>OZ010639.1:14092635-14410135 GCA_963932165.1 Pimpla rufipes
ATGTCAATATTATGATAGGTCTTCGCGAGAGAGAGAGAGAGAGACGAAAGCCCGAGAGCGAAAGAGGGAAAGAGAAAAAAAAGACAGAGAGAGAGAGCGAGAAAGCGTGCGCCGGAGATACCCGAGGCGGTCTCCCATGTACGATGCTATACTGTGTCGATTACGATCCACGACGCGCGTGGGTGGCCCGCTGAGGCTGAGGTTCGATTTCGTTACTTTATTCCGAGCGGTAACGTCGTCGTCGACGATGACCGAGTGGACGATAAATCTGTCGTGCCTGGGCTGATCGCTTGTCGCAATTTTATCGACTGCGCAGTATAGAAAGCTTCTCGAGTTTCATTCAAACTCGATAAGTGACGATCGACGAGTCGATGAATCGCGGAAATTTTGCGTTTTACGACGGGTGGAAAGTCCTTTCTTGAGCGGCATATTCGCGACGCTTCTCTCCTTCGGTCTTATCCGCGCGATTTTCGATTTGTCAGAGTGCACGCTCGCCGAGAGCGGACCAGGCGGAATTGCTCCAGTAAAGGAAGAGACATTTACATCTCTCGGAAAAATCTCCACCGGAATTCGAAGCTTCGCTTAAACCCTACCGACATTGGATCCTCGACTTAAACTCCACCAGACTTCAACTCCTCCACTTAAACTCCACCGCGGTATCCATCGACATCAGATTACATCCTCCTCGAGTCAATAGCAGCTCGCGACTCCCTCAAAACGGCATCCTTACACCGAGGGAAAAAAATTTCCTTGATTCCAAAGAAATGGGTGGATTGCATTTTTTTTCATTGATTTCAATGAAATATTTTTTTGAATTTCAAAGACACGATCTCCTTGATTTAAAGAGACGATATGCCTGACGGCACCCGGTCTGTCAACGTTCGGCTCACTCGCGATAAGTCGTATTGGTGCTTCTCGCGCAAGCTGATCTGTTATGTTATAGTTGAGTCAAGTCAAATCAAGAAGATAATCATTGGTTAAACCATCGAAGTTATTGGTGAACATATCTAAGTACTATGGTATGTAACCAAAAACTGGGTGAACATAACCTATAATTTGGTTGATGACATCGTTCAAAGAAAATATAATATTAACTTAAGGATATTATTTCATTGACCTCAACGAAATGTTTCATAGGTTGAGATTTCAATGAAATATTTCTTTGAATTTCAAAGACACGATCTCCTTGATTTAAAGAAACGATATGCCTAACGGCACCCGATCTGTCAACGTTCGGCTCATTCGCGATAAGTCGTATTGGTGCTTCTCGCGCAAGCTGATCTGTTATGTTATAGTTAAGTCAAGTCAAATCAAGAAGATAATCATTGGTTAAACCATCGAAGTTATTGGTGAACATATCTAAGTCCTATGGTACGTAACCAAAAACTTGGTGAACATAACCTATAATTTGGTTGATGACATCATTCAAAGAAAATATAATATTAACTTAAGGATATTATTTCATAGACCTCAAAGAAATGTTTCATAGGTTGAGATTTCAAGGAAATTTCATTGAATCAAGGAAACTTTTTCTCTTGGTGTGGATGCGACCGAAAGTGCACCACGATTAACCCGCATAATCGCCACCAATCGCGACAGGTTGGACGTGTGTCCGCTCAAGTGACATCCTGTTTCCCGCCTTCGGTTGACAATGCAATCAGTTTTGTGAATGAATCCTCGTATCCGCTCCCATCGGGCCATTCACGCGGCCTTCCCTGTGGCCGTCCTATACGTTTCCCCGCGAGCCACGACGAGAGGGAAACCTCTCTTTTTCCTCGTACGTGGTTTAAACGCCACGGGCCCGGCAATAACGCCCGTATACCGTGGGTGAGAGCACCGCTCGCGAGCACGCCCCGGGTACGTATCCTTATCCTTATCCGTGCATATCCTTAGCTCGTCCATTTCCTCGGTGACGCCGCATATCCGCCCCGCGCGGCCGGCCACGTGTACACCGGGGTAGCGTACTCACGTACACGTATAAAAGATATAGGTGTACTCTCGAACGAAAGCCTTATCGCGGTCATAGAACGGCTTTCAGACCTCCGACAGCGTGTATAAAGTCGTCTGATGGTTCCTGCAGGGTGTCTCCCTGTGTGTCGCACTCCTCCTACCTACCTACAATTGTCTTCGTCGCAGTGCTCTATCTCCCGAAGTGACTCGGACCATTCCGACACCGTCCTGACTCTTGTTTACCCCGGTTCTTTCCATACTCTGGCAGTCGCTCGTGGTCCCTCGTGGACATCACCGAGAGAAAAAGTTTCCTTGATTCAATGAAATTTAATTGAAATCTCAAGTTATGAAACATTTCTTTGAGGTCAATGAAATAATATCCTCGAGTTAATATTATATTTTCTTTGAACGATGTCATCAACCAAATTATAGGTTGTGTCCGCCAAGTTTTTGGTTACGTACCGTAGTACTTAGATATGGTCACCAATAACTTGGATGGTTTAACCAATGATTATCTTCTTGATTTGACTTGACTTAAGGGGGGATTCGAAAAATCGATACTTCAAGTTCAAAACGTCACCAAATCGTCAATTTTTTTTTTACATTTTTTTCCTTTCATCAATCGATAGCTATATGTGTCTAAAGTAAAATGCTTTTGGGTTTTTGTTGCAGGATGAACGTGAAGGCTGTAATCGTGCACACCATCAAAAAAAGGACCATCGCGCGTCGAGGGGGGTGGGAGGCGAATTTTTTGATGAAATTGTTTAAACATTTTTTTGTATGTAGTAAACAGATCAATAAAACTATATGCCAAGTTTCACAAGTTTTCCGTTGTATACTGTCTTCACAAAAAAATTCTCAAAAACCGGTAAATTTGTGTGCCAGACGTTGACAGACCGGGTGCCGTCAAGTATATCGTTTCTTTAAATCAAGGACATCATCTCGTTGAAATTCAAAGAAATATTTCATTGAAATCAATGACAAAAATTGCAGTCCACCCATTTCTTTGGAATCAAGGAAACTTTTTCTCTCGGTGGCACGTTTTGCGGGCGCACGAGAAATAAAGGTATATCGATCTGCGGCCGAGATCGGCCGTCACGGTAATTACACAGGTGGACATGTCGGCGACCTACGAAACGGTCGGGTGTCGTTTGGTACATTCGTGACCAGCGGTTACGGTTGACAGTCGCTCAATCCCACCTGGACGGGTCGCCGCGCGAATGTGGATACAAAGTATCGATATCGGTTGAGAACGACGTACGTGATGATAATTATACCTAGATGGACGTGTACATGACGTATATGAAACGCTCGGAACAGCCGGTTACAGACTGCTATACACGGTGCGCCGTGTATTGTAACGCGCAGCGAGCTCACTACTCGTGTTCTCCACTCCTACACGGTAATAGCCACTAGCTACATTTTTTATTCATCTCTCCACCGGTTGCCTCTTGCGCGCAACTTCTGTGCGTTTGCGGAGGCTCTACTATGTCTGCGAAAGGTATATGGTGTCCTTGCACAGTTTTTCCCTCCGTGGAAGTAAACCGCCGTAGGGGTCTTATTACTTTTTGAAACATATGTTTATGGGAAAACTGTCGTCATCATTGTTTCATAGTAATGACGCGCAGGTGTTTGTAATAAGACTTTTTCAAACTTTTGTCCGAGTGTCAGGAAAATGTACTGTCGATGACATTTCGCAGCACTTCGGAGTAACGCAAGACATAGGTTTTTTTTATTCCGCTGTTCGTTATTCATCGCAATTCCCGCAGCTTTACTGGCGAATATGTGGCTCATCGTGCAGACGACGCTTGTGCGATTTTTTTTTTATACCTAGCGTCAACAAAGTTGTGCGTCTTGCGCTACACGTAGATACAGGTGAGGGCGAGTGGTGTGAGGAAAATTGCATGTGTGAGTAACATTGTAGGCGAGGAAGTGCATATTGTAGAGGGGAATGGCGCCTACTGGCGCCCCCCGTCTAACAATAAGTAGGTAGGTACGTACACGTATATAGCGCGCCTTCCCTCTCCGGCCCGGGCGTCCGACCGAGCGTGTATATTTACATAATTGCGTACCGGGGTAATTTTCTTGTCGTAACTCATTTTTCATGGCATTTAGCGCGAGAGTATAGGGAGTGAGGAATGAGGAAAGGGACACGGGCCGCGTGGCGGCGGCAGATTATTTTATAATAGACGGTTGGCACGGTTTGTGTTCCTTCTCCCTCCCTCTCTCTCTCGGCGTTGTTCTCCCTCTCCTTCGCGGCGCAGCTTTTGCCCGTTTGACGAAGTGCGGCGCTCGAATTCACTGTATCACGGTAATTCCAGAAGGAAAAGTTGAACGCGAAAAACAAGGAAACAATTAATTCGTAAATTATATATGGCGACAGTACGTTTTTTTTTTTCTTGTACACAACCCTATCGTGTTCCGGGTATGACGATACCTGGAACGTGGTTCAGCTTCGTTAGAAAAATACACCGGTCGCGAACGAAGAGGCTTACCGTTACGAGATTTTTCACAGCACAACTTGTAACTCGAGATCGGATCTGGTGTACGTATGCACACAGGGACATCGTACTCCCGGAAGACTGCAGTCGACGGTTGGTTACTTTTACACTGTTAAAAATGTGGTGTTAAAAACTACACTAAGACGGTGTCTATATAGGTCCACACCAATCACGGTGATAACGAGCGGTGTTAAGGGAGTGTGAAACACCGACTTTGCACCTCAAAAGTTCGGAACTGCCGTTTTTCGTGAATTATGAACGGATCGAAGCGAGAATTGAAATACGACGCCAGTAATGTGAATCTCGTTAGTGAATTAGTCAGAATTTTTATTTTCGAACAAAAAAATTACAGATGGATTACCCGCAGAGGGAATCTGTAATGAAAAATTCGATTTTTTTTCTCAATTTTTCGATAAAAACTGAGAAAAGCGACTAATACATTCACGAGATAATAAAAAATCACACATGATACGTGCATTCATGCCTTTACAGCGAAAAGTGTTACAATGTTTCGTCGGTAACACAGAAATAAATTTAACGAAACGGCCGGTGTTAATTGTACACCATAAAAAGTGTTACTATTAACACTGTAACAAGTAACACTGGGAAAAAGTCCACACCAGCAACATTTGACACCGTATATTATTAACAGTGTATTCGTGTACGCGAAATACAAGCCGCGGGCGGCTTTAATCTCGCAGTGTTGGAATTTTGATAAGAACACACGAATTTCCGGTAACAATTTTCAGTAAAATATGGGTTGTGTTCGATTCCTCGGTTTAAAATACGTTGTAGCTCCTGCAACTCTTTTCGCATTCCAAAAAAAATGTCGATTCTACTCACGCCGATCTCCTCCGGGGTTTCCTGCTGATTTGCATAAAAGAACCGAGCGTCTAATTTTACAAATGCGGGAGTAGGAAAGCCTCGCAAAGGGGTTCCCTGAAATTTAAATAGTACGCCTATCCCCACCGTCGTGAGCGATTGCAGAAATGCTCGTATTTTCGTATGCATATCTTTATTCAAATTCGCGCGATATTTCACTCCTAATTGGGTTTCAAACAATAAAACTGTAACGATTTGCCTGTGCATGAACAATTATCCTCGCCAACTCTTGTTACTCGCATTCGGAATTATTCCTCATTAGAACGCTTATTAAAATTGAAACGATAAATTCTCGTTTCTCTTCGAGTAACGATTCGCAAAAAAAAAAAAAAAAAAAAAAAACACCGACAGTTGTCGGTCGGATGCACAGCGATTCGATGCGACGTCGTAAGGAGGCGCTTAATTTGCGAATATGTTATTTTTTCCTTAATTAAACGCGTGTTATCCCGGCTCTTGATATTGTTAGTCTTATTTTTGCATATTAATATGTTACACTCTCCGTGCGGAGGTGTTTACACCACTTGGTGGTCACGCACTGTTAAAAATATACGGTGTCAAACGCTGCTGATGTGGACTTTTTCCTAGTGTCACTTGTTACAGTATTAATAGTAACACTTTTTACGGTGTATTAATTAACCCCAGCCGTTTCGATAAATTTATTCCTGTGTTATCGACAAAACGTCGTAACACTTTTCGATATAAGGGCATGAATGCACGTATCATGTGTGATTTTTTTATCATCTCGTGAATGAATTAGTCGCTTTTCTCAGTTTTTATCGAAAAATTGAAGAAAAAAAATCGAATTTTTCATTACAGATTCCCTCTGCGGGTAATTAATCTGTAATTTTCTTGTTCGAAAATCAAAATTCTCACTAATTCACCAACGAGATTCACATTACGGGGGTCTGTATTTCAATTTTCGCTTCGATCCGTTAATAATTCACGAAAAACGGCAGTTCCGAACTTTTGAGGTGCAAAGTCGGTGTTTCACACTCCCTTAAGGGCATGTGAAACATGTACCACGTGATACGTAAGTGCGAAAGAGATAGCGGCAATTTTTGAAAAAATGCCATTCCAAGGCTATTGTTAGTTTGGATGAAAGCAAAATATCGACCGACGGAGAATTAAATTGCGCTTCGGACGACGTTTTTCTTTATCTCAAAATATTTACGGTGTTTCCGTAGGGCTGATTACAGTTTTTGTTACCGACTGAGTAGGTTTCATATTCCCTTAACACCGCTCGTTATCACCGCGATTGGTGCGGACCTATATACACACCGTCTTAGTGTAGTTTTTAACACCACATTTTTAACAGTGCAGTGTTTCCGTGTTCGCCTATCAAGCTCGTGCGGTACGCACGCGGAATATGCGGTGCCCCCGCGAGATACAGATATATACGTTTCGTTATTGGGAGTGCCGAGGAGCAGTTATAGCGTTCCGCGAGCTTGTTTTTATTTTTAATCGCATATCGTGTAATCTCGGGTGCAGAGGTGTCTACATACACGGCGCGGATATACCGCGCGAGCGGAGAAGTTGTGTGGAAGGGCTGGGGGCGAGGAAAAGAGCGAGTCTCGCACCGCGATCCTCGTTGAACCGAGCGCGGTGTGCTATACGATAGTAGATTATACTACTCTATACACAGCCGGGGCGCAGCAACTTCTCGTCGATCGATTTATTTTATTGCCCGGACTAGGACCGAGAGAGTTCGCGATCCTGCACCATCAGCACCACCATCAGCAGCGGCAGCGGTAGGACCCTCGGCTTTGTCCGAGGTCTCGGCTCTCTTTGCTCTTTCGCGCGCGTTCGTGGATCGTTGTGTAACCCGATAATAAGCCGGACTCCGGTATCGGTCGACGCTCGCCGTGCCGAGCCCGCGACTACGACGATTACCGCGCGCGCGGCCGACGCACGATTGTTTCGTTATTTTATTCCAGACTGTTTGTTCTTTTTTTGTTTCTTGCCTTTTTTTTCTGCGCGCTTTTGAGCGCGTGGCTTCTTCGTGAGTCGCTCGTCACCGGCGCGAGGCGATATTTTTCGGCGCTTCGTGGGAATTCGGGGAGCAAATATGAGCCGTTGTGATACGAAACTTGGGCGACTAATATTTTGGGAACTTGCAAACGAGGAGTCTAAGGGCACGATATTTAATTACGAGGCGCGATTGAGATTTTCTGGTCGGCCAGAAAATCTTATTCCAAAGAATAACTAATCTTTGATTTTTGTAGATGTTTTCCCTTCAATAAAAAAAACTTGCAAAGATTACATAAAAATCTGAAAAAATTCATACGTATACAGAAAAATGAAGGAATCATCTTTATGCAAAAAAAAACTTGGGTCACCGAAAGAATTGTTAAACAATTTTTTTTTTCATCAATATATTAATAACTTTTTGGAATTATTTTTATGCAAAACTAATCTTTTCAGTACCTTTAGTGTGCATGCATTTTTTCAGATTTTCAGACCATCGAGAAGTGTTTGCAATTCTCTCGCACTTTTCTCGAATTTATGCGAATTGAACACTTCGCGCTCCTAGATCCTTAACATAAATAAAATTGTCTAATTTTGGAACAGACTTGAATTAAGCGTGGCAAGGGTTTATTATTTAGGGCAGACTTTAATTAAGGGGGCTGAGCCAGAGAAACAAACAGACAAACAGCTTTCCAAAATATATATAAGATACATATTTACACAACGTTCATCGCCGTTTTTACATCCCACAGACGAGACACACATTTCGCATTGATTTTTCCGAAAAAAAAAAGACAGAAACACGAGGGGAAAGCGCGCACGAAGAAGACGTCGAGAAAAGCTCGCGCGGGTCACGTCGGAGGGTGTAATCTCAATCTCGCTCGACGCCACCGACGACGAGGGCGCGACATCGGGGCCTCCGCGTTAATAGGATTTGCCGGTGGGCTAGCCAGCTCATTCTCCGTTGGAGGCTCCGACCCGCCGGGGTGGTTCGCGCCACCGGCAATTTCCCACCGACCAAGCCGCCGACGTTACACCCGAAGCGACGGCCGGACGGCGGTCTGGTGTGCCATATTCATGCACAAGTCACGTTGAGCGTAGCGTGCAGAGCTCGAATGCTGTCACAGAAAACTCCTCTATATTTGCCATATGTGGAGCCCACATACGAAAAGGTCGAATACGTCGATACGCCCATTGCCGAAATTTCACCGAGACTCGGTTTCCTCTTCCTTCCTGAGATTCGCGAGGTTCTTTGCAAGCGGCAGCTTCCTTAAGGTAGTCCTTGCGGATAATATTCGTTTCGCATAAATTCGAGGAATTTGGGAGAGAATTGCAAACACTTCACGGTGGTATAAAACTCTGAAAAAATTCATACACATTAAAGGTACTGAAAAGATTAATTCTGCATAATAATAGTTCGAAAATGTTATTAACAAATTGATGAAAAAAACAATTGTTTAACAAATACTTCGATGACCCAAGATTTTTTTTTTCATGAAAATGATTCCTTCGTTTTTCCGAATACATATGAATTTTTTCAGATTTTAGAGTTCACATTGAATCTTCACATATTTTCCCTATAAAAGACGCTCAAAATTCAATGTGAACTCTAAAATCTGAAAAAATTCGTACGTATTCGGAAAAACAAAGGAATCATTTTCATGAAAAAAAAATCTTGGGTCATCGAAATATTTGTTAAACAATTGTTTTTTTCATCAATTTGTTAATAACATTTTCGAACTATTATTATGCAAAATTAATCTTTTCAGCACCTTTAATGTGCATGAATTTTGTAAAATTTTTATACCACCGAGAAGTGTTTGCAGTTCTCTCCCAAATTCCTCGAATTTATGCGAAATGAATACTATCCGCAAGGACTACCTTAATTAAGATCGTTGAGCATAGCGTGCAGAGCTCGAATGCTGTCACAGAAAACTCCTCTATCTGCCATATGAACTCCACATACGAAAAAGTCGAATACGTCGATACGCCCATTGCCGAAATTTCACCGAGACTCGGTTTCCTCTTCCTTCCTGAGATTCGCGAGGTTCTTTGCAAGCGGCAGCTTCCTTAATTAAAATCGATTTTGTCTGCTCGAGCCGGGGGGCATTTCGTTTTTTCGCGAAGAGTCCATTCGGAGCAAACGGAATAAGGGGACCGAGGAGAGCGGCGGGAGGACAGCGGAGGTTGGGAGGAAATTAGAGGACCACGAGGAGGTCCACTCACGCGAACGACCGATGTGCTGCCAACGGCAGCCGAAGTAGCGAGAACGCGTTTAATCCGCGCATACGTGCGATGACAATCGGGAAACCACCTGTTGAACCCGAAGGGACTGCAGCCGCTGGGCTATATGGGGCCGGGTGGGGCTCCACGTCGTCGCTGTCCTCCCGCACGCCACGTCAACCATGTACTCCATAGTAACTACGCCGCTGTATAGCGGCTATAGTAATGGATTATCGCGGAAATCGTGACACACGAAACCCAACTGCTCGCAATCGTGCGACCACTAAAAAGATTACGATAAATATGCTTGTGTCTCGTGTGACAAACGAGAGATTGATGCGGGAAAAAATCCAGAGATCGAATTTATGGTCCCAGATTTGTGTAGCCAAGTTTGCTGGCGGGAAAATGACAAAGATTAAGAAATGAAAACCTAGAAATTCCCTGTTAAAAAAATCTGTGGGTAAAATATCTCGCATCTTTGATAAAAGTACCGCTGTCATGTTATACGTTGGATTGTAACTGAAAGACGGAAAAGCGACTGCAGATTCGATCCGAGATCACGTGGAAGCCATTTTTTTAAATTTATTTCCTTTCTATTTTATTTATTTCCTTTGACGCGTTGATTATAAATATGATTTTACGTGTAGATTATAAATATGATTTGTCGTGTAGATTATAAATATGATTTGTCGTGTAGATCATAAATATGATTTGTCGTGTAGATCATAAATATGATTTGACGTATTAACTATAAATATGATTCAGCAGTACGAAGTCGTGGCTCACAATGATTCGGAAAACGTGGCTCGCAAAAGAATTTCGTACAACCCGCGAAATAATCAAAATGGTAACAAATTGCGTGCGCGTATCCCGAGTACTCTGATGTCATCCCGTCTGAATGAACTCCCGATGATTGATATTCCGAGGACGGACTTTGGCACAGGTTTTTCCTTTCATTGTTCATTCATGTTCGGACACACTCGCGATGTGTGTCCGCGTGGCTCCGGATGACTCATTCCCCTCTCGGAGAGCTTCTCGGGTGGCGCGAAGATTGTAATGCGATCGGACGGGGGTCGAGGGGGCGAGGAGAAAATTCTCGACCCCCTCCGTGTTGTCGCGAGGGAGGGGGCGGGGTTGGTGACAAGGAGGAAATATACGAAACCGGAATAGAAATTGTCGAATTGGTTTCGATGACCCGGCGCACGAGGCGACAAGCCGCACGGGGAACTCCTACAATCGCTCGTCACTTAAATGACATTAAAATGCCAGGCATACATTGCGCTGACTTCGGGCGTATGTGTGACAGTGACTCGATCGTTGCCGCATTTCTACTGCCTCTATTCGGTGCCCTCGCTGCCCCCCCTATACGGCACACCAGGATTCACGAACGTGGAAACTTTTACAGAGGTGTTTTTTGACGCACGACCTGTGTGACGGAACGACGCAATGTTTTCATCGCGCGCGACGCGCGTGTGCCCCGTCAATCGCCGCGCGGAGCTTACGCATATTCGGTTTCCCCCCTCGTGCCCCAATCGGTTCCTCCTCTGACGGCCGAGCGATGTTACCGAAGCCACAGGCGTGCAATGAAATAATCGAATACACCTCGAATTTCGTTATCGAATGCGTAGAATTTTTCCCCCGCGATCGGGAGATAATTTATGTCACTGCAAACGGATATTGAGACGCAAACGGGGGGATTCGGAACACGTTTCGGGTATTATGTTATCGCTTTGCAACGAGATATCATTGTTGTTGTGTTTTGTTTATTCCAATGTGCAAGTTCCGCGGCTTATTGTATATCTATAGCTCATGCAAGAAAATAGTTTAAAGTTGATGCAAGAAAATATATTAAATACACGAAAATAATAAAAATTTTTTTTGCAAGTTCGTGAAAATTATTGTGTTTAAAAAAAAACGGGTGGTGAATTTTTGTGTACGGGCAAAAATACGTAAAAATAAAGTGTTAAAGAAAATAAGAATTTTCACACTTTTTTCGAAATTTGGTCAGTTCACTTAAACTCGTCACTAATATCCATTCCCATTGAGACGTACAATTATTATGCATCAATTTTTTTTTTAAGACGCAACGTTCCAAGATAGAATTTTGTCCAGCGTTTCTCTATTTTTCCAATGCTCCGTCATCGCAACACATCCTCGTTAGCCGTCTCGTTCACCGCTCACATAATTCCGCGCATCGGAAAAACGGGTTCGCCGCGCGACCCAAAGGAAATTTGTACTCATCCCGCAGGATTAAGGTGTAGGTGCGAGAAGTAACGAGGAAGTTGCCGGAGTACGGAGAGACGGCGCATAGGTTGTTGCCAGAGGTCTCGGGTTGAGTTAAGGTAGCCGTTAATCGTGTCGGCTTTAAAGCGATGGGAAATTTCCTGCTCGACCAAGAGCCTCCAGCTCCATATCGCTCCATCTCCCTTACACTCGCTCTCCCTCCCCATGGGCCCCCAGCGCTATTTCGCCACGGCGTTCGAGATACGTTCGCCGGTAGTATATACACTCGTTTAGAAATCCGACTTCCCGGATAATGATGTCGCGTCGTAAAGGTGTCGACGTACGACGAAAAGTGTCCCGAGTACTCCGGAGCTCGTAAAACCGAGCGACTCGGCGATCCTCGCTCACTCGTTCTCTCGTATACGTGGCGCAAAGAGTCACGAAGCCTAAACACCGTGAGTGTTGGCTCGTAAAAGATTTTTCGTCGCCCGCGACGAAGAACGAGCTACCATTTTTTTTACCCCCTTCGCCCGGTTGACCCTCGACTCGGGTTGACTCTAACGAGAGTTCAGAGCATCTCGGCACCGAGAGAAAAAGTTTCCTTGATTCAATGAAATTTCCTTGAAATCTCAACCTATGAAACATTTCTTTGAGGTCAATGAAATAATATCCTTAAGTTAATATTATATTTTCTTTGAACGACGTCATCAACCAAATTATAGGTTACGTTCACCAAGTTTTTGGTTACGTACCATAGTACTTAGATATGTTCACCAATAACTTCGATGGTTTAACCAATGATTATCTTCTTGATTTGACTTGACTTAACTATAACATAACAGATCAGCTTGCGCGAGAAACACCAACACGACTTATCGCGAATGAGCCGAACGTTGACAGACCGGGTGCCGTCAGGCATATCGTTTCTTTAAATCAAGGAGATCGTGTCTTTGAAATTCAAAGAAATATTTCATTGAAATCAATGAAAAAAATGCAATCCACCCATTTCTTTGGAATCAAGGAAATTTTTTTTCTCAGTGAATACAATGACAAATGACAAAACCATGCGGAGGAAAAGCATGTTTTTGTTTGACTGACGCGGCAAAAGTCGGCCCCTCTCATTTCTTTTCGCACCCACTCCGTCGGGGAAAATCTCCATAACACTGGTGTGCTCTGCCCCGCTTCTGTCGATGCTGTTGTCGTGTCTTTACGACGCGAGGTCGAACGAGGAGGAGGAGAGAAAGAGAGAGACAAAGTGTGCTTGTGTTCCAGAAACAGACCAAGTGTTTTCGCGTCACGAAAGAAACAAATGAGAGCGATAAACACGCCGCGATGTGTTTGTCGGCTCTCGTCGCGCTATCGGGATTCCAGGGGTTGTGAAAAACGAAAAAAAAAAAAAAAAAAAAATCGTAGGGGTTTCGGTAAAAAAAAGAAAAAAAGGAAATGAATACAATATTTTTCCTAAAATTTGTTGCATTCTTTTGTACATTTGAAGAAACTGTTTTATATTTGCTTAAATCATCGGACCACTATTACCGACAATCAATAACACGCGATTCCTAAGATCGGCTGCGTTGTCGTAAGAATCGAATGTTGAAGCGTCAATTAAATTATCGACTGATGCGCGTCGAGTGGCTCCGAGCTCCTGTGTGCATGGAAAAATAATATTTTCCTCATAGTTCATCGCTGCATTAACATCGCGAGGGGGGACTAAAAAATAGCTGTGATCGACAGTCGGGAGATATCTGTGCGTCAGAGCGCGAGCGGAAACGAATAACAACAGAAAACTCGGACTTTCTCGACATTGTTTACTCTGCACTTTGCGCAAACGACATGAGTATAAATATCTGCTGTGGCGTAAGACAACAAGACACTGGAAAGTGCATCGACGATTTCATTAAACAAGTTGACGTGTGTTGTGGCAGTGTGAACGTATTTTTTGCATATTCAAAATTCGTCACATACTCTTCGCAATTTATCTCACACCTAGTTCAGCGAATAAAGCTAGTTTGGAGCCGACAATACGTGCCAAAAGTCATAAACTTCGTAATTACAAGAATTAACAACAAAATTGTAGCTTTCAAAGATTAAAAAAATGTTCTCTTCATAATTTTCCATTTCTCAAAGCTTCATCTATGAGGAGCAAAAATCGATCGACACAGTTTTTCCTAGAGGCGACTTTGGCGAAAGCTGGAACATGACGACGAAGCGATGTGCGAGGTTGCATTGCTCAAGCATTTAGACCCAATCACAAGTATTCTTTGTACCAGCCAAGATTTTTCCGCGAGTCTTGTTCATTTCTATTACAAAATAATACAAGTTTTGGATGTGATGATGTACATCAACATAATAAAGGTCAGGATATCATCAGCCTGCACGTATCGTTTGCAAATCCACGGCGATCGATACGAACGAGGTCGTAAGGTTCTTAATGGAATCGAAACTTCTGCAATCAAGGTCCCACTGTAGCCGCCTCGTTGCCGTGACGCGTTGCGTCACGATTAACGTAGACCACGTGTGATAACGGGGTTTGATTATCGCTACCAGTGTATACAGTGAACATGAGCTCAGGCACATACGCGATCGCTTATCGTTCTAGATTATGGTTAGTGGGTCTTCCCCGAGTTTTCTCCATGGTTGTTTTTCTTTTTTTTTCTCATCGCCTATCACACACACGTCTCTTCGACTCTCCTCCACTCGTCGATTTCGCTTTCATCGTTATGACAATGCGCGGGGACTTTAACAGGATTTTACGACATCAGAAATGACGCAACGTGTCACAACGAACTGACGAGTAAGAAGGGCGATAACGCTCGACCACATATTTATGTGGCTGGGGTTTAGTTTTGTTTATTTTGATTTTAAGGAATGCCGCTGTTGCTGCAGCGTTTCCACTGCCTCCGCTTCATTCGCGTCGTTCCCCGCGGCTTCACGTGGCTTCGGTGACGTTTACGCTCGGACGAATAAACACGAAAACCTATACCGGTCGCTAATCATACCCGTATTTTCCTAACGCTCGAACGCCCGGACTTTCGACTTTTACGATATATCGCGTATATCAGATACGAAAATAGAGGTGTTTTTGTCATAAGAGCGCCACGTGGCGATGAGGATGCAGGCTGAGATATAATTTGAAGGGGGAAGGACGCTGGTGGTCAAGGTAATTTCGAAGAGCAAGTTGCAGCAATATTTGTCTTGTTCTGTATTATTCACCATCACATCCAAGCGAAGCCATACATTTTTTCCTGCCTCGCTATCAGCTTTAAGAGTTCTTTTGTCGAAACGAGACGACTTACAGAGTTCTTTGTAAGTCAAAATGAAGAACAATTTCAGTTTTCTACTGCAGGAGGAGGATTAAGAGCAGAGTGAGCGAGAAACTAGACGAGCAAACCCGGACTTTCGACTTTTACGATATATCGCGTATATCAGATACGAAAATAGAGGTGTTTTTGTCATAAGAGCGCCACGTGGCGATGAGGATGCAGGCTGAGATATAATTTGAAGGGGGAAGGACGCTGGTGGTCAAGGTAATTTCGAAGAGCAAGTTGCAGCAATATTTGTCTTCTTCTGTATTATTCACCATCACATCCAAATGAAGCCATACATTTTTTTCTGCCTCGCTATCAGCTTTAAAAGTTCTTTGGTCGTAACGAGACACCGAGAGAAAAAATTTCCTTGATTCCAAAGAAATGGGTGGATTGAATTTTTTTCATTGATTTCAATGAAATATTTCTTTGAATTTCAAAGACATGATCTCCTTGATTTAAAAAAACGATATGCCTGACGGCACCCGGTCTGTCAACGTTCGGCTCATTCGCGATAAGTCGTATTGGTGTTTCTCGCGCAAGCTGACCTGTTATGTTATAGTTAAGTCAAGTCAAATCAAGAAGATAATCATTGGTTAAACCATCGAAGTTATTGGTGAACATATCTAAGTACTATGGTACGTAACCAAAAACTTGGTGAACATAACCTATAATTTGGCTGATGACATCATTCAAAGAAAATATAATATTAACTTAAGGATATTATTTCATCGACCTCAAAGAAATGTTTCATAGGTTGAGATTTCAAGGAAATTTCATTGAATCAAGGAAACTTTTTCTCTCGGTCGACGACTTACAGAGTTCTTTGTAAATCAAAACGACGAACACTTTCAATTTTCTACCACAGAAAGAGGATTAAGAGCGGAGTGAGCGAGAAACTGGACGAGCAAACGGGGCCAACATTGGATTTCAGTCGCGTCAAAGGTTGTTAACTCCGTTGGGCAAACAAAAGCGACCCGGGCTACCTGTATCTTTTTTCGTCTCACTTCGCTCCGCTTCTTCTCCGGCTTCCTCCTCACTCGCAGTTTTGCCCCGCGATTCCCTCGTTTATTTTTGTTCCGGTTGCGGTATGCAAATAAGCCGCATAGGGCGCAGGCAGCCCGGAGAGATCGGAGCTGCGGCGCGTGGAACGTACGTACGTACCAATACAAAGTTTACTCGACAAACCGGAAACCACGTGGCCACAAGCCCCACGGTTATCACAACGCGGCAACCGAGAATGAAACGAGTTAATGAGTTTCGAAACTGCCAAGTGATATATGCCCATCTCACTCCCGAGCGACGGAGAGATAGAGAGGCGAGGGAGAGAATTTAATCCCCAGCTACCTTCACGGCACCGGACTGACGAACATGAGTAACGAGATATCAGAATGTGCGCTTAATAGCCGTGTATTTGCCTCGTAGTCGCGAATTAATGATACCCCAATTATTAACTTTGATGGTTTTCTAATAGCATATATCACCGGCAATGCATACGGAAACCGTACCTTCCACTGTGATGACACTGGATTAGTTTGTTAATTATTGCATGGAGAACGTTGCACTTGATCGTGTAGAAGCCGAGTCAAGTACCTCCAGCTACTCGGGTCCTTTGAGTGATTACTGATTTAATAACACCCTCGTTATCATTCATCGTGTGGCTGACGTGAGGAACGAGGGGGTTTCCCCAAAGATACACCGACCGATGACCAACCAATTACCCATCTCTAATATTTGCTTAGGTATCTCCACATCTGGATTTTCCGGAATTATTAGCTCGGTTTAATCCGAATCCGTAGTCAAAACGTGAAGTTCGCAAACTATGAGCTGGCGATAAATGTCGGGCGGATCCAAAGCGGGAAAGTTATCTTTGCAGCTGTGAAAAAGTCCAAGGCTACGGTTCCGAGAAGGCCCCACCAGCGAAGCTGCGGTGTTTGGCAGCGGTGGAACCTCTTCAGATATCCAGCCAAATCCAATCTCGGTGTTACAAAATTAGTCTAATCTGAGAGAGCATCGTGAGCCTTCGTGGAACGAAGTATCGAGCGTCGAAAAGGATGTTCGAAGTTCAATAGACGCACTTGAAGACGTGTTGCTAATACGACGGATCATTCAAAACAAGTGTGATTTTCAATTGGAATGTCTTTATGCTTAATTATCTGTGTTGAAAAAAAGTGTAGCTCGATTGTATCGAAACAGAAGAAAAAAAAAATTAATCGATGCTAGTGATACCGAAGCCACAGGTCCTCGATGAGTAATCACAAGAACTCGTGAAAGTCGAGTAGAGTGGCAGTTTTTCTGCAACAAAGTCGACGTATTCGAAGCTGACCAGGTCGCAAAGATGTGCTGCTGTAATTTGTGATGAATTAGGCGTTTGTATGGCAAACGATCTTCTTTCGTGACCGCCATTGTGCCATGCAAATAATTTTCCTACTGGTCGCCGTGCATGCGGTATGGATTATTACCGCATTTTATTAGAGTATCCATTTCCCCGCGTTCGCCCCGTGCACCGTCGGTGCCGTCGATCTTTCTTTGCGGTGTTCACTTCGCGGACCTTGAAGAGTCGGAAAGTCCGAGTGCTTCCGCAGAACTTTGCTCGTAACGCGAGACAGTCCGCACTGGAATGCAATTCTGCCACTTAGCTATCCAGATTTGAGACGCTTAAGGGGAGGCTAAAGGCTATAAAACAAAATGTGGCGGCATGCTTGTCATACTTTGACAAGTCATTTGCATCGGCAAATTTATCAAAATTTTAGATCCGATCGTTCTCCGCTGTTGTTTTTCAGAATGTCGTCAGACATGCGCCAAAATACTCTTTGATTTACTAGGAAGAGGGCCCAGCTCGTGTTTTTGAAGACTATGAAGCAGAAAAGTAATTATAAATTACTTTATTATGGCAGCTTTCGCGTGGTAAGTGTTCTGCAATTTTTATTTTGTCGTCTTGCGAAAAATAAAGTGGGGCCCTCTTCGTGCAGTCATGCTGGAGTGATTGTCAAATATTTTATTCAAATTGATTCAGCCATTTTCGCGTACGATTGGATCTAAATTCTCAGGTGTAAGTGTCGGTATTTAGCTTCCCCTTAAAGGCCATGCGGTTGCGAACTGGGAATTCTCAATGAACAATTGCAACGCGAATTAGACGCTTGACCGCCGCTTTTGCCACCCACTTCCGGATTTTTATCCATCTGTGTATTCTCCTTTTTTACCGCTTGTTCTCCGCGGCTCGTTTCGTGAATGCGTGAGCGGTTCCTCGGCGATAAGCGAATTTGCAGACACGCCTGGTCAGTGGCTTTCCTTGTGGTAACTGCGGCCGGGAATTTCTGCGAAACTCCACGCGGAAGGTCCTAGCTATATAAGTCACCCGACACGAAGTTTTTTTCCGTGTAAAAACCCAATTCCATTTATATCTCTACTACCGAGTTTTGATACGTTGACAGGAAATCCTAAATTTATCTTGCTGGAAAGCCCAAAGGAAAGGGGATATTGCACTTATAGAAATCCTGGGTATCAAAGGCTATTGGTGTGGACTTTTGACTCGCGTTGATTTGTTTAATGTTTAAAGTAACAGGTGGTGGTGTTTGCGGTGTTTAATTTCAAACGATTAAAACGTTCGTTCCGGAAAATAACAGAACGGTCAGGACGACCTGATGATGCAGTGACAAGTCACGCTGGATTTTCAGAGTGATTACTGATTTTCTCACCGGGAGATTCGAACCGAGCTCGTCGCCTTGCTCGCTCGCATTCACCGAGAGAAATTTTTTTTTTTTTTGATTCCAAAGAAATGGGTGGATTGAATTTTTTTCATTGATTTCAATGAAATATTTCTTTGCATTTCAAAGACATGATCTCCTTGATTTAAAGAAACGATATGCCTGACGGCACCCGGTCTGTCAACGTTTGGCTCATTCGCGATAAGTCGTATTGATGTTTCTCGCGCAAGCTGATCTTTTATGTTATAGTTAAGTCAAGTCAAATCAAGAAGATAATCATTGGTTAAACCATCGAAGTTATTGGTGAACATATCTAAGTACTATGGTACGTAACCAAAAACTTGGTGGCACATAACCTATAATTTGGTTGATGACATCATTCAAAGAAAATATAATATTAACTTAAGGATATTATTTCATTGACCTCAAAGAAATGTTTCATAGGTTGAGATTTCAAGGAAATTTCATTGAATCGAGGAAACTTTTTCTCTCGGTGTTCTCTCCGCCAGTCACACTCGAAACGGTTAGCATATATGTAGAAATCGGGAGCGCTTTGCAAGGCGAAAGACCCGCAGCAGCAACAACTGTGCCCACTATTGATGGTATAACACACTCCACACCGAGAGGCGATATACAAACGCGTAGCAAAGCCAAGCGCGACGACCATTTGCTTCGCAAATTAGCGCGAGCGCGCGTCATGCGCTCGAGCTAAAATTGTCTCACTTTCCTCATCCTTACCCGGAAATAATGAAAGAAATATCTGTAGTTCCCCGCGAAGATATACAAATCGTGCGTGATAAAAATAAGTTGAGCGAAGTGTCGCGCCGAAACTCCAATGAATTTCAACAAATTAACAAATCACCTTCGATACTTTTATCAGTCACAATTGGCGCCGGTACCAGAAAATTTAGACTCGGCCTCGTCTATTTTTACGTCCACCACGAATAGATAAGTCTTCAAACACCTATCACAATACGTCAAATATTTTGCGGCGTTAGCAGTTCGGATCCATATTATTTAGCATACATTAAAACTTGTATTTTTAGTTTTCGCATAGCAATAAAATGTGCCTAACATTTACATCGTCTGTCGGATATAAATCTACTAAATAATAAACTCTACAAAAAAACAAGTCTCCGTCCATTCGAATGAAAAAACACTACACGTATTTTTAAAAAATAAATAAATATGACTATTTTAAGAAAATTAAACACTTTCACGCTTTCGGGTATGTTTGATTCTCCCAATATTGACACCGACTTTTACCCGCCACGAGCAACGGACACTCGATATTGGGTCAGACTTTCAGCGATCAATCATTAAGGTGAGAATCGATGTCAAGGCGACTCGGCGTAGTAACATTCGCGCGAACATGTACAACCCAACGGCTAGGTACATAAACGGCAATCCAATTACAATTCCCGACGATATGCGCGGCCGCTAATTAATCGTTTTCTTATTTACCGCGCGCCGCACGCGCGTTGCAAGTTTCGTTTCACCTGGACTTGAAAACTGTTTACGCGAGGCTACGGTTGTTTCGCGATTCCCGCGTGACGTCAATGAACGACGACCGCGTCCGCCACGGGCGCGCATCTACGTAGACACGTCGTCACTGTCGTGTGTAGATTCCGGCTCGCAACTGTTATTGAAACGTTATCGGTAATTCGCGAGCGCCGTAACCAGCAGTCAATGTCACAGTCGTTCTGGTCAGTCGCGGCGCGCGCTCGAATATAACCGCGACCAGCTTGACACGTGCCCGAGCGACCAACTTGTATCGCGACCTGACCGAAAAATAATCATATATCGCTCTCGGCGGGGGAGAACGCGAGCTCTTTCAACTTAATTGCAGACAGATAAGAAAATATTTTATAAGGCTGATAATGCAGAAACCGTGTGTGGAGGAGAATAAATATTTTTATCGTGTTGTTTGCTGTTTATGTAGTCAAAGATTTATGACAATGCGCGCGATACATACGAGCGCACGTATACGGTGGAGCGTTATGGACACATATAAATGTCGTCGTGTGTGTGCATGTAAATGACGAGACACACCGCGACTCGCCAATCTCAAAATAACTCTTAGAACACGCATTTATAGCAACGACGTCCGTGACACTTGGCGTCATCATTCGACGTTGTACTATTGTGGATTTACGAACGCGGACACGTTTTTTGCACACTCTCGGCAGACGCTGCCACACAATAGTTTCGTCGTTCTCCGCGGCGGTGTTCCGGCGTCGACAACGGTTTTTGCATTCCGCATGACACCGAGAGAAAAAGTTTCCTTGATTCAATGAAATTTCCTTGAAATCTCAACCTATGAAACATTTCTTTGAGGTCAATGAAATAATATCCTTAAGTTAATATTATATTTTCTTTGAATGATGTCATCAACCAAATTATAGGTTATGTTCACCAAGTTTTTGGTTGCGTACCATAGTACTTAGATATGTTCACCAATAACTTCGATGGTTTAACCAATGATTATCTTCTTGATTTGACTTGACTTAACTATAACATAACAGATCAGCTTGCGAGAGAAACACCAATACGACTTATCGCGAATGAGCCAAACGTTGACAGACCGGGTGCCGTCAGGCATATCATTTCTTTAAATCAAGGAGATCATGTCTTTGAAATTCAAAGAAATATTTCATTGAAATCAATGAACAAAATGCAGTCCACCAATTTCTTTGGAATCAAGGAAATTTTTTCTCTCGGTGGAGAATCCCACATGGAAATATTTATATGTGAAATATATGTCGATGAAAAGTTGTATATGTCGAATATATATTGCATATATTTTTATATGCAAAATATATGTTGCATATACAACTTTTTGGTGACATATATTTTACATATAAATATTTCCATGTGGGATCTCGCGGTGCTCTTTTTCAATCTCATTTTTCGCGAATCATTGAGGACACAGTCATTTTTTTGTGTTTACGCTTGTTTATCTTCTCGTTGTCCCGACGAACCGTTTCTGCGGTCAGGAGTTGAAAAAAAATCTTCCTTCGACATAAAAGTCTCTGACGACACGCACGGCGCACCAGACGCGTGAGCAGCCCGCGGGTTGACACAAGGTTCAAGAAGGATCAACGACGCGATGGCGTCACAGAGTGAAATACACACACGAGAGTACCCTATTTGTTTTGAGCAATTCGCTATTCGAATTCCCGCGTGACTTGCGAGAAAATGAAATGTCGTAAAAAAAATGAGACGCGAAGAAAAAAAAGGCGCGCTGTCACGGGCCGTTTTGTTGGGTAATTTTTTTTTTTTTGCGGCGAATGTCTCGGATATGCAGAGAGAGAGAGAGAGAGAGAGAGAGAGAGAGAGAGAGAGAGAGAGAGAGAGAGAGAGAGAGAGAGGGAGAGAGAGAGAGACGGTTCGTGTGGCGCTTCGCGTTATCGCGGAAAGACCTCGGCGATGACAGTGTAACACGTAGCTGAATTAACAGAGGCATCGTTAACCCTGACTCGAGGCGAGAGCGCGAGTACACACACGAGTATTACGCACGCAGTGGTGGATATACAATGCTCAGTGTGTATCCATTCCGTATGATATATTTTGCACATACATGTATATAGGGAAGGTGCGGGCAAAATGGGACGCACAAGCAAAAAATGGTTTTATGACGAAAACAAAAGTGTACTTTGATTGCTTTTGATCCAAAAATTCGATTCCAATCATCAATTTTGGGCATCGGCAAAAAAAAAGTGCGGGCAAAATGGGACAGACCCCCAAAATCGTAAATTCGTGTTTTTTTTTAACTCGCTGTTACTTCCTAACGGTTATATTGAAGAAAAAAAAAATGTGTAAAAAAGATTTTTTTTTTTTTTCAAAGCGACTTTCCAAAGGTCAGATTGCTTAAAACACTCAAAATTGTCAAAAATCTTCATATTCCGCTTACATGCGTTGAATTGCGTCGTATAGACACGATTTTCACGAAATGCGGGTCCGTCCGATTTGGCCCGCACAAATAGTTGGAGCTGAAAAAATAGGTGTCCCATTTTGCCCGCACCTACCCTACCACATGTATATGTGTATATAACGCAGTTTGCGCAAAGAGGTAGAGAAAGATGCGTGCATCGGTGGAGAGGATGAGTACGAAGAGGCCTCGCGTGCGCGCGCGCAGCTCCACTAATCGACGAAGCTATTAACCATTAGTCGTCAACTCGCGAGCAATAGTACACGGCGACGATTTCCATTAGGCAATACAACGTAATTTGTTTGCTATCTAGACGCCAGGTATATATCTTGGACCTCAAGGCATATCCGATGTACCGACGTTCAACGGTTCTACGTTGCAAACAAAACGTCCAATACAATGTGGCGTTAAAATAATGACACATGGACATTATTCGCGTGCAAATATGCATAATAAAGTTTGCCGTAACACTGCTCACCGTGACGTGGAGCTGCACGGCACATATTGATAAGTCTCCGCACGAGTCATGCACTCCGATCGCTATATGGTTACCGACACCTGTGCTTCACTCCGAGGACGACGGAATATGTGCTAAGTAGGATGTGCGAAGCAATTACGAGCAGACCGGAATAACAGAAAATTAATTGCTCGGTGTGTGACGTCTTTTTAATTTATGGTAACAATATCTTCCGGTATTCTTTTCGTATAATTGGGCAGAAGGTCAAGGCCTGAATGCACCGCCCTAATATTAATGATATCTCTGTAGCCAATCAGACGATATATAGGGGAGAGTGGCATGACAAAAAGTATTTTAAAAACCTTTCATGTTAACGAGAATAGGGCCGGACGATGTCGAATTTCATGAAGTATCATTGTGACCAGTAAAATGTTACTTTTGCAAGTTCCTAACACATCTCTGTCCGTAGTTGAAGTATGTACACTTTTTCCAATCGGATTTTCGGCTTGAAATTATTTGCTCTAATATACAAAAATTTCATACCAACATTCACTCGTTCTCATCACACGTATATTAAATATATTTATATATTCTTCGATATATCGAAAAATACACTTTTCTTGCATACTTTTTTTCTATGGGGGACAACGCAGCCCACTCCGCTATTTGTTAAGTGAAAAAAAAAAAAACAATACAAGCTCACGCCAAAAGCGTCATATGGATGCTGAAAAAAAATGATCTCTGTTATACCAACAAGATAATTAATAATTCAATTCAGCCTGAACAACTAATTGATGCGAGCGTACCCCATCACTGGCGCACGAGCGACCTCTGCCGGAGTGCATTGCAACTGATAAGCGCGGGCCCGTTTCACCGGAGGAACAATAAGAGACGGGGAGAGAGAGAAGGAGAGCGAGGCATCGAGAAACTCCATTGGCGAGGATGCAGACGAAGCCATCTCTCAGTCTCCTCGAAGTGAGCCCACCGCACTGGGGAGGACCTACCGCGGTGTCCAATTACCTGTCTAATTGCTCTCCAAACGAGGCTCTCGCGGCTTTGAGTACCGGATATATACATATCGATTAGCTTGCCATACTGCCTCGCTGGGCTACCTCGTTCCCTTCCATCCGGCGCATAGTTTTGCCTCACTATAACCCACGCCACACAGCAACGCGCGGCGAGCGCACTTGAACTTCGGGCGGAGCACTCGACGAGCGCGCATTCCTTTAAATGTTGTGACTATCTACGGCCGATGGAACGATAGTCAAGCGGACGGGGAACATTTACGGCAACGGTGAACAGCGATGAGACTCGATTGTGATTCGCGATTCGCGGCGTCCGCGGCCTTGTCGTTGCGGCTGTATGCGCCGCTATGTCAGAAGAATGCTGCTAACACGTTCGGCTTACTCGAGGAATTTCGTGCGTCAACGAGACACTACGCAGATTGAACACCGTGCCGCGATAATATTGTCAATTATCGTTTGTTGAGCGCGCGTTATTTGCATTTCTGGTCAGCTGGTTTAGAATACACTCGCAATAATTCGGCGCGAATTAAGACCGAACGCTGCATCCGTAAATCGCTTCGTTCGCCGTTGATGGAGACCTCGTGACACTTCCACGAGGTGGTTGAGGCCACATAACGTTCGTCGTAACGCGACACATTGTTCTTCACGGAAAAAAATAATTAGCTGGCACAATTACCAAGAAATTAGTTGGCACAACCAATCGATTATTCTAACTCCCTTGCCACTCGGATTAGTTGTGACAACCAACGGGAACTGGTTGCACGAATAAAGTTTCATTGGTAGATGCCCTGTTAGTTGCAGCAACCAAACGAATGGTTGATACAACTATTCGAGTAGGCAGGAGCACAAGTTCCGGTCACTTGTCCATACCAACCGTGTCATTGCTTTTCGAAATAGAATTGCACTACTTGTACTATCCTTATGCCAAATTAACGCGAATCGCTTCACGAACGTCACAATTAAAGCTTTAACAATATCGTCTTTAGGTTATGTACAGACGCGACTCGCGCCTTGAGCGCCACAATCGTAACTTTAAAAATATCGTTTTTAGGTTATGTAGAACAAATCGTGAATAGTTGCCACAACCATTCGAAGTGGTTGCGGCGATAAATGTGTAAGTTGCTGCAACTGATCGCAAAATACTGAAGTACAGCAATGTGAATGATTAGCTGGTACAACCAAACGTTTTTTTTTTCCGTGTTGTTGCAGAAGCGACATAATCGGTACATGAAAATATATTTCCACTGTGAATTATGCCGCGGTTTTAAATCTCGGCGGTCTCGCCTCGGGGTTTTCCGCGTTCGCTTATCTCGGTTGAACCGGGAAATCCGCGAGGGCCGAGCGTTTAGAATCGCAGGCGGAGCCAGCAACGCGGATATCTGACGAGCGCGCGGGGGGACCTTGGAGGATTATCTGCGCGCTGCTCGCCCTGGTCGGCGTCGAGGAACCGCGCAACCAACGCGTTAGTCCGCTCCGCCCTCGTGGAGCGAGTCAGCGTGGCCGCATATGAACTAAATCCTGTACCAGGCCAGACGCGCGAATCATAATATCGGGGCAACCGCGTCGGGAATATTCCGGGAAAACGTTTTTGAACCACCTTCCTTCGGACGCGGTTGTAATGGCCTCGCAAACCTGTCGGTTATGTATTTATAGCGCAGCGCGGCGTAATTTATATCTATGTATCCCGTGGAAGCCAAAGGTTAAAAGGTAATCAGGAAGAAACGGTTTGGCACATAGTGGAGTGCGCGCGCGGTAGACGGCGACCGATTACTCGCCTACAAGTTGATCATTCCGAGCTCTCGCGGGCTAAAGGTTAAGAGGTAGAAGCGATTGCGGTGCGCACCTGGCGATTATACACGTTGCCGCGCGCGGACCGTTCACGACGACCCGAAAGACTTTTACTACGACTCCTTCAACTCTGTACCGTAACTGAACCCCGCGAACCGAGTACCGAAAGTACATTGTGCCAAGCTGATCCCCTTGATAAAAACTTGAAACGAATATTCGAATAAGTCGGGCAGCGACGGCGTTGACTCGGTTTCTTAGGTTACGGTACGTGCAGCTTGTTGCCAATTTTCAAAAAGGTTTCTTTTTTGGGAACAATTCTTTCACCTCGCATAATCCATTATCATTTGTTATTTTTTGGGTGGCATGATTCAATTTTTTTACAAGACTAGGCTAATCAGGCACGCGCTGGCGCGCGTGCCTGAAAAACTTGCAAAAATGGACCTCAGAAATTTGTTCTTTTCAAAATATCGACTTTTGACGTATACCATCATTCTCAAGTCGCATATTCTACCCCCGAAAACACTGGTTATTAACCTTTTTTAATCGATTTTGAAAAAAATATTTTTTTGGCGACGAAATTTTTTTTTTCTGTCAGAAATCGTAGATCCCGCTCCGGACCGAAAATCGACCCCAATTTTTTTTCTTTTCAAAATATCGACTTTTAACCTATACCATCATTCTCAAGTCGCATATTCTACCCCCGAAAACACTGGTTATTAACCTTTTTTAGTCGATTTTGAAAAAAATATTTTTTTGGCGACGAATTTTTTTTTTTTCTGTCAGAAATCGTAGATCCCGCTCCGGACCAAAAATCGACCCCAATTTTTTTTCTTTTCAAAATATCGACTTATAACCTATACCATCATTCTCAAGTCGCATATTCTACCCCCGAAAACACTGGTTATTAACCTTTTTTAATCGATTTTGAAAAAAATATTTTTTTGGCGACGAAATTTTTTTTTTTTCTGTCAGAAATCGTAGATCCCGCTCCGGACCAAAAATCGACCCCAATTTTTTTTTCTTTTCAAAATATCGACTTATAACCTATACCATCATTCTCAAGTCGCATATTCTACCCCCGAAAACACTGGTTATTAACCTTTTTTAATCGATTTTGAAAAAAATATTTTTTTGGCGACGAAATTTTTTTTTTTCTGTCAGAAATCGTAGATCCCGCTCCGGACCGAAAATCGACCCCAATTTTTTTTCTTTTCAAAATATCGACTTATAACCTATACCATCATTCTCAAGTCGCATATTCTACCCTCGAAAACACTGGTTATTAACCTTTTTTAATCGATTTTGAAAAAAATATTTTTTTGGCGACGAAATTTTTTTTTTTCTGTCAGAAATCGTAGATCCCGCTCCGGACCGAAAATCGACCCCAATTTTTTTTCTTTTCAAAATATCGACTTATAACCTATACCATCATTCTCAAGTCGCATATTCTACCCCCGAAAACACTGGTTATTAACCTTTTTTAATCGATTTTGAAAAAAATATTTTTTGGCGACGAAATTTTTTTTTTTTTCTGTCAGAAATCGTAGATTCGGCTCCCGACCGAAAATCACCAAAATCGACCCTAATTTTTTTTCTTTTCAAAATATCGACTTTTAACCTATACCATCATTCTCAAGTCGCATATTCTACCCCCGAAAACACTGGTTATTAACCTTTTTTAATCGATTTTGAAAAAAATATTTTTTTGGCGACGAAATTTTTTTTTTTCTGTCAGAAATCGTAGATCCCGCTCCGGACCGAAAATCGACCCCAATTTTTTTTCTTTTCAAAATATCGACTTTTAACCTATACCATCATTCTCAAGTCGCATATTCTACCCCCGAAAACACTGGTTATTAACCTTTTTTAGTCGATTTTGAAAAAAATATTTTTTTGGCGACGAATTTTTTTTTTTCTGTCAGAAATCGTAGATCCCGCTCCGGACCAAAAATCGACCCCAATTTTTTTTCTTTTCAAAATATCGACTTATAACCTATACCATCATTCTCAAGTCGCATATTCTACCCCCGAAAACACTGGTTATTAACCTTTTTTAATCGATTTTGAAAAAAATATTTTTTTGGCGACGAAATTTTTTTTTTTTCTGTCAGAAATCGTAGATCCCGCTCCGGACCAAAAATCGACCCCAATTTTTTTTCTTTTCAAAATATCGACTTATAACCTATACCATCATTCTCAAGTCGCATATTCTACCCCCGAAAACACTGGTTATTAACCTTTTTTAATCGATTTTGAAAAAAATATTTTTTTGGCGACGAAATTTTTTTTTTTCTGTCAGAAATCGTAGATCCCGCTCCGGACCGAAAATCGACCCCAATTTTTTTTCTTTTCAAAATATCGACTTATAACCTATACCATCATTCTCAAGTCGCATATTCTACCCCCGAAAACACTGGTTATTAACCTTTTTTAATCGATTTTGAAAAAAATATTTTTTGGCGACGAAATTTTTTTTTTTTTCTGTCAGAAATCGTAGATTCGGCTCCCGACCGAAAATCACCAAAATCGACCCTAATTTTTTTTCTTTTCAAAATATCGACTTTTAACCTATACCATCATTCTCAAGTCGCATATTCTACCCCCGAAAACACTGGTTATTAACCTTTTTTAATCGATTTTGAAAAAAATATTTTTTTGGCGACGAATTTTTTTTTTTTTCTGTCAGAAATCGTAGATCCCGCTCCGGACCGAAAATCGACTAAAAAAGATTGTTAAACAGTGTTTTTAGGGGTAGAATGTGGGACTTGAGAACGGTGGTATAGATTAAAAGTCAATATTTTGAAATTAAAAATGTCCGAGGTCGATTTTGGCGAAAAGTTTTTCAGGCAGGCGTACCAGCGCGTGTAATTACTCTAGTTAACAAACAAGTACAGTCGTTTTTATGAAGTCATTTTTTTTCACATAGAATATCGCAAGGATAATTTCTCATTAATATTACGAGCATTTGTTCAGATGCGCACTGTCCAACTTGTTTACCGAGAAGAACTGCGGGCATACGGAAACGTTCAGTCATGCTCTTCCTGTGTTCGGTTCGAGCGTGAGACTCCGTCAGTTCCCGAATCATGTCATGTACAGATAATTCGAAAGTACCGTTCCTGTTTGCAAGTTGAAACCCGCGATTATATTTTTTCTTACTCCCCTCTGTACTTGGCGCGAATTTGCATATACTTGACGCTGATGAAAGTGTATTCTTCTGTTAGCCCGGCTAGCCCCGTGCCGGCGAGCGGGAAAACCTGTAGAAAACCTGAGCTTGGTTCTAAAGTTAATGCCGCTTGCTTCCCACTTAGACGTCAATGATAAAAATAATACAACAATGAAGAGTTTACAAAAGGGGAGGAGTGTTGTGGTACCCTAATGGAACTTTGATGTTCACAAAAACTCAATGGTTACGTTCTTACAATGTTTAACTCGTTGTTACTGTTAATTCTAAAAAGATTTTCTAACTATTGCTCACCTACATATACGATATCGTGTTCCAATTAATAATTGCTGTCACTTATAAAGAACTACTCTTGTCAATTAAACAGGTTGTCATTTTTCAACGATCCTTTTAGTGTCTCTTAAGAATCAGACTGAACCACCTCACATGGAATTTCGTCCCGCCGTCACCCACATTATATTTCTCATTAACGTAAATAGCCCCAGTTCGGAGTAAAATACGCGACTAATTAACGTAAATACACGGATGTGCAATGTTTACTTTGTTGTGCAGCGCATCTGCGGGCGTTCGGAAATGTTCAGTCCAAGCTCTTCCTGTTGTCGGCTGAAGCGTGGGAAACTCTTTCAGGCACCGAATCATGTCAACTCTCTATACTATTTACAAGAACGCGATGATATTTTGCTTACACCTCCCGTGCCAGGTTCGACTTCGAAAATTCTTGAAGTTGGTGAAAGTAAACGGAAACCTGCAATGAGTCCGAACTTCGTTCGCAGGCTAATGCACGTTGCTAGTTTCTCCACTTTTACTTCAATGATAAAAATAATGTGACCGTAAGGATCTTCAATGAAGTGGCGAGAAGTAGTATCGTTTCCTAATGGAATTTCGATGTATACAAAAACTCGATGGTAAACTGTTCTCTTAAAATCCGCGATTTTAGTTGACTTGCCACAAGCAATTTTTAGCATTTAGTACCACACTAGCCGGCATCTAGTCAAAGTTACGACCATCTATGGTAGACTTCAATTTAAACAACAATTTTACTACTACAATTTTAAGTAAATCGAAGCCGACTGACGGCGTCGAGAATTCAATATCTGTGTTATTAGAAACGATAGCGATCAAATCCGTTTTGGAACGAATGTGGAAATAAAAATTAAACACTTGTTGTGGTGCGCGAAATAAAATTAATAGAAGAGGAAAATTGGGGAAAGCTGCGCAGCAGCAGCTGCACGAATAGCGACGTAGAAGGCGATGGCAAAAACGGTGTAAGTTTCGGTTCTCACACAATGAGGATAGAGCGAACTAATCAACTCTAAGCAAGAAAGATGGCCAACATGGTTAACCTGTGCAATATCGATTCGAGCGGTCGATACACCGAGAGAAAAAATGTCCTTGATTCCAAAGAAATGGGTGGATTGAATTTTTTTCATTGATTTCAATGAAGTATTTATTTGAATTTCAAAGACATGATCTCCTTGATTTAAAGAAACGATATGCCTGACGGCACCCGGTCTGTCAACGTTTCGCTCATTCGCGATAAGTCGTATTGGTGTTTCTCGCGCAAGCTGATCTGTTATGTTATAGTTAAGTCAAGTCAAATCAAGAAGATAATCATTGGTTAAACCATCGAAGTTATTGGTGAACATATCTAAGTACTATGGTACGTAACCAAAAACTTGGTGAACATAACCTATAATTTGCTTGATGACATCATTCAAAGAAAATATAATAACTTAAGGATATTATTTCATTGACCTCAAAGAAATGTTTCATAGGTTGAGATTTCAAGGAAATTTCATTGAATCAAGGAAACTTTTTCTCTCGGTGCAGTCGCTCGATATTCAACCGCTCGAGCAGACGCGTTTGGTTTTACCGAACGCGATCTTAAACCGCCATGTAGATGCGGCTTCTCGGAATCAATGCCGGGGCTAGAGTACAGCGAAAATGCGGTTACGTCCTGAGCTCATTCGCGCGAGTCGCACCGCACCGATGGAATTCTTGCGCCCGTACCGGCCCGTGTCGAGTGTAAACAAAATTCCTTAACGAGACACCTTGGCACGTGGTGACGACGCGTCGGCCACTCGAGTCCAGGCGGCGGCCGAGGTGCATCAGTCTCAACAACAAAAATAAAACGCACTGCTCGACTCTTCTCCAACGTCTATTTCTGGATCTGATCCTCGTGACGACGTGTCGTCAGTTTTCCCACCGCTTGGGGGATAAGTTGAAAAACAAGAATTCGAGACCCGATGTCTGGTGGACCACGACGTCATTATTCGTGTCAAGGTGGAAACGAAACGACGCAATTTCCAATTAAATCCTACACATCGAAAATATACAATTTGCCGGGATTTCGGTCGGCGACAGTCTTTTCCGATAAAAAAATAAATTACGAAAATTCACCTCAGAAGGTAATTTAAGATATAAGTCCGCTGAGACTGTGCGGGGAGGATTGAGGCACGCCGGAGTGGCTTGATCCTTAATCACCCCCGGTGAAAACGGTATTATCCGACGGTTGAGTAAACCGTTGTTTACACCGGAGCGCGGCGGCACTTGGGGGCTACCGCGGGTTGTCGTCTAGGTAAGCAGCAATATCGCAGTTCACGCACGTAGAAGCTACGGGGCTGAGTGAACAAACAGGCACTCGGTTTACGTCGTTCCAGCCGTCGTCGTGGTCGTCTTCTTCCTCCACGTTTTCATTGCATCAGCTGTCGCCATACGCCGGGGTGCTGCAAAAATTAGTCTTCGTTTTATTTCAGTTCGCATTTCAAACGTTACACGTCAAGACAGCGGTGGACAAATGTTACTTAGCGACAATACGAAAGTATTAAGAATTTGCATGAGCAAATTGCATTGTTTTGTTTGTACAGGGTGCTAATATTTTGCTCTTGCTTTTATTAGTAGCCAAGGTATATTTTGTCTTGCTTATTGAGCGTGTATTTCATTGATTGATTTTCTTTTGTTTTGCTTTTGTAAGAACGTTTTTGTTTCTTTTGTACGCTTCTTTCTTTTGTATACTCTTCTGCCAATTTTTGTATGATTTTCAAGGGCTTGTCCCGTTTATTATAAATAAATAAATAAATAAATAAATAAATAAATAAATAAATAAATAAATAATAAATAAATAAATAAATATAAATCGTGTATAGAAATGAAGGGAAGGAAAAAAAATAATTTCGAAAACATATCGAAATTGCAGTGGCTCTGGATGATCTCCATATATGTTTTTGTTTGGTTACTTTCTCCGCAGATACTTTGTTCATACTAAAAGCAACTAAATTTGAGATGAGCGAGGGAAAAAAATGTACATTATTTTTGCGCTACTTTAGTACACGCGTCGGAGTGACACCGTGAACGAGGAACGTTTTATGACATATTCCGGCTTGTCGGCCGTCTCCGAGTGTCGGGCAGACAGGAGGGAGTGGGTGGGTTAAATATAAGAAGCAGGAAATCACGATAAACAGGGAAAACTACCGCAAAGACGGCCATTATTATATTATGAAGCTGGGAGAGTCGTTAAGGAATTACACTTGGTCGAGAAAGAGACTTGGAAGTTCGTCTGGGATTTTCAACATTGCGCCCACGGCGACGATATACTTTATAATAAACAGTTGTCGAGGATTTTACGGTTACACTTTTATTACCACCGGGCTTTACTGTATGACCTGCGAATTATGCGGGATTATCCGTTTTTGAAGGAAAAGTACCTCGGGCGTTCGTATTAACAGGTAAGGCATCGATATCCTTTGTTGGGTAGGGATTACAATGGTACTGTTGTTAAGCGTCATTGATCTGGCGCCTTCTAGACAGAGCTTGTACAAACTTTTGAAGTTGTAAATATAATTTAGTCGTTCGTTGTCACACTGAGCTTTTCACGGAGTTTGACAACAAAGGGTTATTTATCATAGGGATATTTAGTCCTTGACAATGGCAGAGTTTAGATCTTAAGGGCATGTGAAACATGAGACACTGCGAGAAGTGAAAATTTGTCGTGATTACCGACAATCCGTTCGGAAGTGCGTTTTCCTTATTTATGACTCCCAAATCGTAACCGGAATGCACGTATCGTGTGTGATTTTTAATTATCTAGTGTGTGAATCACTCACTTTTCTCAGTGATCGTCGAAAAACTTTTAAAAAAATCGAATTTTTCATTACAGATTTCTCCGCGGGTAATCGATCTGTAATTTTTTTTTTTCGAAAATCAAAATTCCGACTAATGCACGCGCGAAATTCACATTCCCGGTGTCTGTATTTCAATTTTCGCTTCGATCCGTTCGTAAATCGCGAAAAACGGCGCTTCCGAACTTTCGAGGTGGAAAGACGGTGTTTCGCATTCCCTTAAGAGCATTACAAAAAGATTACGCATTTCCGTTGCGTCCGAAGGTTTCCACCAGAATAACAAACTGAATGTGGATACATATTTAATTAATAATAATATTTAATATTATATTTCATATTTAATTTTTCAATATAATGACGATGCGGAGGAACAGATACACAAAACCGCTAAAAAGCGTCGTTGGAGAGTTATCACAAAAAATTGGAGGATTCAACGAAAGTGAAGATTCCATCTGGCGATTTCGGGATAGCACGCGCGCTAGCCAATTAACTTTTCCTACCTGTGTGCTCGGTCTTCTTCCACGACCCGCCGGCTTTCGCGGTGGACTGAACGCTTTCTGTTCGTGTCAGTCATTCCGAATCCTAGGATCGCGTGCGAGGCCCACCGATGAGCGAAGGAGACACAGAAAGGGGCCCAACGTGCCAATTCCCCGTATCCCGAAGTCCCCTCAAAGGACTTGCATCAAAGTCACGAATTATTATAGCTATTCGAATTTCATCGTCGCAAATGTAACGAAATAATTCATCACCGGGTGTTTGCTCTGTGTACCGAAACTGTACTTCTCCTCGCCTCGTTACCTCGCTGTCAGGCTTGTACAGAGCGTGTCGCGCGTCGGCGCGAACTCGAAAATCCTCCGTCTACGCAGGAGTCGACGAATTAATTCCGGCAGGAGGAGGAAACGCGGTCACCGAGCGACAGACAGGCGTATGATTCATGACTCGAAGAAGCAAATACGTCTCTCTCGACAACCATAAATAATCCATCCAAATGCATACACACGTGACCATCAAAGCATCCCAATAATACCTACAGAATTGTAATGATAGAGATTAGATTCAATCTCAGTTCGATTCACTGATTACCGTGTTTATTGCCCGTATGAAACATCTGGCCTCTATTGTTCGGCAAGAAACTTTCTCAACTGTAACCGTCAACGCGACGATAAAAACGATGTTTGGGGCATTTTTTGCTGTATCGACTCAGACGCCAAACCCCTGCAATTTCCTTTTTTTTTTTAATAAATTAGTGTTTTGTATGGAACGGAAAAAAATATAAACCCATTTAAAGATCCATCTAAAAAAGGGCCAGATGCAATAGATTCTCCTTATATTTAATTGCAAAGTTTCATTGATTTCAGGGCGTGACGGAATGCTGTTCATTACAGACTTAATTAAAACGGTTTGTGTGACGAAATCGGAATGATTGTTTTTTAATACCGCACCGCGCGCTAATGGATAAATACTGTGGGGCTGATGAACGGGCGTGGAATGCGCCATGTGTATCGGTAATTACAGTCGAGGCTCGGAAATGATGATGGATTACTGTCGAGAGTACTTCTCGCGAGGTATAAACTCGGAAAATTTGGTGAGCTTGTAAGGTTTGTTCCACCTCGGACCAAAGGTGTTGTACACAAAAGTACAAGACGTGTAATAAATGAGTTCACAAATTTCGAAAGTTCGGTGGGTTACAGGAATACGTGTAGAAAAATAAGTTGACGGTGTTACGGTACGGTCGGGCGTGTAATAACCCGTAGACCGCAGAAGCGTGGGAATTTTCTGAGTAGCGGCGCAACGAATCCTTGTGATAAATCCTGACCAATCGCTATTTAGTCAGCTCAGTGGAGTGTGGGGTCCAGCACTTGCTTAGTATTCTCGGCTTTCACTCGTTTCTTCGTGAGTCCATAACTTTTACGGTCGCTCGGCATCGTCTCTCTTTTTTCTCTTCTAAGGACGACGTAGTTTGGGTCGTTTCGCGCTTACGAAAAGGGTATAGGGTAGGACGATATCCCACAATAAGGCCGAAAGAGTGATCCCGGTCAGGGTGCGACGAATAATTATTTTCGAATTGTTAAGGGAGGCATAGAATTGCGAGGGCGGAAAGGGAATTCGAAGAAAGGCACAAAATGCTAATTTCAGGAGGGTATTTATGAGGTAAGAGGCAGCGTGATGTTTGGCGAGAAATGAATTTGAATGACGTAGAGGAAAAGAGGGTAGCGAGCCATCGACGCTTTCGCGGCGGACGGGAGGCTCCTTTGTGATGGATTTATGGATTTGTTTCGTGGAAAGGACTACAATTGCGCTCTGCACGTATTTCGAAAAAATTCTCTGCGGTGAATACCGCATTTTCCAAATTACACTTACACAATTTAGAACGTACAGATCTTCACCGAGAGAAAAAGTTTCCTTGATTCAATGAAATTTCCTTGAAATCTCAACCTATGAAACATTTCTTTGAGGTCAATGAAATAATATCCTTAAGTTAATATTATATTTTCTTTGAACGATGTCATCAACCAAATTATAGGTTATGTCCACCAAGTTTTTGGTTACGTACCATAGTACTTAGATATGTTCACCAATAACTTCGATAGTTTAACCAATGATTATCTTCTTGATTTGACTTGACTTAACTATAACATAACAGATCAGCTTGCGCGAGAAACATCAATACGACTTATCGCGAATGAGCCGAACGTTGACAGACCGGGTGCCGTCAGGCATATCGTTTCTTTAAATCAAGGAGATCATGTCTTTGAAATTCAAAGAAATATTTCATAGAAATCAATGAAAACAATTCAATCCACCCATTTCTTTGGAATCAAGGAAATTTTTTCTCTCGGTGTTCACTGTGTATGACTGAGACTATAAATGGACTAAATTTCTGAAGAAATATACTAGTATTTCAAGGAAGGTTGAACTGTAAATTGATCACTGTCATTGTACCAATTCCGATGTTCTTGATCAAGACTACTTTCAGCTCCAGCATCTTGTGGAAATACCACTGAAACTCCACGCATATATTACTAATTAGCGCAGATCCGTTTTGCCGGAACCTTGCACAAGAACGCACAGTGTTTCGTCCGAGGCGGTTGGCCATTCGTGGCGCACACTTAGTTTTCACACTTCTCACTAATTCAAACAGCCTGGCGACGGTGCGCCCAGGTAGGTGTATAAACAGAGGAGAGAGGAGAGAGGATGAGAAAAAGGAAGAGCCGCCGGTCTCGTCTGTTTCTTTATTCAGTCTCTTATTTTTCTGGCTGCTCGATGCCTTTTTTTCCCGCTTTGTTTCTTTTTTTTTTCCCTGTCTTTTTCTTCTTTAAACACCGTTCGTTTTCCTTTTTTTCGGCTTGTTCACGGTCGAATCTTCGACCACTGGTGGTTGTCGATGGTGGTATCTCGCGCCGTGTACGGTACCTTTATTGCCGCGAGGCGCGGGTCTCGCTCTTAAGATATACACACCGTGAGACGAAAGGGAAGAGGGGGGGAACGACGGAGGAAAGTATAGTAACACACAGGCCGAAATCGTACCCCAGACTAAAAGAGCCGCCACTCATTGGAATGGGCAGGTAGATTCATTCACAAGACCCCCACGGCTTCCACGAGAGGCGCACAGGCACCTCGGACCTCACTCCGAGAGCCTCTACCGGTGCACATTCCAGTCTCGGGACCACCAACCGACCGTTGGGGAATTTCTCTCTCGCTCGCTCCTTCTTATGTATTTTTCCCCTGTCCTTTTTTTCTCTCTCTCTCGTCTCTCGTCTGCTTTCTCTTTTTCTTTATCTCCACATCACCGATGGTCTCTCACTCTTTTTCTCCTTCTCATACCGCGTGAGCCTCCGCATCGGATCCACTCTCTCGCTAGCCTCTATCCTCGTGTTCCTCTACCTACACGCGCGGTTCTCTTCTTATCCGCGTGTGTGCTTCGGGGTTCGGGGGCGAGCCGAACGAGACAAAGAGCGTGCCGCACGCTCTTTTGGGTCTTAAATCCAGTGGTCTCGGTGCTACCTGCCATATGTACTTTGAAAATTTGCCTCGCTCAACTTTTTATCCTATCTTTCTTGTTCAACGGTCATTCATAGGCCTCTTGTTCACCTTGTGACAGTCATTTTGGTACCTGCGCGTAATATTCGGCTCGAATTTATTACGACGAGCTTGTAAAGCGTGAGTCTCGCACCGAGTCAACTGGAGTAACTGTGACGCCTGGAGTAATTACAATACTAACATAAAAATGACTAAAACACGTGATACGTATGACTGATGCGCCATCTATCAGGGTGTATTCAGAAACAGAGTGGAATTGTCGCGAAATATTTAAGGTAGTCCTGGCGGAGAATATTCATTTCGCATAAATTCGAGGAATTTGGGAGAGAATTGCAAACGCTTCTCGGTGGTATAAAAATCGGAAAAAATTCATGCACTTTAAAGGTGCTGAAAAGATTAATTTTGCATAATAATAATTCGAAAATGTTATTAACAAATTGATGAAAAAAACAATTGTTTAACAAATACTTCGATGACCCAAGATTTTTTTTTTTCATGAAAATGATTCCTTCGTTTTTCCGAATACGTACGAATTTTTTCAGATTTTAGAGTTCACATTGAATTTTGTGCGTTTTTTATAGGGAAAATATGTGAAAATTCAATGTGAACTCTAAAATCTGAAAAAATTCATACGTATTCGGAAAAACGAAGGAATCATTTTCATGAAAAAAAAAATCTTGGGTCATCGAAGTATTTGTTAAACAATTGTTATTTTCATCAATTTGTTAATAACATTTTCGAATTATTATTACGCAATATTAATCTTTTCAGTACCTTTAATGTGCATGAATTTTTTCCGATTTTTATACCACCGAGAAGTGTTTGCAATTCTCTCCCAAATTCCTCGAATTTATGCGAAATGAATATTATCTGCAAGGACAACCTTAAGTGATCCTGCAATCAATAATACAAGTCAATCTCGATATCAACTACAAACGAGTCTGAGCTCCATGGACCCATCGATACATCGTACTCCGTACCTGCCCCATATACCTAAGTGTCCCGAATTAATCGCACAGCCACCAACGTATCATTGTTCTCGAAGCACGTGCGGGACGTCGTTGAACACAAACGGGGAAAATAGAGGATAGAGGCGCAACAAACAGCCGGGGGAGGGAAAAACGAGAAAACCGAAGACCCGATCTCGCGTCGTACTTGTTTCGCGGTGCGAGCTCGCCGCGAGACGCCGCTTTACGATAGGGCCCCGAGGACGCCTTTACGATCCTGTCGAGAACTATACGCTCGAACGTCCATCGATTCTTAAGCGAGACATATCTGCAACAGCGGTAAGCGCCCGCGCTCCCGCTGAAGCCTCGCTCGGAGAGCCACCGCGGGTCTTAGCCGGGGGGGAGAGACCTCTCGATAGGAGAGAAGACGAAGGAGGACAACGAGGACGATGGGTTTACGACGTGATTCGGTTGACAGGTCGAGGCGGGGAGCGCGCGCGCGCACCGTGTCTATAAGTACCTCCCTACTCCTTCGAGACTTACCGGACGAAACGTGCGCTGGACTTCCTTTCGCGATAGGAAGAGGCCCACGCGCTTCTTTCCCTCTTTACCCGATCCTTTTTGCCTACTTTTCTCTCTCTCTCTCTCTCTCTCTCTCTCTCTCTCTCTCTCTCTCTCTCTCTCTCTCTCTCTCTCTCTCTCTCTCTCTCTCTCTCCCGCAGCAGAAATCGCGAGACACGACCGTGAGAATACGGAGGCTTCTGGAGTGGGCCCCTTGGGGACCGCACAAACGGTTCGGGACTCTTCTTTCCACCCGGAGATCGTCCGTATCCTTCGACAAAACCGAGAGACTCGGACTCGCCCATTCAAGATGATTTAGGGTCTTGTTTATACCTCTCCCTCGCTGATGTTGCTGCTGCCGCCGCTGCTGCTGGACATCCTTTGCCGTGCGGCGTTATACGACGGGGCCCCACTTGTGTCAGCTCTAACGATGGCCCAGTGGAAGCTCCACTGTACATACACCCTCATCCACCGCACGTCTCTCTCTCTCTCTCTCTCCTCCCCCACTCGCTTTTTCCTCGGCCGCCGACGCCGCCGCCCGCGCGCTTCTTTGTTTCCGTTCTCGGAAAAGAATGGAGAGCGAGGTTCGCGACTAGGAACCAGATAGGCCGAGAGGGAGACGTGCCGGAGACTTTTGTTAGGACGACTCTCTTCGCAGCGGGATAGGCGTGAGAGAGCTCGTTAAGGAGCGAACTTTCCGACAAAGACTCTTCTTTGCCTGCCTCTCACTTCGCCCGTACCTTCGCTCCCGTTCGTTCATTCATTCGGGTTTTACGTTACGCCTTATTTCGTACCTTCTTCTCCTTCGACCTTTCTGGGATAACATCGTGCAACGCGCACGGCGCAGTTTCCAAGGCCAGGTACGCTGGGCCTTCTCACGTTTTTCGCTTTTCTCTCCGCGTTGTCTTTTCGGTCGGAGTGACGGTCAGAAAATGGTCTCGGTTGGTTGCGGGGTGTGAGGCAAGTTTTTTTTTTTCCTCTGATGTTTGTCGAATTTTTCGCGAACAAACGTCGTTTGACCTTCTATGAGAGTACGTGACGACGTTTACGCGGATGTGCTGACCGCCACCGAGAGAAAAAATTTCCTTGATTCCAAAGAAATGGGTGGATTGCATTTTTTTCATTGATTTCAATGAAATATTTCTTTGAATTTCCAAAGACATGATCTCCTTGATTTAAAGAAACGATATGCCTGACGGCACCCGGTCTGTCAACGTTTGGCTCATTCGCGATAAGTCGTATTGGTGTTTCTCGCGCAAGCTGATCTGTTATGTTATAGTTAAGTCAAGTCAAATCAAGAAGATAATCATTGGTTAAACCATCGAAGTTATTGGTGAACATATCTAAGTACTATGGTACGTAACCAAAAACTTGGTGAACATAACCTATAATTTGGTTGATGACATCATTCAAAGAAATTATAATATTAACTTAAGGATATCATTTCATTGACCTCGAAGAAATATTTCATAGGTTGAGATTTCAAGGAAATTTCATTGAATCAAGGAAACTTTTTCTCTCGGTGCACAGAGAGAAAAAATTTCCTTGATTCCAAAGAAATGGGTGGATTGCATTTTTTTCATTGATTTCAATGAAATATTTCTTTGAATTTCAAAGACATGATCTCCTTGATTTAAAGAAACGATATGCCTGACGGCACCCGGTCTGTCAACGTTTGGCTCATTCGCGATAAGTCGTATTGGTGTCTCTCGCGCAAGCTGATCTGTTATGTTATAGTTAAGTCAAGTCAAATCAAGAAGATAGTCATTGGTTAAACCACCGAAGTTATTGGTGAACATATCTAAGTACTATGGTACGTAACCAAAAACTTGGTGAACATAACCTATAATTTGATTGATGACATCATTCAAAGAAAATATAATATCAACTTAAGGATATCATTTCATTGACCTCGAAGTAATGTTTCATAGGTTGAGATTTCAAGGAAATTTCATTGAATCAAGGAAACTCTTTCTCTCGGTGGCGAACGCACCGAGTCAGAACGGCGGGAACGAAGACTACGATTTTAGACGGTAGTCTTCTTTTCCAGGAAGAGCCCGCGGACGCCGGCGCCTTTCTGGGATAACATCGTGCACCGCGCGCGGCGCAGTTTCCAAGGCCATGAACGCTGGGCCTTCTCACGTTTTTCGCTTTTCTCTCACATTGTCTTCGGTCGGAGCGACGGTCAGAAAATGGTCTCGGTTGGTTGCGGGGTGTGCGCCAAATTTTTTTTTTTTTCCCCTCTGATGTTTGTCGAATTTTTCGCGAGCAAACGTCGTTTGACCTTTTATGCGAGTACGTGACGACGTTTACGCGGATGTGCTGACCGATGCGCACCGAGTCAGAACCGGCGGGAACGAAGACTACGATTTTTAGACGGTAGTCTTCTTTTCCAGGAAGAAACCCGGCGGACGCCGGCGCGCGCGGTACGTGATCGGGATCCATGAAAAACGGGATCTTTTTGGGCACAACGCGGGAGAGACGGCGACGACGAAGAAGTGGCAGAAGTACGGGGAATAACAGACGCGAGAGTGCCCACGATGTCTGCGTTACCGAATACGTGCGTTCGCTCACGTAGGCGGACGAATTCCTACACGCCCGTGATATTTATGCGTTTCGTCGTTCGTCGTCCTCATCGTTCGGATTGTCGTGAATGTCGCTCTGGTGACAGGGATACACGTTTCGTGGAAGGTGGGCCCTTTCGGGCAGGACCACCCCGTGAACCCGGAACGAGGCTGCTGCAGCGACGCTGCATGGAAATTTCGTCGGCGACACACGACTCTCCGGGGTCCACGATAACTTTCACTAATGAACCCCTCCTGGACTTTTCTCACGGGATTACCATCGCCGTCGAGAAACACATTACACAATTATGGTCTGGTGATGTCTAATGACGGTAATTAGACTTCCATGTTTATCTCTCGGAATTCTACGTCCTTACGTCGTGCCCAATTTCCCGTGGAAATTTCTTGCCCCGGGGTTTTTCCATGGTCATCGATGAGCTACGCATCTGCAATGAAATGTGTCAAGACAGAGTTGTACTTTTAAATGCATTTTCTTTTTTATCCGATTTATTTTATTCGACATTTCGATGGTTAATTAAAATTGATAGCTGATAAACGTGTTTCGGTTGATTTTCATCGCGTATTTGTCGTTGCAATAAGACTAACTTACTGGAATACTTTGATAACTATTGTAAATATATACGCAAATACTTATAAGCAATGAATCTTGAGAAAATAAACATTTTCCCTCGTGGAAGAAGATGCGAGTCACGATTATTAACTTATTGTGTAATCCTTCAATCGTGTGTTAAAAAAAGATGCACACAACGCGTATCCTTTTCGGTGAAGTGATGAAGAAAGAGAGGAATTTTAGGGCTTCGGGAATAAAATTCCAGAAATACCGCAACGCCGTAATTCGTGAAGCTTGCGATTACAAAAGCGGAACAATCCATATAAAGACCAACTTACTGGAATACTTTGATAACTGTTGCAAATATACACGCAAATACTTAGAAGCAATGAGTGTTGAGAAAATAAATAATTTCCCTCGTGGAAGAAGATGCGAGTCACTATTATTAACTTATTGTTTAATCCTTCAATCGTGTGTTAAAAAAAGATGCACACAACGCGTATCCTTTTCGGTGAAGTGATGAAGAAAGAGAGGAATTTTAGGGCTTCGGGAACAAAATTCCAGGAATACCGCAACGCCGTAATTCGTGAAGCTTGCGATTACAAAAGCGGAACAATCCATATAAAGACCAACTTACTGCAATACTTTAATAACTATTGTAAATATATACGCAAATACTTATAAACAATGAATCTTGAGAAAATAAATATTTTCCCTCGTGGAAGAAGATGCGAGTCACGATTATTACCTTATTGTGTAATCCTTCAATCGTGCGTTAAAAAAAGATGCACACAACGCGTATCCTTTTCGGTGAAGTGATGAAGAAAGAGAGGAATTTTAGGGCTTCGGGAATAAAATTCCAGGAATACCGCAACGCCGTAATTCGTGAAGCTTGCGATTACAAAAGCGGAACAATCCCATTGTGCGCTGTAAAAAGTGCAGGACGTTGATTTCACACGAGCTTGCCTTTAATGGGGGTAATGACTTTATGGCTCGCGCTCTGGGCTACGTAAAATGTTCCCACACCTTTCTCAAGTCTAAGGGCGATACAATGTTGATTAATCCCACGCTTTTTGTGCTAGCGAAGGCTTACACGAGTGCCGATGTTGTCGGCGCGTAAAACCCGTATAGTCGTCGTCGATATATTTACGACGCTGTGGGGTGTCCCTTTTTTCAGAGAAGCGTGCTCGCGCGAGGATATACCCGGTTGTGCGAAGGAACCCGCCCGAGAGAAATTTTGGCGCCGTGACGCCGCCCCATAACCGATTGACCGACGCGGGACTCTCGAGCTCGCCTTCGTCTCATTTTCACCGGACGCTTTCTGGATCCCCGCTCACGACGGGTTGTACACACCGCCATTCACGGTCGGTACTACGAACCTAGTCGAGACATCACACATCGTCCGACGTCTCATGCTCAAGGCCGAATTCGTGGAACACGTACATAAGGCATTCGATTCTGCGACCGACAAAATTCGTCTTAGTAGTAGTAGTAAGTGTTTATTAGCAATATATACATTATTTACATTATCGTTACCTTAGTTTTCTTATCATTATAACTTATAAATATATACATATATTACTAACTGGCCATCGACCGTAGTCCTTCAGCCAAAATTCGTCTTATATACCCAAGTAAAACAATTATATAAAATTTATATCGAATTTATATGAAAGACTTTGTATACGAAAGTGGACATATAGAATTTACATATATTTTATATAATCTATATGAAATATATCGATATTGTATGGTTAAATGGTGCCTATAATTTTGCAGCATTTGTTGATAGTATATACAAAGTATATACAATATGTTTGTTTCTATCCCTGACAACACCAAAGGGTTCATTTGTAAGCATTTAGTGCACTAAAGTCCACTAACTAGGTTTCCATTTTTAGGCTTATGATGTCCAAAAAAGCATTCGTTGTTGGATCCTGATCTTAGTATTGCGCCTGCAAAAGTTAGACCGCTCATTCAAAAGCGTACTTTTTGATTCCTACAAGAGATCCACACCTTGACGTCCATCCGGTGTTATCAGGGTATAGTATAATTTCATATAGATTATATTAAATATATGAAAATTCTATATGTCCACATTCGTATACAAAGTTTTTCATATAAATTCGATATAAACTTCGTACAATTGTTTTACTTGGGTATGTACGAGAGATAAAAGCCGAAAGAGAATTCGGACCCTCTCACACATGCAGCCAGAAAATTTCAGCGCTCAACTATGCGGCATCTCGAAACCTGCCTATAATGAGGCAACCTCAAGGAGGACCTGATCACACAACCGAAACAACACACAGGGTCAATAGCTGGAACGCGGGGCACGCGTTACCAGCTACGCGTTGGGTTGGCAGCTCAATATACAAAGAGTAGGAAAAATTAAGCATCTACGATATGAAAGCAAACTCATGGCCCGGGGTCGTTTGAATTGTCATTAGAACCATCTCGGCGGGTGTGATTCACTGATGGAAATCAAGTGAGAGCTCAATGAAGTTGAATTGATACAGTCCGGTGAGTAATACATTCTTGCCGCGAATTGCAGCCGAAGTGTCTGGCGTCCTTGACGTCGTGAAAACGCGAGAAGCTGTCGAAGAAAGTAAAACCCAGACGGCGCGCTGTCGGAGCACCAGGATATATAGTACACCTACGATCTGCCTACACGTGGCCGGCCCGAGAGGGACCGAGCCGTCGAGAAACAAGAGAAAAGCGAAATAAGAAATAACCAGGAGGCCTCTCTCGCAGCCTCGGCAACGACCGCACAGCTTTCTCGCTATCGCGTCTAGACGCGACTGAGGGAAACAAGAGACGGGGGATAACTCTCTTGTCGATGGAGAGAGAGAGAGAGAGAGAGAGAGACGGGACGAGACAACAGTGATGAGGTAGTTTGCTTCGGCAGCAGTAGCCAATCTCGCACTATCTTCTTGCGTTGTGCAGCAAAGTGCCTCTCTATGTGGAGAAGGAACACGATGATGACTGTAGAAACGCAGCGCGCGGAGATGGAAAGCGAGTCCACAGAGGAGTCGCAGGGCACGAGGCCGACAGACACAGTCGCGACATCCACGAGCGTTGGGTATTCTCGCGCAGGCTTTATTACCATTTCAAGGACAGGACGCGAAACGAGAGGATGGGACGAAGTGAGATCGAGTGACAAGAATGAACGATGCTGATGTGTGTATATGTGTACCGTGTGTATAAATCGAAGTCCCGGCGGACGTGGCACACACTGTTAAAAATATACGGTGTCAAACGCTGCTGGTGTGGACTTTTTCCTAGTGTCACTTGTTACAGTGTTAATAGTAACACTTTTTACGGTGTATAATTAACCCCAGCCGTTTCGTTAAATTTATTCCTGTGTTATCGACAAAACGTCGCAACACTTTTCGATATAAGGGCATGAATGCACGTGTCATGTGTGATTTTTTATTATCTCGTGAATGAATTAGTCGCTTTTCTCAGTTTTTATCGAAAAATTGAAGAAAAAAAAATCGAATTTTTCATTACAGATTCCCTCTGCGGGTAATTAATCTGTAATTTTTTTGTTCGAGAATCAAAATTCTCACTAATTCACTAACGAGATTCACATTACGGGGGTCTGTATTTCAATTTTCGCTTCGATCCGTTCGTAATTCACGAAAAACGGCAGTTCCGAACTTTTGAGGTGCAAAGTCGGTGTTTCACACTCCCTTAACACCGCTCGTTATCACCGTGATTGGTGTGGACCTATATAGACACCGTCTTAGTGTAGTTTTTAACACCACATTTTTAACAGTGCACGCAGTGAAATTTCTGCACGTGCCCGTGGTGTACGCCTCATTATTCAAGACCTGGGAGAAATGACACGGACAACTTTTTGAGCCAATTAAATCGTAAAAATCGAATTGATTCCGCGGCATACACGGTTTCCGACGGTAACTCAGTTTTCCATCGTCCCACGTGTCCCGATTGATTATCGGCTCTCTCGCAGGGAAACCTGGACTCTCAGATGGTATCACGGGATAAATGTTTGTCGACTCTGGATCGATATGACTTGGAGAGATTGACGTGGAGCGATTCCGTGAGAACGTGACTCGGTTCACGTTCCTAGAAAGATTAAATTAAAGAAAGAGATGGATCACGGTCTTTCTCCTCGACCTGCCCTGACGATATGTTTCTCGCAGTGCCGATCGATGGTGATCTCTAATCAGATCACGAACAGGTGTCTCCCCCGGTGCGGCACGGTTTACGAAATGCCGTGACGATGGCGTCGGCTCGTTAATCTCTGTCTTCTCGCCGTTTTTGCATTCGGCGAGGAGTTTTAGTTTGTCGGATTACAGGACGTATATAGATGAGGAAAATACCGGTCAAACGACAGATATGTTACTTTGGCCACGGATTATTTGACTAAAATTAATTTAAAAATCTGGCTAATTATGAGACAAATATGTTACTTTTACTAAAATTAATAAAAAAAAATCTGGCTAATTAACTAAAATTAATTTAAAAAAATATGGCTAATTATGAGAAAAGTTGGAAAAGATGAAAAAATGTCTGAATTGATATAGGAATCTTTCACATAGTTATTTTAATTAAGATGATAAAGCTTTAAGAGGTGGTCTGTAAATTAAGAAATTGTCACGAATAAAAAAAATACAGAAATTATCTTCGTGATCCGAGTTGCCACGTTGTCCTAAATATTCCGAATGCTGGATGATACATCGAAGAGACGGCACAACAATGAGATAAGATCGGGAGGGGCTTTTCTCGGCGCTAGACACTGACGTGTCACCGCGGAAACGCCACGTCAGGTCTACGCAGATGCGCTGACGGACTAGACAAAGAATTCCAAACGTCCGGTAAAAAAAAAATGCCAGGCGGCAGCCGGAGGTTTTCGCACCGTCGTGGATAAGCTCGGAATTTTCTGCGCAGCTTCTTACGATATATTCTTCTCTCATTTTCTTGCGCCTTTTTTTATCCTCTTATATACAGAAAAAAAACCGTCTTTTCGCGGCTCATATTGTTTGTAGAAGAACGTAAGGAATGTCTTTATTATTCTTCCAATAGGAAAGGAGAGAGAGAGAGAGAGAGGGGGGAACTCCATGACAGCAGCTCGAGGAGCTTTTGGGATTATCGCGGACACGAGATGAATTCCCACGACGATTCAACAGCCAGCCTCCGGGCTAATGATAGCCTTTCGATAGATCTCTCTCGATCTGGACGACTTTATCACGGAACGATCTCAATCTGGGCTAATGGCTCCCACAAGCCGAGATTGCCGTTACGAAGTCGGTACTCATTTTGGAATTAAGTGAAAACAACGATTAAAATATTATTTTTATTTGAAAACTCGCACCGGCATTCCAGACCAACTTTGGTAACAGCGGAGTTCACTCGTCGTAGCAAAAACAAGATGTTATATTTCTTTATGAGTAAATAAAAAATGGAATACGCTTGATTGTTCACAATTAGGGTTTGAACATGCAGCGAAAACCCCAGACCTGAAATCGTGATATTAATACTGCCTCATTACGTTTTCATCAGTTGTCTGCTTTTTCTAATATAAAACTTTTTTTTATTAAATACTAGAAATTTGTCTCCTTCATACCAACTTCTGTGCGAACAGTCAAAAGCACGAGGTATTTTAATCCACGCGGTGAAATAACGTAATATTCGTTATGCCAATAAAAAATAGGCCACTCACGTTTACCTGCAGTCGGTAAAACCAGCGATAAACACATGGAAGACGCGAAAACCGTCGGTGTTCACGTCCGGGAGTCGCCAAGTACGTCCATCTCGTTCATCCGTTCGCTCGCTCTAGACGATTTCAATTGCTCGCGATCGCCTAATCGCGCAATGACAGAGCAGGATGCGTTTTAGAACATTCCACGCTCGTTACGTTGTTGCGAGCGATGGCTGCGAGTCCACTTCAAGTTGGATAAAAACGGAGTTTCGAACTTTTGCTTAAAAAAAAAACTGTTGAACCGTGCACCGAGAGAAAAAATTTCCTTGATTCCAAAGAAATGGGTGGATTGAATTTTTTTCATTGATTTCAATGAAATATTTCTTTGAATTTCAAAGACATGATCTCCTTGATTTAAAGAAACGATATACTTGACGGCAGCCGGTCTGTCAACGTTTGGCTCATTCGCGTTAAGTCGTATTGGTGTTTCTCGCGCAAGCTGATCTGTTATGTTATAGTTAAGTCAAGTCAAATCAAGAAGATAATCATTGGTTAAACCATCGAAGTTATTGGTGAACATATCTAAGTACTATGGTACGTAACCAAAAACTTGGTGAACATAACCTATAATTTGGTTGATGACATCATTCAAAGAAAATATAATAACTTAAGGATATTATTTCATTGACCTCAAAGAAATGTTTCATAGGTTGAGATTTCAAGGAAATTTCATTGAATCAAGGAAACTTTTTCTCTCGGTGCGTATTTTCGATCTGGAATTTAGTCCGTCGAAAATTTTTGGTACAGTGCGTTATTATAGCTACGTGCGCCTACCGATTGGAGTCTCGCGGGTGTTCTATCGCGCGCCGCGGCAGTGGGAACCAGGCCAAGAGCGCCGTCGGGCCCGTGACATCAATCTTTCGCTCCTGTCGGTTGCTTGTACGCGCCTCGCCGCGCGCTCTCGTCGGCCACGCACAGCCCGCACCGCCACAGCGTCTCGGGTCCGTAGTGCAACCGCGTTGTGTGCGATAGGTATGTACGTAGATACTGCGCAGTTCGCTGCCCGCGCGCTATACGCTGACCGACCTGCCACCAGTTACGAGAAGAGTCACGAGGACACACAATGTGTTTGCGACGAAAAAGAAATGTTCCGAGGACAGCAAATTTAGACGTCAATTCAAATTAGAAATACAAAAAAAAAAACAGAAAAACTCGAATCTCATCAGAATCAGTGGGTAGATATTTTTTTGCTGCAATTTTAATTGAATGCTGTGCGAAAATTCCTTCTATCTAAATAATATACCACTTTAGCTGTAGAATAGACAATAAACACCTGGGATTTTGTACCTGGCAGAATCGAGATCCACTGTAGACAAAAACCTGCTTATATCACTCAGGGACTTTGTAAAAATGAATAATATTATTGGTCGCCAAACCACGCATATTGTGTGTTATGTCAGAAAATCGTCGGCTATCGGCTGTCATTAACGAGCGCAATAATTGACGATAACAACGTGCGCGTAAAAACTAAAAATAACTGAGCTTACGAGACATAATGATAGGTAAAATGCGAATGAAAACGTGTTATAATAATCAATGTTGTGAGGTAGAAAAAACCGGTAAACAAAACCATGATTGTGGCACTCTGTGTGTATACATGCACGGACGATTTCGACGGGAAGCACCTACATAATATGCTACTTTGGCGGTAGAATAGACAATAAACACCTGGGATTTTATACCTGGCAGAATCGAGATCTACTGTAGACAAAAACCTGCTTATATCACTCAGGGACTTTGTAAAAATGAATAACATTATTGGTCGCCAAACCACGCATATTCCGTGTTATGTCAGAAAATCGTCGGCTATCGGCTGTCATTAACGAGCGCAATAATTGACGATAACAACGTGCGCGTAAAAACTAAAAATAACCGAGCTTACGAGAGATAATCCCTGACAACACCAAATGGTCCATTTGTGAGCATTTAGTGCACTAAAGTCCACTAAGTGGGTTTCCATTTTTAGGCTTACGATGTCCAAAAAAGCATTCGTTGTTGGGTCCTAATCTTAGTTTTGCGCCTGCAAAAGTTAGACCGCCCATTCAAAAGCGTACTTTTTGGTTCCTACATGAGACCTAAACCTTGATGTCCATCCGGTGTTATCAGGGAATGATAGGTAAAATGCGAATGAAAACGTGTTACAACGTTCAATGTTGTGAGGTAGAAAAAAAAACCGGTAAACATAACGACGATTGTGATATACATGCACAGACGATTTCGACGGTAAGCACAACTGAAACTGGGAATGCAACGGCAAGAAGGAACGGAAGGCCTCTTCGTCGTCGTCGTCGTCGCCGTTGATCAGCCTTCGACTTGCGGAAGCGTGGCCAATAGTAGGCACAACGCCGCCGCGACTTGTGCAAGGTTGCGGTCTGACTCTGTGTACTCGTTGCCTCTGGTAGCGCGAGTGGGACAGCCAATGGGCTAGAGAAGCCGAGAAAAGAAAGAGAGACGGTATCGAAGTGAGAGGAGACGAATGCAAGAAGAGGCAACAAAAAAAAAATGGACGTAATTGCACCGACTGGCGCCTCCTAATTGCCCGTACATACGCCGACGTTATTGCACAATGATAATAATTGTTTTTCCTCCCTGCGCAATTCCTCCCGTTGCGCTCCTGCTTCTCCTCCTGACGCTGACCCTGTAATCTCTTTCGTCTTGTTCGTTTTCTTACTCGCCCGCCTCACCGTCGCTTCTCGCCACTTACACTCGCAACACACGTTACGTCTGTCTGTATACAAATAAGACGACTCGATGCACCGAACGAGGAAGCGCCGACGGGCGATGGCGCAAACAGCGGCTTCGGAGAAATCGTTGGGATTACGGTTTCTATCGTCTGGACATCAATTTGAACGATGAAGACAATCGGTGGTGTCGACTGACGACGACATCCCGGTCCGACGCTTCGGTGAATGATACTTTGTGGGATGTATTATCGAGTTGATTGGGGAATTAAAAGCGCGACGGGATTGGCGAAAAATATAAATGGCATAATATAAATATGAAAATAAAAATAAAAAATATAAATAATATAAATATAAAAATATACATTTTTATATTTATATAAAAATATAAATATAACCTTTCGCAAGAATCAAGTGTTATGATGTTAGGATATTATTTCATATTCCTCTTCATCGAATTCAAATAATCGGCCCTGCAATTTTGTATCATCTTCGTAACATATTTTATTCGGAAGCGAGAACAATTACATTTTTTAATGTTCAATAAAAACTGTATTTTCATTGAACATTTGTCGAAATCCACCACATAGATAAAAAATTGTTGTCCATTTTACAAAAAAAAAAAAATACAAACATTTGCTAAAAATGTTGTGTTCTCATATTTTGGAATGTTTTTTGTCGTTCTTGCGGTAACAAGAAAAAGTTGTTAATTAATTTTTTTGATCTCAACAAATGTTTATTTCCAATGAACACATTCGAAATTGAATGACCTGCGTTTCCCCGTAACATGAAGCTAACCTCGACCGCAAGTGTTACGCGCGGCTGTACGACACGCGCAATACTTGAGAAAAAAAACGAAAGCACGGCTGCGTTGCGTACACACGCATCACACGGCGGATAATGATTGCGCGAAGACGACACGAAGAAAGCACAAAAAGTGCGAAGGTAGAGCGAGAAAAATTGCTTTCGAGCGGAACGTGCGCGTGGAATTGTACGTTTTTCTTTCTCATTTTTATTCTTCTTTTCTTCATTCGCACGGGCAGCTGCGCGCTTCGCGGCGACGCTCACCTGCCGGGGCCACGTGCTGCCCGGGATGAAGTTGATGCCGGCGAAGAAAATAAGAAGACGAGCGAGGAGGTGGTGGAGTGAGAGGGAGAGAAAGGACCCACGAAATTCGATTGCTCGAGAATAAGGGCATTGTGGCATTTCCACCGCCAGGCTTTGCGCTGCGATTGGGAAATTTTGCGCCGAGGGTTCCCCCATGGAAAAAAAGTATAATTAAAAATATACTTTTCAATGTATTGAAAAAGTATATTCTAAGTATACTTGAAATATATCTTTTATATTTATTATGTATTTTAAATACATGGGAAGTATATTTCAAGTATATGTGCAATAACTAGTTTTTCGTAGAAAAGTATATTTCCGGGGTATATGTGCCGTCAATGTAAAATATATAATATATACATCATGAGTATACTTCACACATACAGCAAAGTATATGTATATACTACATCGTCGTATGTATGAAAAATTTTACGGATGCACATTGCGTGCAACTTAGCCTTATATTTTGCTATGTTTCGTGAGTATACATCGTGTATGGTACATCTACTATTCGTACATTAAATATATATTTGAAATAGATGGAATATATATTTTGCACATACTTCGCAATACACTTCGCAATATACTTCAAGTATACTTTTCAAGTATATTCAAAAATGTATTCGACATAACTAATTTTTCGTAAAAAAGTATATTTATTATACTCAAAAATATACTTTTGAATATACTTTAAATATACTTTTTTTCCATGGGGGTTCACAACCTCGGGGTCTCACCGAGCGGTGACAAGGTGTCCGGAAACTGAAGTAGCTTCGTCACCTCCTCCAACGACTATAATACCACGTAAGGAGGAAAAGTATCACACCGTTATTGTTGATCAATGCGAGCACTTGGTTGGGTTCCACTGTGCGATCGAGAACCAAGTGGCAGCTGCGAAAACTGGAGCGTTTATTCGTGAAAAGAGAACCACGAGGGACACACAGGATCATTCCTCTTGAGCCCAGACGGTGCGGTCCTCGGTCCGCACCTCGTGCTGTCACGAAAAACACAATTTCTTTGTAGTCACATACCTGCGTAACGAATCCTGCGCAGCTGCTCGGTGCTTTCGCGAATCCGAGAGAAAACTAAAACCCGATAAAAGAGTATCCGAAAAAAATGGGACATGAAGAGTTAGTTGTTTGTGACAATGTTTAAATTACTTGTTCAAAAATGTCATGTCACGATGTTATCTTGAAACGTGATTTTATACCCTAGTCACGTAAAAAAATCCTCATGTAAAATCCGAATGTAAAAAATTGTGCAAGAACATAAAATAACAGCGGATATTTTCAGCTGATTTCGGTGAATAAGTAAAAAGATAGAAATTGCATTTTTTTTCACGATTAGATCGATGAAAGATATAAAAAATGTCTTGAGAAACTACGGAGTCTCATGATGTCAGCCTGTGCCAAAGAATTACTGAAGGGATTACGTTTGAAAAATCGCAAAGAAACGAAGCTCGATTGTGTGTGAAAAGTATTAGCGAACCGTGGTGCCCATGGAAAATTGAAGCAAAGAGAAATAAGGCAGCTGCAAAAATTCGACAGGGTCCACTGCCGGAACGGTGACAAGCCTGTATCGAATGCTGCCTTTTCTGGAGCGGTAATGTTGAAAAAAAAAAAAAAAAAAAAAAAAAAAAAAACGATAATACTAGTGCAATACTAAATCAATTTCAAGTCCACACCGAACGAGATCCTAGCACCATAGAGATGAAGAACATTGCACTCCGTGGTTCACTCGCCCCTCGCGTCATTTAGGTCGGTTCGCAAGCTGACTTCTACTATCCCATCCTTCCTCAATGCATCGCGGATTAAGATCGACCCTGGCGTGCAATTAAGCGCAGTCAAGGTACACGAAAGAAGAAAAAGAATAAGAAAAGGGGACTGAGCGAGATAGAAAGCTGACAGGTGGCGGAGCTCTTAGCGATGCGGCTGTTTCAGGCCAAGGAGTGAGAGGCCACGTCGAAGGTCTGCGCCCTCATCATCAGAGCTCGAGGGACTGATATTTGTAAATAACCAAACATTGAACTTTGGAAGGAAGCTTGTGAAAATGGAAATTAATTAGGAAGCGATATGCAATGTGCTTACTTTGCAACTGTTTTTATTTCGATGAGAAATTTTCTCAATTCGACACCTCTACGTTTTTGGTAGTTCGGGGCGCAATAAAAAAAAACAGTAAACGCGCCCATGAGCTTTTGTGAGGATTTAAAAATGCTATAAAATCTGTATGTGTGGATAGTTTTGTAAGAAATCACAGCAATTGCAGAGGAGGTAATACTCCTTTTGAGTGCGATATTTTTGCTGGATCACTTTTTTCGACGTTGAATGATTCTGAGTACGCTACCATGAAAAATAAAAATAAAATCCATAAAATCAAAACTTCCTGCATGAGGAATCAAAATAGCGATTTCTCGATTAACAATAAAATATCACATTTTTACGAATAACAAATTTCATATTCACTCATACAGATCTGTGATTCGTCATTCAGCATATTTTGCGGCAGCACTAACGGGATTTAATGATAATAATGGTTAGTATATTATAGATTTACTGATTTAATGATAATAATGGTGTAGATATTTTTGCTGGATCACTTTTTTCGACGTTGAATGATTCTGAGTATGCTACCATAAAAATAAAAAAAAATTCATGAAATCAAAATTTCCTGCATGAGGAATCAAAATAGCGATTTCTCGATTAACAATAAACTATAACATTTTTACGAATAACAAATTTCGTATTCACTCATACAGATCTGTGATTCGTCATTCAGCATATTTTGCGGCAGCACTAACGGGATTTAATGATAATAATGGTGTAGTATATTATAGATTTACTGATTTAATGATAATAATGGTGTAGATATTTTTGCTGGATCACTTTTTTCGACGTTGAATGATTCTAAGTACGCTACCATGAAAAATAAAAAATAAATTCACGAAATCAAAACTTCCTGCATGAGGAATCAAAATAGCGATTTCTCGATTAACAATAAACTATAACATTTTTACGAATAACAAATTTCATATTCACTCATACAGATCTGTGATTCGTCATTCAGGATATTTTGCGGCAGCACTAACGGGATTTAATGATAATAATGGTGTAGTATATTATAGTAATGAGACCTATATGGTTAAAGTGAATCGTAAGGAGCGCGCCGAAGCAGGTTGCGTCTTACCACGCGGCGGCGGGGTCCGAAGGTATGGCGTGAATACGCGAGACGCGGGCCCACCTAAACGAGTGCAACGTACGCCAGGACGATGCACAAAGGTCTGCTCGGTCGCTCGGGCCCACCTGCTGCACGGTGCAGCGGCACCGAACGCCGCAGCTTGCGTCGGACGATGAATCGGCGCCAGAAGCATCCAGTGCAAGGGTGAGAGCGAAGCGCGCGAGTGACGAGCGTGTCTCGAGAAATAAAAATATATATGTATTCTGTTATTTCTTCCGTCTCTCTTTCGTCCCACCAGCCGGCCCGCCACTCACGACGTAGTGAGTACGTAGTAAATGCGTAGTAAATTTCGTTTTTTTTTCCTCTCATTCTCACACACGCGCTACACAAGCACCGTTTATCGTTGCAATTTTAACCTCCTCGGCTGCCATTCTCAATGCGCTCATTATTTTTTTTACAGTTCACTCTTCATTCCCTCTTGCACGATAAAAGCGTAAATCGCACTCGTGCGCTTGAAATTTTATAGTATACTTTGTGTCAAATTAGCAAACTTTCTAAAAATCATTTTCTGTGGCTGCGATGGACGTAGCTAATTTCTTTAATAATCAAATTAATCAAATTGTGACCTACGTATGAAGAATATCCTATGTGTCAACTATTTCTTTTTGTAATTCTCTTTGCAATTTTTTTGTCATTTCTTGTAATTTTTGTAATTTTTGTAATTTTTTTATTTTTTGTAATTTCTTTTTTTGTTTTGTAATTCTCTTATTTCGACTTCTTGTCTGCCATGTGTTATTGTTTTCAAAGGGCTTGTCCCGTCCATTGTAAAAAATAAATAAATATTTCAAAAACTGAAAAGCAGACGTGTTCAAAATTTGTGAATGATTGCAAAATCGACAAACCCGTTGGAATTACACAATCCGTTGTGCAGAAATATCACAATGTAGAGAATGAAGTCAGAATGCATGTATACAACCCGGATACAACAATAAATTGGATCAGTGAATACAGATTATTTATATGCATCCTGTTACGTAAACGTTCAATCGTAAGGACATATTGTGATATGCACGTTAAAGCGTTTGATCGAGATCCGTCGATGCATAACTCAACCACCGTCTCCCATACACCTGTGCACAGTCGTCCGCGACTCAGTCAATATGAAGTCGCGTGTTCTCGAGCGAGAGACAGTGAGACTAAGGAGTCGAGCCTAGTCGTTATATTTTTATCCACTTGGACGTTTATTTATAACCGCATAGTTGGCAGGTGTGCACGACTGTCTCTCCAATGCCCACGACCTGGTGCATTATACGAGCGAGCTTTGCCTAAGTGCGACTTGCCGGCTGAGAAAATGGGAGGGAGAGAGAAAACACGACGGCAGAGTGGCAACCGGTGTGCTCGATGGCGGACCCAATCACTGCTCGTAAAAGGCCCACACATTTGTTTCAAAGCATTTTGCTCTCGAACGAGCCATCGATTTTCTTTTATTTTTTTTTATTTTTTTTTTCTTTTCTTTTGAGGCTCCTTTGAGGAGATAATCTGTGACACCTCGTTCCGATCGTTATCGCGAGAGGAAACGTGTGTCATTCCGCAGCGATTCGTCGAGAGGGGATGGAGCCTGCTGCACAAGATCGGTTTTTTTCCCCTCCGCGCGCCAGATGTATAAGGGAGGTGCGGGCAAAATGGGACACCTATTTTTTCAGTCCCAACTGTTTGTGCGGACAAAATGGGACGGACCCACATTTCGTGAAAATCGCGTCTATACGACACAACTCAACGCGTCCAAGCGGAATATACAGATTTTTAACAATTTTGAGTGTTTTAAGCAATCTGGTTTTGGAAAAGTCATGTTAAAAAAAAAAACATTTTTTTTTACAAATTTTTTTTTTGTGTGAAATAACCATTAAGGAGTATCACCGAGTACAAAAAAACACGAATTTCCGATTTTGGGGGTCCGTCCCATTTTGCCCGCAATTTTTTTATTTTTTGCCGACGCTCAAAATTGATGGTTGGAAACGAATTTTTTGATGAAAAGCAATCGAAGTACACTTTTGTGTTCGTCGTAAAACCATTTTTCGCACATGCGTCCCACCATTTTGCCCGCACCTCCCTTACGTGAATCGACTTGCGCGCAACAAGTAGATGCACGTCGTGCGAGAAGCCGCGTGCGCACACAAAGGGCATTGGGCCCCGAGAATCGAAACGCGCCGGGGCCCCGGCGAGACGACGAGCCACCTGCCGACAGATGTTTGAGTCTAGCGCGGCCGAGAGGAGGGGAAGGACCCAGCGGAGCGACCAAGAGTCGAGGCGCTTTTGGGGCCCTGAACGTTCAACGACTCCTCGGCGTTCCATCTCACTCTCTCGCGTTCGCTCCTTCTCTCGGCGTAATCTTCGTGTTTTTTTTTTTTTTTCTTCTCGACGCGAATTTACTCGCGCGGCGCACAAACGTTCGCCTCTGTGTTCTTCACTCAAATAGTACGCACGTAACTCGTTTCACCTGTCTCTCGCAATTACTCTCATTCTTTTTTCGGTGCCCGCACAAATTGCAATTGCACCTTCGGCGAGATTCTTATATGCGATTATTTATATTTTGCGGAATATAAATAATCGCATATAATCGCATTATAAATTATATAATAATCGCATTATAAATTATATGATAATCACATGATATTTTTCGCGTTATAAATTATATGATAATCGCATTATATTTTTCGCATTATAAATGATATAATAATCGCATTATATTTTTCGCATTATAAATTATATAATAATCGCATTATATTTTTCGCATTATAAATTATATAATAATCGCATTATATTTTTCGCATTATAAATGATATAATAATCGCATTATATTTTTCGCATTATAAATTATATAATAATCGCATTATATTTTTGGAATGCCTATTCCAGCGACAAGCATTTTTCGCCGCCTTCGAATGTCCAGTTTGTGGTTATTTATCCTATCATTTTTTCGCTATTACGTATTTAAGGTCACTTCGGAGTCTACTTTGTCAGGAGGCGCCGCTAGGGTGTTTTTGTTCGTTTCCTGTGTGAATAATCGGTTGAAATTTGGCCTCCCTGAAAACGAAAACACGGTATTGTAAAGAAGCGTTTCGAGGACGACGTGCAACATGAAACATAATGCGTTCAACTAATAATTGTCTCTGTCACGCGAGCGCGCGGATTCCTCTCTCTCTCCTCGCGCGTGTTTCTATCTTTCTCACGGATTTTTTTTCTCGCTTTTTTGACGTTTTTTTTTCGGTACTTCCGGGTAAAGACCGAGGGGATGGGTAACAGATCGTTTGCAAGATGTCGCTGCTTCCTCGACGGGGGACACCTGTCGCTCGTGATGCACATCAGCTGGAGTGCATTCAATGACCTAGGCTAATCGAACGATTACAGTCTTAAATTGCTAAAAATGTTCAGAAATGTTGTGCATGATAATAAAGTTTTTATTGATAACCCAGGTACAAAAATTAAATAAAAAAAATAAATATCACGTGAAATTACTACTCGAACAAATAGCATTCCGAATTTCTAGACTGACTAAATTATTATTACGACCTTTTCCGGAATTAGAACAATATTAAAAAAAAATTCGAAAGAATATCTAAAAATATTTGATTATCTGATAACAGTACAGAAATATATTAAAATTGATTAATCAATAAAATGATTCCTTAATTGTCTGGTATCTAACCCCAGAATAAATTGGATCCAAAATGCAGGACTTTTTACACTTCGACACTATCGACATCGATCGATCGTGGAAAGCGTCTCAGCGGGCGTTCAATTCAACGCGGCGATATTTTATTTGAATGTTACACCGATATTCGCCATCATCTCGAGCGCAGCTCTCTCGGTGTTATACTTTCACTTTCACCACCCGCGCGCTCCTCTCGCCTTTTCTCCCCCCCCGCCGACAAAACGGACGGTCGGCGATCTCTCTTTCTCGTGAGAAAAAAAGAAAGAGAAGGTGCGATAACCGCAGTGGGACGAGCGAGTGAGAGAGGCGCAAAACAGAGAGAGAGACAGAGACAGAATATCGCGGTCGAACAAACGACGCAGTCTCTTCGCAGTCTAGCCGTATCCCGTCACTTGTACCTGACAATCAGCTCCCGGCAACGTCTCGAGCGTATAAACGACACGGCCCACGTGCCAGACTATCTTTCAGTCAGACTTTCACCTACCGGAAGTACGCCTACTCCTTCTCCCTCGCCTTCTCCTTCCTCTCCGAAGCCTTCATGGACGATTGCCGCTCCTTCCACCTCCTCTCTTCGCCGCCGCCACGACGACGACGACTCGGCGTCTCGCGACGCGCGACTACACGTTGTATACGTGATTGTACGCACGATCATCTCGGTCCCGACGCGCAGTTTCGGGGATGAATCAATACGGAGATGAGGGCAGCAGCCGGACGAACTTCTGTGGGGTCACGTCGACTTTATTCTCCGGATCCCCCTTGGACGAAAATCGCGAGGGGAGAAAAAAAAAAAAAAAAAAAAAAAAAAAAAACACGAGCCAAAGGAGGCAGGAAAGAGGCGGAGGGGCAGCGAGGAGATCGAGCGCCAGGCCTATGGTCTTATTCGTGCGCTCGACCGAGAACAAGCACAGCCGAGCACGCGACTAACAGACGGCAGGTGTTCGAGATTGTTGCACCCGCGGCAGATGTTGCCCGCCGCCTCGTTCCTTTCCGCGCTCTTCTTTTATACACATTTCTTTTTTCTTCTTCTTCGTCTTCTTCTTGGCCTCCGAGGCCTCGCGGCGCAGTAATTTCCTTTCTAGGACGGAACGGACGATCCGACGGTTGGGGTGAGCAGTTTTTCGAGGATTGATAATGCATGCATCGTGCACCCCTGATCTACGCCGGCGACCTCTTTGAGGGGAGGTTCAACGTACTCAGTTGGTAATGGAAACTGTAAACAATTATTATACATTTTTTTTTTTAATATTATAATTATATTTTAATATGAAATTTTTTTTAAAATATTATAATTATATTTTAATATGAATTTTTTTTTTAATATTATAATTATATTTTTTATAATTTATTATAATTTTATTTTAATATACATTTTTTAAAAATATTATAATTATATTTTTTATAATTTATTATAATTATATTTTAATAGAATAGAATTTTATTTAGCCATTCTCGCCCTTTAGGGCATTAGAATATAACATGTTTTACATTATATTTTAATATACATTTTTTAAAAATATTATAATTATATTTTTTATAATTTATTATAATTATATTTTAATATAAAATTATTTTTTTATAAAAAAATATTATAAAAAATGAAAAGTTTACCATGATTCTTGTTTCGATTCTGAATGATGTAAGACTTATATTTCCTGGCATGTGTCTAGTCTCCGTGTATTGTTGTTTCGAAAATTATTTTCTATTTCTCTCGCACTCACAGAGGTTTCGTCTCCCCTTAAGCCATTCGTAGGTAGTTCGGCTCGCCGCCACTGGATGGCGAATGACCGTCTCGGTTTCTGCAAACGAAACGACCTGGTGCTGCGTACACGAGGCAGAGTAAGATAAGTCTCGGCGTGGAATAACTTGACGAGCGTGTAAAGTTGTTACTTTGTTTACTCAGTGAAAAAACAAACCTGCTGTATCTTGACACAGTTTTCAGTGGACACTTGTGAGGCTTGAGATTGAGATTGGAGGAACCCTTCAACTTCAAAATTTCTGCCTGTCGAAATTTCGGCTAATTTCTGTATATCATGTTAAAAAAAAAAAAACTGTGGACAATACTGACTGTTAGCTTAAGATGACCGAGTCAGTAAAAAAAAGTTTATTTTCAATATAAGGGCAACTTTTTTCTTACCGATGACAACATTTTTAATAATTATATACTTTTAAGATCGCAGCGAAGGATTTTTTTGTCACTGAAACCACCAGTTGAATCGACCGGAAACAAAAAACAAAACAAAACAAAAAATATGGGTTTATCACTCTGTGCATGGTCCAGAGAATATCAATCATAGAAATGGGCTCCGCTGGGGTTCAATCTCTTTGCAATCACATTTCCTATAGTTTGATTGTAGGAATTGTAGCCTCTGTGTGCTAAAATGTGAGATAAAATTATGTGTCAAGATCGACTCTGGATTGCACCGCGAAAAAGGCGAAATCCGTTCCTCATTTGATCATTTCGATAATTACGTAAGCAAAGCAATTTTGTTTACGAGCATTCGACAAAACGACCGGTCGACGAGACGTTCCAAAAATATCGTCGACTTCTCGCACCTTCGAAGCTGCAACGTCCCGAAGGGACGCGCGCTCACGCACACGTAACGCGTCGGAAATCACGTAGTAAGCGCACCACCGTGCGCATTCCCGGTGCGTGCGTTGGCACCGCATGTGTTGACTCGTCGTGGTATCGCATCACGAACCCGCTATAGCTCATCGCATCGCATTCGAGAGACGAATGAGACTCGGCTTAACCGAGAAGGTATTCTTGGCTTCATTATTCGGGCCAGGTAGCACCGATTTAGCCAGCCTCTCTATCTCACCGCGTATAACACTATGTATACACGAGTGCAACAGTCGTAATCCCCATACAATTGTTCCTGTTAACCGAACGGAATACAACAATTTCAAATTGTTCCATTTATTTATTCATTTTTATAACAGTGATACACAAGAGTGTCATGAAAAACGATTCGCACTATCGTGAGTAAACATTACAATTAAATGAGCATTTTCAACAGAAACATCTTACAGTCGATTTGGTGGTACAAATAGGGTAGAAGTACCATTTGTGGCCACTGTACTATTTGTGGCCATTTTATTTATTTTTTTCAGATTTTCAATTTTTTCAGATTTTAGAGTTCACTTTGAATTTTCACATATTTTCCCTATAAAAACACACGAATTTCAAAGTGAACTCTAAAATCTGAAAAAATTCATACGTATTCGGAAAAACGAAGGAATCATTATCACCAAAAAAAAACTTGGGTCATCGAAATATTTGTTAAACAATGTTTTTTTCATCAATTTGTTAATAACATTTTCGAATTATTATTATGCAAAATTAATCTTTCCAGTGCCTTTAATTTGCATGATTTTTTTCCGTTTTTTATATTATCGAGAAATGGTTGCAATTGTCTCTCAATTTTCGAAAACTTATACGAACTCGACACCAGGCGCAAGGACTACCTTAAGTCGCACATCCGAATGATTAAATTAAATTTCGTACAATATTGTTATTCGCCACGTCGTATTGTTTACACACTCGACCGGATAATAAGAAAAAGTGTATACGATTGGAATATCTTTACGACGGGACCGCTCGACGAGGCGTCCCACGAAAGAAATAATTGCATTTATATATCTACAGAGCACGAGAAGAGCTGGGGCACGCGCTGGCGCACGCGCCCGCACGCCCGGTTTCTCGCTCTATCTGCCCGTCTCTCCCTCTCTCTCTCTCTCTCTCTCTCTCTCTCTCTCTCTCTCTCTCTCTCTCTCTCTCTCTCTCTCTCTCTCTCTCTCTCTTTCCGTCTGTCTTTCTCCCACGTCGACGGTTTTACGCGCCACGAAAGTGCGCGCTCGATGAGTCACACCCATTCATGCCCAGCAGCGGTGGAACGACGACGACGACGGCGGTGGCGGCAGCACCGGCGGAACGCGCCGCCGGGGCCGCGGGCGTCGCACGATTACGTAATCCGAGACGCCCTGGGAATTCTCGGCCTTAAATAACCAACGATAACGGCGCTTCGTCGCTCTAGCTTCGCGCCGACGGTGCGCCGACTGACGCGCGAGTCCTCACGCGCTCGATGTCTCGGCACGATCGATGCGTAGGTCCTGCGTTCAACGTTCACTCAGGAATTCGATGGTTGATCGACGATGTACGAGACGAAGATTAGGATCCGAGCCAGCTAACCCTGAGCGAACGAAAATAAAAATAGTTGGCTCCGTATTCCGAGCTAATCTCCCGTTATTTTTCGCTTAATTGGCAGCGTTGTGTTTGTCAATCCGAGTCAACGACGGATCATTTTTATAGACAAAGTCACACCGTTGTCAAAATAATTTTTTATCGTTAAACCAAGAGCCGTTTGCATGCATTTTTTTATAGTATGTTTGAATATATAGTATGTTTTTTATATTATGTTTGTAATTTTTTGTAATTTCTTTTTTTGTTTTGTAATTACAAAACAAAAAATTTCAAAAAATCAAAATTATTTCGACTTCTTGTCTGCCATGTGTTATTGTTTTCAAAGGGCTTGTCCCGTCCATTGTAAAAAAATGAATAAATAAATAAATAAATAAATATCCTGCAACTTCTGAATAACCCCACGACGGATAGGGGACGGGGTGGTGGGTGGGGATAAACGCAATAAAGGAAAATGGTGAGGATTAAAAGGGGCAACGAGTTAATTGACTCCAAACAGATATGATTAACGAGTGTGTCTTACAATTATCCAGACTCTGCTGTACCGGGAACGTGCGGGACTCGTGGGAAAAACAGGAAATAAGGAATTCTATGGGGAAGAAGTGGAATGCAGAAAATTGTGTGTAAAGGGCGTACTCGCGCATACACGTGACGCCTCTATACCTACTAACATACTAGTTCACTGTGCAGTCGTCGTCTAACAGAGATTAAGATAATGAGGATCACTTGAAGTGGACAACTTTGTGGATACAGTGTTTCCTCTATAGCCAAAGGGCACCAATGTTAATTCTTTATTTTCAAAAGTCATGATGCTGAAGTTTGCATCGTTGGAATGCAACGAAATTCCGAAAAAATAATTAATTCTATTTAACCCGAATGATGAAATTAGGTATAAAAAATCATCATAGCAACTAATCGCGGTGACGACTTTCATACCTAATTTCATAATTTGGGTTAATTAGAATTAATTATTTTTTTCTGAATTTCGTTGCATTCCAACGATGCAAACTTCAACGTCATCAAAAGTCCAAGAACGTATTTTAAGGTAGTCCTTGCGCCTGGTGTCGAGTTCGCATAAGTTTTCGAGAATTGAGAGACAATTGCAACCCATTTCTCGATAATATAAAAATCTGAAAAAAATCATGCAAATTAAAGGCACTGAAAAGATTAATTTTGCATAATAATAATTCGAAAATGTTATTAACAAATTGATGAAAAAAAACATTGTTTAACAAATATTTCGATGACCCAAGTTTTTTTGTGGATGAAAATGATTCCTTCGTTTTTCTGAATACGTATGAATTTTTTCAGATTTTAGAGTTCACTTTGAATTTTCACATATTTTCCCTATAAAAACACACGAATTTCAAAGTGAACTCTAAAATCTGAAAAAATGCATACGTATTCAGAAAAATGAACGAATCATTTTCATTAAAAAAAAAAGTTGGGTCATCGACAAATTTGTTAAACAATATTTTTTTCATCAATTTGTTAATAACATTTTCGAATTATTATTATACAAAATTAATGTTTTCAGTACCTTTAATGTGCATGAATTATTTCCGATTTTTATACCATCGAGAAATGTTCGTAATTCTCTTTCAAATTACTCGAATTTATGCGAAATGAATATCGGTCGCAAGAACTACCTTAATCTAAATACGTTTTGAGGTAATTAAGTAAACTCCGGTTTTTCGCTGGCAAATCGTTTGTAACACGACGTGACCCGGATTGGCCGCGTATTCCGCGTCCGAACAAATCGAAACACGCGTTACATGCGCTATACGGAGTAGGCCCGACGCGCCGGCCTCGTTTGGTTTAATTGGTCCTAATTTATCCGGTGGATTCCAGCGGATTTATTCCGGTGTTGCCGGTGGCTAAAAATAGCAACGGCCAACGGCGACGACACTGAATAAGCGACGGGCCGGTCGCGTTCCCCGCCGGGTGTACACCCGCAGCGGGGAAATATACGCGCCGCCTACCGTTACGCCGCTGTGGCTAATACTCCGTGTACTCGCTCAACGCTGCGCTAATCGGTCGGGCACTCGCGGTCGCCGGGTTGGGGACCGTGCGAGACTGCGCAAACTGCAGACGTAATCGTTGCAGCATTCCCGAGATATATAAATTCGCCTTAAATGAGACAAGCAACGAGAGAGATAAGTTAATATGCGGGACAATTGTCTGCGGCGCTGTAAAATCTTCGTTACGTGTGTCAGGGTGTTTTAACGGCTGGTATCATATTTTTGTCGTTTTTGCTCCTAGCACCGATTCGTTCTATTTATACATCATTTTTTTAATCTCCATGGCGGTAGGTACCAATTAATTACGGTAGTGCGAGCTCACTGATAAAATATGTTAATTGCCAGACTAACCGATAATGTAGCTTATTAAATTACTGGAACTCGGAACTGGATCGGAACTTGTTTCAAGCAATTCTTCGATTTTTGCGAATCGACGTTTTAACTTTTTAAATATATACTTGCAATATGTAAATGTTTCAAAAATCTCACTTGATCTTCCCTTGGATTTTTCGAATGATCGGAACTTGTTTCAAGCAATTCTTCACTGTTTGCGAATCGACGTTTTAACTTTTTAAATATATACTTGCAAAATGTAAATGTTTCAAGTATATATTTTAAATATATACTTGAAACATTTTAAATATTTTATTTAAATATTTTAAATGTAAATGTTTCAAGTATATATTTTAAATATATACTTGAAACATTTTAAATATTTTATTTAAATATTTTAAATGTAAATGTTTCAAGTATATATTTTAAATATAAATATTTAAATAAAATATTTAAAATACTAAAAATATTTATTTAAAATATATACTTGAAGCATTTACATCTTGCAAGTATATATTTAAAAATTTAAAACGTCGATTCGCAAAAAGTGACGAATTGCTTGAAACAAGTTCCCATCATTCGAAAAATATATTCTTGAAACATTTACATTTTCCAAGTACACATTTAAAAATTTAAAACGTCGATTCGCAAAAAGTGAAGAATAGCTTGAAACAAGTTCCAATAATTCGAAAAATCCAAGGGAAGATCAACCGAGATTTTTAAACACTATTGCAAAGCAAACTATCCTCACTATTTCATCAAACGAATTTTAAGAAATGGAGTCCGCGTGCTCCGAGGCTGGAAGAGAGCGCACGGAGATAATAACGAAATGCAATCTGAGACCCACTCGGGCCGACGGAATTCGTGTGTAATACCGCTAAACTCTCCGAGTGTGCCATCAGTGCCTCGGGTCCAGGTCACCGCCGTACCGCACGTGTAACGACCTACAGGTATTTTCTGACAACGAGAAGTACTCCCCCCTGCCTCGTTTCTATCTCTCTCGCCGCTCCTCTTCCTCATCTTATTCTCACTGTCTCTTCTCTCCACCCCGCTTTCTTCATGCTCCAAGAAGCTGCGGTTCGCGAGGCTAAGCGTCAGAGCCCGAGGACTCGTAAGCTCGCTCGCTCGCTCGCATCGTTCTCACTCGTCGCGCGCGGAGTGTGCGAGCTGCTCTCGAGGTCCGGGGGGTTATCCGAGTTATGGCGCAGCGCGGAGAATCGTCTTGGTTCAAGGGTTACGAGTGAGCGAGGCTATATAGGCGCGAGGGGAGGCGAAAAGACGTCTCTTAAGGGCCTGGCATGCGCGAGCGAGCGAGAGTCAACGTTCCTTCGCTTGTGGGAATCAACGTTGCAATGCGGCGTACAGCGTTACGTATAGCGTTCGAAGCGTCCAGGGTACTTGAATTTTACGATCCAGCGGCGAGTCGAGTCTCTCTGCCCTTTAGCTCTCCGCCCGGGTCCTCGAGATATCCTGCTTTAAAAGATTTTTCTGCTGCACGAATCTCTTCTCGGGTAACTCGCTCTCCTTCGAGCGCGCACACTTCCTCTCCACGATTCCAACTGATACGCCATTTTTCGAATATTACACCGTGCGACGAGCTTCCGCGGGACTCCGCTTTCGAAGGGTACTCGATTCTTAGGGCAGTCGATTGATCAAAACGATCGTGTGACATTGCAGAATATTTATTTGAAGACTGCTTTTCTGTAACAGCTTAATAAATGTGTGTTGCCTCGACTCGGGAATAATTGTTGAATACTTATTAATTATTAATTGTTGAATACTTATTAATTATTAATTGTTGAATACTTATTAATTATTAATTGTTGAATACTTATTAATTATTAATTGTTGAATACTTATTAATTATTAATTGTTGAATACTTATTAATTATTAATTGTTGAATACTTATTAATTATTAATTGTTGAATACTTATTAATTAATTATTTATCATTTCGTGAAGCTATCGAAACAAAAAATAAGTGTAGATCTTGATGTATGTATTCTTTCTATTGATATTTCGATTTCTGAATTTTTCACCGAATTTTACAGCCGGTCCCCCAAAAATCGCGAAAAAAACGCAAGGGGTTTGAAACGCTTTGAAAAATTTGCGATTTTTGAGGGTTCGGGTTTAAAATTCGGTGATAAATTCAGAAATCAGGATATCGCGTTCCGCCTTGCGGTATTCTCTTTATAAGACAGTTTTCCCTCGAACGAAGGAAGAAAATCCAGGTCCGATCGATAAAAAAAATAACCCGGATTTCTGTGAATTGACAACTGTGCAAGTGCTCGAAGCTCGCGTATGGCCTAGCAAATTTAAATATGGCATTGTAAGGATAGTTTATTATCACAAATGTAACCTTTCTTCTTAGTATTCAACGTATGTCCTTATTCATACCCAGCAAAAATTCACTACCTTCAGCCACAGCCGAATGCACAAATTCGCAATACAAAATTCGGGACCCCCTCCTATCCCCCCAAAGAAGCAAACTAATAAAAAAAAGCCAAAGAAGATATATCCATCGCGACAGTTCGGGGAAACACGGAGTCGACGTATCCGTGGCGTTCATACGCGTGCCTGATCCGCGAAAGCCGTATGACTAATACCTGAGAATAGAATATAGTAATCCCACGGATTACAAAAGCAACTGGTGTGTGCGCCGGTGTGACGGACGTGTACGAGCGGAAGTTGCGGACCGTTATACACTGTGTAGCCGAGGTGAGAGTGAGAGAGAGAGAGACATAGACCAACCTATATAACCAGATAAACTGTGTATCACAGTTCATACATGTGAACACACATAAACCTATATATATATATATATATATATATATATAGGTGTATATATATATATATATATATATATATATATATATATACACAATATATAATATATAATATACCTTTGCTGCGGTATAAGCGAGAATAAATGTGCAAGAGCGTCGAGTGTGCGAATAAGAGCGAGCGAGAGAGAGAGAGGCGGAGTAAAAATGTGGTGCACGGCGAGGAAAAGCGAGAGAGCGTAGGTATAAAGCGAGCGCGGCGAGAGCCCAAGTCTCGGTGCATATAAGGCCGCGCGCACACCTACACGAAAAGCGGGGCGAGCTCGAGCTCGGCGCGTACGCGCCGAGAGATATGCCCTGTGGCAACGTGCGCTTTTACTGCTCCCACATACATCGTCTCGTCCGGGTGTAGAGAGAACGACGGGATAACCGCGCGCGCGGCGCGTCCGACACTCCGCCAGCCATGCTCCGTCTCTTTTTACCGTAGTCACTTCCTCTCGCGGATCACGCTGAATTCATGAATGGGACTGTGTGGGTATCAATGGGCAGGCCCCGACCGACCCACGTGCGGTACACTCGACGGCGAGTATATATATATAGTCGGTCGAAGGCTCTCGCCTGTCCGTGTTTCTTTCGGCCTTTCGCCCCCCCCCCCTCTCCCCCCCCCCCCACACACACCGCCGGTATGTCGTAACAATTATTATCGATATTCTTAAGAAGGCTATTAATGCGGACCTCCCACGTGGTTGTTTATTTCAAGCTTCTTCTGATGAGATTTGTAAAAATAGGAAGGGGCGGACACTTTCAGCCACTGTGGTAGAAAAAAAATGTTTTTAAAAATGTTGAATTGATTTTAGACTTATTTTTTTAATTAATGACGGACTAATTAATTTCATTAATATGTAGCTCGGTTATTAATAGTGTGGTTAATAACAACTGTGAACGGATATTTTTTGTAACTTTTGTTTACATCTGTGTTACGGCTTATTTCGGCTTGTGGGGTGTGGAAAGTATGGACATTTTTTAATGAATGACGGACTAATTAATTCCATTAATATGTAGCTCGGTTATTAATAGTGTGGTTAATAACAACTGTGAACGGATATTTTTTGTAACTTTTGTTTACATCTGTGTTACGGCTTATTTCGGCTTGTGGGGTGTGGAAAGTATGGACATTTTTTAATGAATGACGGACTAAATAATTCAATTAATATGTAGCTCGATTATTAATAGTGTGGTTAATAACAACTGTGAACGGATATTTTTTGTAACTTTTGTTTATATCTGTGTTACGGCTTATTTCGGCTTGTGGGGTGTGGAAAGTATGGAGATTTTTTAATGAATGCCGGACTAATTAATTCAATTAATATGTAGCTCGGTTATTAATAGTGTGGTTTATAACAACTGTAAACGGATATTTTTTGTAACTTTTGTTTACATCTGTGTCACGGCTTATTTCGGCTTGTGGGGTGTGGAAAGTATGGAGATTTTTTAATGAATGACGGACTAATTAATTCAATTAATATGCAGCTCGGTTATTAATAGTGTGGTTAATAAGAACTGTGAACGGATATTTTTTGTAACTTTTGTTTACATCTGTGTTACGGTGTTTTTCGGATCGTGGGGTATGGAAAGTATGGAAATTGTTTACGTGTAAGTAAATTTGTGAGCAACGGACACAGGAGATAATTATATTGGCAACCGACCTCGTTGTCGGATCGGATCAATGGCGGTGTTATCACGGCTGTGAACCGGAAAATATCGCCTTCACCGATTTTTTTCTTAGCGAGCGACTTATCTTCGAGGAATATTACCAAGATTTTTTTTGGGCGGTCGGAACCCACGGAGGTCTGAAGCCACGGAAAACTCCCACATTGGAAAATACCACACAACCGTTCGTTTCGTTTAGTTACTTTTTTCCGTTCGCCGCTCTTTATCTACCCGTTTTCCTCCCGTGTGAAGCGGCCGACTGTGCGGGAGAGTTTTGTGTGTTTGTGCGCCTTGACAACAGGGCTATTTATCATGGTGAAGAGGGACCCCGAGCATGAGAATGAGGAGGAGGCTGAACGTCATTCTTCAAGAATGACGCGGCGTGCCCTATGGTATCCCATATTGGGTTCGGAGCGTCAAGCGAGCGTTGATCCCGAGATCGAGGATGGTAAGGACGATGACGACTTGACGTGATATAAGCCAGTGAGAGAGAACGAGGGAGCGAGAGAGAGAGAGAGAGAGCGAAAAAAGGAAAAACGTTGAAATACAGACGAGGGCAAGATGCAGGCCGGGACGACGCGCTGTGTGAGCGAAACATAAGCTCCGAGACTCGGCGTGTGTCAATCAGGCGTCAGGCTCGCGAGGAGCGTTGACTGTACAAATATTTTTTAATTGCCATGCATCGAAGTGGATATACGTCTACAGATCAAACTCCTAGTGAAAATTAGCCTCAACCAGACGACCGATGCGTCTTCACCAAGATGACAGATAAATTCAGGTTGAATTTATCAATGATGCAGGATCTCGAGAAGCAGAGTGGACGGAAAATACACCCTGACACCGAAAAATCGTGATTGACTTGCCGATATTAATTTTGCCTAATTACACCCAGAGAAATCGTTCTGATGGGATCTATTCGAAACAAATAAAATTTATTTGAATGAAATAAAAATTTATTTGAATGAAATAAAAATTTATTTGAATGAAATAACAATTTATTTGAATGAAATAAATTTTATTTGATCCAAATAAATCCTATTAGGCCGGCCATTAAATAAATCACTCTATTTAATGGCCGGCCAAATAGGATTTATTTGGATCAAATAAAATTTATTTCATTCAAATAAATTTTTATTTCGTTCAAATACATTTTATTTGTTTCGAATAGATCCCTTCAGAACGATTTCTCTAGGTGTAATTATTGTGCTACGAATTAAACTCCTCCCATGACAATCGAAAGCAGTTGGCGGAAATATAAAAATTGACGTTTATCGTGATTGACTTGCCGATATTAATTTTGCCTAATTAATTATTGTGCTGCGAATTAAATTCCTCCCATGACAATCGAAAGCAGTTGGCGGAAATACAAAAATTGACGTTTATCCGAGTATCGACGTTACGATAAACGCTTTCCGGGACTTTAAGGCCTGAATGAGTGAACTTCAACGAGACCACAGGTACGGAAATCTCTATTAATGGTAACCGAGTTTAGGTCAACGCGTTTTCCTGCGACACCAGCGTGGCGAGGGATGTGTCGGTGTGGAGGGAGGCATAAAGAGAGGAAGAGCGTTACAAAAGAGACGCGCGAGAACTACGGGACGCGGATAGTCGCCGAGTGTCGACAATGCCACCGGAAATTGACGTTTCCATTGCATAATGGCGAACTTCCGGTTAACCGCGACACACAGCACGAGGAATGAGACTCGCAGCTCCCGCTGAGTACTCACACTCGTGTGATATACATCGGCGTTATAAAAAAATCTCCCCGCTGCACACCAGGAGTCGAGGGAAGTGAGCAGCAAGTGTTACCTTCGTTATTCGCGAACTCAAAATAAAAACAAAGATGTTATCGAGAGAAAAAATTAATCAAAGATGAAAATGATTAGACATTGACAATGAAACGAAATTTGGTCAGAGTTGGAAATATGGAAACGTAGAATTGTGATTAATGTATAATTGTTGCGTGTAGACTTAGTTTGTATTGCTCTGACTGAGCAGGTCCTTCGATATCCTTAAACATAATCCTTCTGTCATAATAGTGAAAATGATTCGACATTGACAATGAAACGAAATTTGGTCAGAGTTGGAAATATGGAAACGTAGAATTGTGATTAATGTATAATTGTTGCGTGTAGACTTAGTTTGTATTGCTCTGACTGTTGAAAATGGACTTTCGGCAAATATGAATTGATACGGTGAGTATAATGATGTTGAAGTTTGCATCGTTGGAATGCAACGAAATTCAGAAAAAAAAATTAATTCTAATTAACCCAAAGGATGAAATTCGGTATACAAAATCATCATAGGAACTAATTGATATGATGACTTTTTATACCTATAATTTCATCATTTGGGGTAATTAGAATTAATTTTTTTTTTTTCTGAATTTCGTTGCATTCCAACGATGCAAACTTCAACATCATTGAGTACATGAGTCTGTTTTCTTTCGTCCGACTTCAGAAGTGTTTCTCAGCGATGCAGGAAGCCTTGAATTAGCAGCGAACAATCGAGGGATCACGGGCTTTCTTTCACGCCTCCACTCTCCTTCCACTCTTCCAGACGATCCTTTGCTCGGGCTATCTGCTAGTCACCGGCGTCCGAGCACTCGTAGCAAATTTCTTTGGCAATGGCGTGACTTCGTACGGGGTGTTACCGGCCTATTCAGCATTGCGGGCTCGCTTAAAGTGACAAACAAAAAGCATCCAGGCTGAGGTCTGATTGTTGGCTCTCCCGGTTACTCGTCCGGCGAATACATGGAACGTCCGTGCACGTTTCTGTCGGCCCTCCTTCATCTCTCTCTCTCTATTTCTCTTTGTCTCTCTTTCTCTCTCTTTTATCTTTGTTCCAATCCGCTCTCATAAGGTTCAATCGTTTGAACGATAGGGGAGATCTGACCCGAAAGTAACACGGGCGACTGCAGCGCCACGACAGATCGGACGATCAATTAATGAAGCAGAGTTAGATATCGCCACACTTTTCACTTTTCTTTCGATTGTAAAAATTTACTGTGATTAAATAGTAAAAAAAAAGCGAAGAGTGATTAAAGCCATTTTACAAATTGATACACAACTCATTAATATCCAACTATCAGTGCCGATAATAAAGACCACCCGGCTAAATGGACTTAAGTGTGTGATGTGTTTATGCGATAATGACCATTTGCCACTTACTTTTCTCACTGCTAACAATAATAAATATATTCTGTTATTTTTTCTGGGCCTCAGCAGCATTTTACTGACTCATAGAGAAAACTTTGTTTCTTTGGAATATTTATTGTGACTTTGTGAAAGCTGGAGTATATACTTTGTACTTTTTTTTTAAATTTTTATGATACTTTTTTCCAACTTAAGATACGAATGTTTTTTTTATCATGAGACCTCAATCACTTTGCGACTGATAAACGTAAAATAAATTCATCATGTTTATCATTCATCTCCCTGAAATTAAAGATTCAAGAAAACGTATCAGTTTTGAGATAATCTCATTAGGAATGAATGTAGTTGTCATTCTTGTATTCCCTATAAAATATTCAATCTTAAGTGCTCGTTCGTCCGACCCTGTTTCCATCTCCTTCCTAATTCCCCTTCAGCCTATCAGCTCACCCGCAGCTGTCTCATTTCTTTTTCCTTCATCTCCCTATAGGCCCCTCTTCGAATCCACTTCTCCTTTGCTCGGTTAATTCCAGGAACTTACTGGTTCACGCCGGAATCTTTGTAGCATCTAGTTGGCTCCAATATTTCAATTAAGGGGACACGAAGCCAACTCTCTCTATGTATGCTTTTCTGTCTGGTTAGTGGGGTCTTTGAGATCTGCAAACAACGTATCGATATTTGATTTTTTTGTCAACACCCAAAATTTCGAATCACGCGAGAGCTCTGATAAAAAAAATGTAGAAATCGATCAAGAATTTCATTAAATGCTCATATATATGCATTTCGAAAAACATTTTTCCTTCTACACTTCCCAACACTAAAACCTATCTTTTTTGGCTTAAATTGAAAGTATGAATAAACACGACAGCAGTAATTAAGACATTGTTCAATCGACTTCTCCACAGAATTGTTAGGTTCGGGCGTTTCCTTTACATTTAGTTGTCCACGTCGATCTATTCCATGTTTTACTAAGAACTCACAGCAATATTTTGAGTAATTACCACGTATCTTTAGAAAATAAGTTTTGGGTTACTGAAGATAAGTTCAAACAAAATATTAAATTAACGTCTTTAACGTCAATTACAAAATTAATTCTTGTCTTTTGGCCTTTTCAAAACAACGCAGATGAAAATAAGAGAGAGCCGAGAGTACGTACAAGGTAAACCCGCGGTTTTTGGTTTGGATTCTCCCTTCCGCTTGACCCAGCCTATTGGCTCCGTGTGAGAGAGGCAGAGTACAGATCGTTCGGTTTGCTTTACTCTATACTACTTGACTTTAGCTGCGGCTGTTTACACACTTTTCTCTATGGAGAGAGACGGACATAGAGGGGGGGAGGGGGACCCAGACGGGACTGGTCCTGTTCAGGTCTGGCCAGAGTGCTCGCCGCAGCTCGCCCTGTTGCCACAGCACACAAAGGTGTCGAGTAACCGATACGCCAGCGCTCCACGAGATCAAAGCTCGTTACGGATATATAGTGTAGTTACGCAGCGGTATAGTCACACTACGGAATATACTACAGTGCAGACAAGTTTGTGTATCCACGTTTGTACATGACACGAAAGGAACCCCAAGCATTGTACCGCCGGTCTACTTCAGCACACCTACGGTCGCACATGTCACGTCTATACTTCGGCAATTCTCTATAAATCTCTGCAACGTCCACTGCAGTTCAACAAAGTAAGACACTGGGGAAGTGATTTCGCTGTGAAAGCCACGGATTTGCATCGTTGCTGCATTTAACAGTCCAGGAAAGATTGTAGGCTCAACTCTCTGATAACACCGGATGGTCGTCAAGGTGTAGGTCTCATGTAGGAATCAAAAAGTACGCTTTTGAATGAGCGGTCTAACTTTTGCAGGCGCAATACTAAAATTAGGACCCAACAACGAATGCTTTTTGGACATCATAAGCCTAAAAATGGAAACCCAGTTAGTGGACTTTAAGTGTACTAAGTGCTCACAAATGGACCCTTTGGTGTTGTCAGGGACTGGGATAACGATGGTGGTAAATGTGATAGTCAAGTTTTCCATAAACCACAATATCTCGAGGCTCGTTTGTATTGCATACCTAAACGTATACTTCATCATCGTATTGGGAAAAAAAGAATGAAAAACATTAGCTTTTTATAAAGTAAACATTGTAATCACATTTAATCCAACTCTCACCGTTACGCCAGTTGACGATTACGGATTAAAAGAAATAAAAAGTATTCTTCGAAGTCAGCACCACGTGTGAATTTGATACAGTGTCCAAGTACAAGCTCCTGAAGCTCTTTTGCAGGCAGCTCAATGGCTTCCCAGATTGACAAACTACAAAATAAGATTAAGGATTCAAGGTGGTCCCTTGAAGGGAGGTCGTACATTTTTATCCTGTTTCACCGAGCTCATCAGTTTGCGAAAGAACTCTCCGCTACGCTGTTCTCAACTCCGTCGTACTCTCAATTGTGGATTTAGCGGAGGTCAATGAATCAACGAATCAGCTATGACTTCAGGCGATTCACGTGACCAACCGAACGCTGGTCGCCCAACGTCTGTGGAATAGTGGAGACAGCCCGAGGGAGATTAGACCCACATCCCTTTTTCGGGAGCGGAGAAAGCGGATGGGGATCCAGTGACCCCGTGTCATTTTTGGGCAAAGCTCTCCGACGCGTCAAGATTCGCGACGAGAGCCAAAGAGCTTCCCCACCCTCACTCGGGAGGATACGAATTTAGATTCTAATCACGAGAAGGCTCCACATCGCTCTCTTGGCTCTCTGTTGATGGTGCGCAGTGCGTGTCCGGTCCTGCCGAGGATAAGCCGATAGGGAGAGGCTGAACGGTACGCGTGCTGTTGTACGAAGAACGCGGGAAATTCGGGGGTGGAAAGCCTTACGCGATCTAAAGTGATCTATACGGGCTTCCGGCTTTCCTAGAAGGGAACTTGGATTAGGCGGGTCGGGCGGGATTAGCGGCATTACATTTCGTATACGAGTTCAATGATACGCTGTATATATTGCCACGAATATTACGAGCAGGAATAATTTCGACTCTGACGGATGACGAACGAACGGTTGTGGCATGCTGATGATGCTGAAGTTTGCATCGTTGGAACGCAACGAAATTCAGATAAAAAATTAATTCTAATTAACCCAAAAGAGGAAATTAGGTACAAAAAGTCGTCATATCAATTAGTTCCTATGATAATTTTTTATACGTAATTTCATCATTTGGGTTAAGTAAAATTATTACTTTTTTCTTAATTTCGTTGCATTCCAACGATGCAAACTTCAACATCACGCATGGTGAGGAATATTTTGTAGGGGATACCGGGGCCGAAAATAACGAAAATCACGATCGATCTTTTTACGTCGAATAAAAAGGTCTACGCTTTGAACTCCCAATAGCGTTTGAAGATCGTGACAATAGCTACTTAGTCTAGATTGGACCAAAACAAAGTCGACAAATGGTTACAACTGACCACGATCACGGTCCAAATGTAACAGCTCCAGGGTCAAATGTGGCAAATGTTTCGAGCATATGCTAATGATATCACAATTTAGGGGAACAGCTTCTGCAAAAAATGTCCTTGTGTCAGCTTTGTATAGGTTTGATTGTATTTCAAGCTTCTGAATCTCGATTAGATACATGTAACAGGAATGCGTTAGCGTCCTCGTAGAAAAATTCGGCCTCGATCTCCCCGAAAAAATGCTTTCATTGTCACGACTTTGTGATCGATGACTGATCTACATCAACTCACATTTATTATTAGAATTAGATTCGCGCCAATTTCGCAAAATGATTCAGTAAACTCACATATATATGTGATTATGTATGTGGCTATGATTTAATAATCCATCTCAATTTTGAACATACTGAAATATCCGAGTCTCAGTTTTACACACATCGTTGTAAAATCTCGCCAGTTTCCTTTCGGTGTCACGATGCGTGACTTCCAACGCGCGCCAGGTAGAAACCAGCAGTAAGCACGCCCATCTGCATCGGTGCGATGCAGCGACGAGACTGCGGCGAGGATATGTTCCAGGCCGGCGAGCTTGTTTACAGAACGCAAAACATCGTGTCTTCGTTTACACGGGACGCGCGGTGCTTTCATTCTTGGGACAATGGCCATTCACGGTGATGTTGTGCTCGGCGAACGGACGGATGGACGGTGGAGACCCGGCAGCAGACACGCGGAGGCACGCGGAGGTTTCCCTGCCCACGGTCATCGGCAACGCGGAATCTCGAGGCCTCCGATGTCTCAAGGCGACGCAGTTCGAAGGAACAAGAACCGACGTCGGAGCAAAACACACAGCCTCGTAAATATTTTTCGTACGGACAATTCGTTCGTCTCGTTGGTTGGTAATATTGGATTGGAGAGTATCACGAGCGCGGCGGGACGGGAGAGGAGAGGAGACGCCGTGACAGACGCAACAAGACTAATTCGACAACGCACCGCCGGGAATACCGCCAGGATGTGCGATTGTCGAGGTTGTAAACAGAATTTTATGACCACCGGCTATCTACCGTGTGTTATGCGTGCAGTTATCATCCGATTATGTTGTCAACGACATTAAGGCAAAAAACACGACGTGGCCCATGAAATCGGTCATTTATGCAAGAAGGAGTCATCTTACCCGAGTTGTCTCGTGAGAGTTCCAGATTTTGTTTTAAATCTTTACACCTGAAAAAAAATATTTACACCTGTAAAATATTTACAGGTGTAAATATTACAGGAAAAAATGTACACCTGTAAAATATTTGCAGGTGTAAATATTACAGGAAAAAATGTGCACCTGTAAAATATTTACAGGTGTAAATATTTTACAGTCAGTCGCAGTTAAAATATTTACAGGTGTAAATATTTTACAGTCAGTCGCCAAAATTTTTGTAACAACGCTTGACACAAAAATGAAAATAAAAAAAGTAAATTAACGGAATAAAAAAAAATAGTTTTATTGTTTTCGCAGATGTTTTATGATATATTGTATAATCACGGGTTCATACGAACACTCTACATTTGTGCGGACAAACTACGACTGTCCATATGATTTCTGATAGTACTTTGGGAACTGTAACATATTGTTGTGCGAATGCGAAGATAGTAGATTGCCGAGTACGATCGCACTTGTTTCTTTCCGCGAACGATTACTATACGATTGCATAATGTTTTGGCAGCCGTGACGCGCCTCGACGTCGTTGTGGTGGCTTGAAATTATTGCAGCATCATCTCTCGCACGCTCTCCAACGGCAGCACCAACAGGCGTTAATCACAACAACAGATTGAAGGCGCCGAGCAACGGGAAACACACAATGTTAATAATATAATGTTAAGATACCTCACCGTTTTTCCCTTGGCTTGGTCCACCGATGCCCTGACTCCGCACGTTTTCTCATGTTTCTTATCTCACTCGGGGAGATACGAGTCATTTGATGCAGCTGCATGACGGTCTTTTCCATAAGAATTCCATGTTATTCATTCTCTTGTGTGTGTAAATGCCAATAATGGCAGTGAGCGCAAAAAAATTCTTCAGAAATGTATTATCGTGAAAAGGTCAAAAGAGTTGGCGGTTAAGGTGATGTGCTACACCGATTGAATAACCGTGAGTGTGAGAGAGATAACGCCATTGAGGATCTCGGTGAGACGAGGAGGAACGACGGACTCATGTAGCACATCACGTTAAACCGTGATTGGAAGAAGGAAAAAGCGGCGAAGTCGTAAGAGCGTCCAAAGTTCAACCTGCTCATAAAATATTTATATCAAATTCATAGGCGGGTGAAATTAACGTCTTTTTCCTCATAAATAATACTTGGAAGTCACGAGGAATCGTCGAGGTACATTTTGTAATTTTTTTCTTAGCAGCGAACTTTTGTTAGCTTCTTTAATTTACGTGCGCTGTTAAAAATCGGAAATTCAACGATCGGCCAAGAATACAAGCCAGAATCATTTGATATTTATATCAAATTCATAGGCGGGTGAAATCAACGTCTTTTTCCTCATAAATAGTACGTGGAAGTCACGAGGAATCATCGAGGTACATTTTGTAATTTTTTTCTTAGTAGCGAACTTTTGTTAGCTTCTTTAATTTACGTACGCCGTTAAAAAATCGGAAATTCAACGATCGGCCAAGAATACAAACCAGAATCATTTGTCATTTTCTGAATTAACATAATCGGTTAAACCAAAAATCGACGGGAGGACGACAGTCGTTTGCAGATTCGAGAATTTCCACGAGCCGGAAACCGGAAACACCGATCAAATTATGTGTAGGAATCGAGATACCGGTGGTGACTGCGAGTTCTGTTGTATCTTCGCTGATCGCGACTCCGGGTCCGCCAAACTTAACCGTTTGCCTGCCGCAACTTCCGGCCTCGACTCGGCCCCTCTCTTTCCCTCTCGCGGGTCTTGTTCCGCGTATCTTATTCCTTAACAACACTCGGAGTCGAAACCGCGTGGCCCGGGTTTGCCCGTCGTGTACCACACTCGACAACGACCGTCGAAGCTGGCGACGATGCATTTCCATTATTGGCGAACGGCCCACCGGAAGCTGATGTGCCCAATCGGTATAGCACATCCGCCTTTCACAATCATTTATTACCTGTCCGCTTGCTTCTTAAAAGCGTGCATAAAAAAAAAATGGAAATCGTTTTAATCCTTGCACACGATTTTTTGTCGAAAAATTGGACTCGAAGACAGAATCCCGAACTTCATTTTTTCGAGGCTACGTAAAATAAAAATATCAACAGTATCTAGGAATACCAAACACACGGCGAATTTAAAATAGGGTAGAAGTACCGTTTTTGGCCATCTTTGGTCCAATTGTGGCCACCAAGTTTAAAAGGATTTAATTGTTTATGTTGTTAAATAAAACAAAAATGAGCTTGACAATCTTATCAATTTGTATGAATACTTTCGAGGTATCAGCATTGAAATATGGAAAAACAAATATTTCAAATTAATTACAGTGAAAATGGCCACAAACGGTACAGTGGCCACAAATGGTACTTCTACCCTATCGAAGTTATAAAAAAATCGCCCAAAAGATATGGGTTTCAATATACAAAGTTATTGGCTTGACTTAAGTCTTTTCTTAAAATCTTTTAAATCTTTTCACATAAATAAAGAACCCCGTGATTTTGCAAACGTACCGGGATTATCGAGTCCTCAAAAGACACAAATTTAGATGCTCGTTGAAACGCGAAGAATGCAAATGACGCGAGAAGAAATTAAATTTCAGGTCGAAGCAATCATAACTACAAAGCGCTCGATATATAACTCCATCCTCGAGACGGTTGTCGGACGTATAGCCACATATAAATGAAGGAAGAGAGCGAGGGAGGCATCAGTGGGAGAATGGAAAAAAAAAAAAAAAAAAAAAAAAAAAACGTTACGAGGTACATGCACGCGAGCACGCACGAAGTCGGATGCACGGATCGCGAGTACAACTTACGGAAGTCGGCCGAACGCGCGGCATCCGGTGTAAAGTTGGCGAGCATTGATCTCCCAAGGCAATGTACGTACATACACCAACCTTTGCTCTCGTAACGAGCAATTTTGTTGCGCCACATAAAGGAAATTGTATTACATGGTAGTATATATTTCGATCTTTTTTCGAAATGCACGCAATAGTTTCGGATAGATCGACAAATGCACGGACAATAATGCAAGCGATATAACATGTCAAAATAACTTCGACAATATATTTTTTAACAAAAAAAAAACTTGCCACAAAGAACTCCGCCAAAAATAACTTCGCGACAAAAGAACTTTGACAAAAATAACTCGGTAAAAAATAGAATTAAAATTGAAATCATTCCTGTTAGTAGAATTTATTTAAGGAAAAAGTCGACGAAATTCCTTACTAAAGTGGACATTTTTCGGTTAGTAGAATTTTTTAAATGAAAAAATCGACGAAATTCCTTACTAAAGCGGACATTTTCCGCTTAGCAGAATTTCTCATCGAACCACTTTTCTCGACGTACAACCAATCTGTGATTCCAAGTAAAGTTATTTCTCTCAAAGTTCTTTTGTAGGGAAGTTACTTTCACCGAAGTTCATTTGTCGCGAAGTTATTTTCCCCAAACTTCTTTTTGTCAAGATTATTCGTCGAAGTTATTTAGACGTGCTACCGATATAACACAAGGCGGGGGGGGGGGGGGGGGGGATAAGTGCACGGCGTGGAAAAATAATACGTTACGCTATTGTGTATCCATCTTCGTGAAGGGAAGACGTATCTCCACAGCCGGTTGTAATATAGTTGTACATTCTGTTTTTGCAAGATTCTCCGCTTGTCTTGCGATGCATGCACGACGCGCGGTGCATGCGGTCACGATTCGCGTATATCTTGGAAGCTAGCTTCGCGCGCGCGCGCAAACCCGGGACCGGAAGTGTGGCGCCGATGGGAATGCAAGCCAAATATCCTGGGCGCGTCCGGGACACGGAGTGGAGGAATAGAAGGAAATAAAATCACGAGAAGACTGGAATCCAGGGTATTTCCGGGTGAGACGACCGCCGCTGTACACTAAATGCCGTCCGATGTCGCTGCAATTTCGTCGACGTCGAAGTTTTCATGCTAAGATGACGGATGAAAAAAGCGATGCATATGAGCTTCTTGCGCACGCTATTTTACGTGGACACATCCTTCACAGTGCGCCGACAGAAGTTTTCTTCGGTGAAGCTTATTGTTACGCTTTGAATAGACATTCGTTCCATTTTACCAATTTTCGAGAACAACCGTTTCGCGAACGTCTGCCAGATTCTGCAATTTCTGGAGAACGACCGCCACCGAGAGAAAAAGTGTCAATGATTCAATGAAATTTCTTTGAAATCTCAACCTATGAAACATTTCTTTGACGTCAATGAAATAATATCCTAAAGTTTATATTATATTTTCTTTGAATGCTCTCATCAAACAAATTATAGGCTATGTCGATCAAGATCTTGGTTACGGTTCGTAGACATGTTAACCAATAACTTGGATGGTTTAACCAATGATTATCTTCTTGATTTGACGTGACTTGACCACAACATAACAGACCAGCTTGCGCGAGAAACACCAATACGACTTATCACGAATGCGCCAAACATTGACGGAAGGGGTGTCGTCAAGTATATCGTTTCTTTGAATCAAGGAGACCGTTTCTTTAAAATGCAAAGAAATATTTGATTGAAATCAATAAAAAAAAAAATGCAATCCACCCACTTTTTTGGAATCAAGGAAACTTTTTTTCTCGGTGCCTCACGCATTCGGTGGAAATTTTCCTCCATCTTACAAATTTTCCAGAAGGGTCATCACGCTTTTAGTGGGTATCGTAGGCTGACTAAAGTGCCACTAAAGATGTTTTCACGTACAAAACTATCAACATCCCGGGTCTGTTTACCCTACACGCTGATGACGTGTCTGGAACAGGGACACGTATAAAAATAAAAACACGTATACGACTCGGCGTGCATTATTGAGGCATGAGTCGGCAGTCTGGGAGTTTCCATCAAACTTGTTTTGACCCTTGAATATATACGTATACACATTAATCCACTTGGTGTGCTGGAACGTTTAGCACGGGAGGGGCTACCAACCGCGTTAAACGCCACGCTCGTCGCAACGGGCTGAGTATAGGTGTTCCAGTTTGCAAGGACGATCGCAACGTGTTATTCCATTCCACATTCGCGCGCATCACTCGTGTTCATCTCAATGCCTTCTCTCTCTCTCTCTCTCTCTCTCTCTCTCTCTCTCCCTTTATTTAATTAATTATTTATTTATTTATTTATTTATTTATTTATTTATCTATTTATTTATTTATATATTCTACTGATCTATTTATATATTCTATTGATCTATTTATCTTATTCTCCTACTACCTACTATGAACTATGATAATACCCAAACTAATTCTAAACTATCTTCTTTTTTTTCTTTCTTGAGAACGCCAATCGCAGAATTTTTTTTTTTATATTTATATGTGGAAGAACAAAATGCAATATTGTGTATATAATGTACTTGTTGAGCGCTCGAGGGGACTTGTCCCGGAGCGCGTAATAAATAAATCTATCTATCTATTTATCTATCTAAGCGTTTTACGTGCAGTTTCCACCGACGCAGGAATTTCTCGATCCTTCACAAATCCACTTGTAAACAATCGAAAAATATACATTTAGCGCGTCGAGTGACTGAGAGACTGAGACTGAGATTACGGTAGGTGCGCGACACGAGCGCCTCACCTACCGAGGGAGAAGTTGCACGAGCGGAGATACTATTTTCAAGCCGGGGACAGGTGCCTCGAGGCTATTGAGTCACACGAGCGAGCAACGGCAACGTGCACCTATATATTGCACCCTCGCACCGTGCTCCACTCGACAAAACAAAGTCGCGCTATTTTTCTCGCGCATCCGTGACACAGTCTGCACCACCACCACCACCACCACCGGCGGCTCCTGCCCAGTCGCAATAACCACCGTGTCTATACAGCGGCCGTGTTGTGTTGCGCGCTACACTTTCACTAGTGCAACGTCCCAGTTTGTAACCGCGAGTGCGAGCGCGCTCCGCGAATGTTGCGAGACTCATTCAGGTATTACAAGGCTTCGTTCGTAGTATCTCCACGTCGTTACCATATTTTTCTTTCCTTTCCTTTCCCGCTCGTGTGTTGCCCCGTCTATCCTTCTATCGTCGCGCGCGCCCTCTCTCTCCGTCTCCTTCCTCGCTCCGATCTCTCTCTCCGACTTATTGTCGCTGGTCTATTATTAGTCCACGCCAATCTCTTCGGACCTATTCTTAGATATACGAGACCGGGGCTAACCGGGTTTTCCTCGGAATATTGACATTTGCTGATAGGAATAGAAATTCCATGAGAAGTTCATGTTTACACGTTAGGTTTGAATACTTTTATTCGCTAAAGTTGATTGTCATGATGTTGTATAGAAAATGTGGAAATACGATTGTGCCCATTGTCGTTGCCTTGTTCGTCCAGCTGTTGGTCGTCGCGAACGAACACAGAACCCGGATCCAGGTCCTAAACAAGTTCGCGTTAACGTCGACTCTCATATAAGGTAAAGGTATCAGTTTCGGCCATTTTCACTATATTTTTATTTCAAATTACTGTTTTTTGTATTTTTATGTTGATACTTCGAAAGTATCGATATAAATTAACAAGTTTATCGACACAATTTTATTTCATTTTAATAATACAAATAATTCTGTGCTTTCAAACTTGGTGACCGAAACTAGGCCAAAGGTGGTCGAAACCGGCACCTTTACCTTAAGGATATTATCTTGAGTCTAGAACTTCGAAGGTCTTGTAAAATCATTGTAAAATATACTTCGTTAAATTACTAAATAACTGACAACATTCAAAGACACCGCAGGTTTGGAGGTAAACTTTAACGTATGTAACGAAGGATATGTATGATTTTTTTAATCAATTTTATTATATTTTTATCCTTGCAATTATAGTCTTACACTAATCACCCCTAAATTGATGTAGAGAGTCTTGTCGCACGGTCAAACAACGATTTGTGCCCAATACGGTAACGATCTCGAAGAAACACCGTTGTTGACTATCATGTTTTCCAAGTATTACCAGGAGACTCGTTTGTACCTACACAAGCCTTCTGGTTATACATACGTCTAATTCTTTCTCTTTCCGTTTGCTCTTTATATGTATGACTGTCTGCCTCTCGCCCTCGCTCCACGGCAACCCGGATGTTATTTATAAACGTCTGCGAAACGAACGGGCTAGACCCGGTTTAACACACTGTCCACTGGCATCTTATAAGAGAGTGTGTGTGTGTGTGTGTGTGTGCTAAAACTTTTAACACACGGTCGTTTAAACAACGCACCATTCGCATTAACCTTTATCCACGTTGCTCGCCGCTTAATAAAACTCTGTCACGGGCAACTATTTTCGAATCGATTTTTAAGCATTACATTTATTTTAATAGTACATCACGCTACAAGAGAGGAAAGTGCAAATTTTCACCGAGTGCGAAGTTTGATGAATTTGATCAGAAATTCACACGAGGTTTATTTTAGCGGAGTCGGGAGAAATGATATTTTTATTACGTTAATGTCAACATTAATTCTTTAAGTATTTTCCACAAAGGCAATAACATTATTCTTAATAAAGACATTTTAATTATCCACGAGGTCCAGGAACAAAAATTGAATACTGTTTTTATTGTTCTATTTTTTGCTTCCTCATAGAGGAAGCCTTGTTTTCGTGAAATTTTTTTTTTTCGAGATTTTCATGTCAGTACACTCAGCATGGTCCAAAACGTCGAGAAAAGTGGTTTGTGCGAAATGTCTGTATGTGTGTGTGTGTGTGTGTGTGTATGTGTGTGTGTGTGTATGTGTGTATGTACACGTTTTTTTGTTTACACGATAACTGCTGTAATTTTTTAAGAATGTTCTTCAAATTTGGCACGCACGTTCGCTATCATAAAATACTGTATGGGATTGTATTTGGCGCGAATCGGTTAGGAAATTCAGATTTTACAGCATTTTGAAAATTTGGCAATAATCGTTTTCGCGATATAACTTCCGCAAATTGAGAGATATCGGGATGAAATTCTGTACGACAATAGACCACCTTAAAACCATGACTTGTATCAAATTTGGCGAAAATCGGTAAAGCAGTTCTCATGTTATTGCAAATTCATTATTTTTTCAAATGTCTGTAAGTACTATAGCTCCTGTAAATTATGAGACATCCGATTGCAATTTCGAACATGTCATTACGTTCATTGATTATTATCGATGAGTTTCGTCGAGGAAACTGCCATTGTGTCGGTAAATTTGGATTTTGCTGCATGAAAAACAAAAAAAAGCCGGCACCCAAAAAAAAATCGGAAAAAAATTTTTGCAGAATTTTCTCAAATTTGATTCACGTATGGACAAGCATGGACCACGTTTCGAGTACAAATTTGACGCGGATCTGAAAAGCCGTTCAAATTTTATGGCATTTAGAACATTTTGAAAAATCTCGTTATCACGCTGGATCATGCAAATTACAAGGTACCGGCTTCTAATTTGGTCCACACATTCACTATCATGAACCAAGGGTTGGGTACAAATTTGAGGGAAATCGGTTCGGTGGTTAAAATCTTACATTTTTATTTATTAAAAAAAAACAGCCGAAAAAACCTGCAAAGTAGAACCTTGCAAATTGCTTCCTCAGTATTCTACACTTTTGACGATGCTTCCTCTATGAGGAAGCCAAAATTGATCAACATACTTCCTCATAGAGGTAGCATCGTCAAAAGTGTAGAATACTGAGGAAGCAATTTGCAAGGTTCTACTTTGCAGGTTTTTTTTTTTAGTAAATGGCTATGTAATAAAGACGATATATTATAATCCTGATAACGACCTCTATGAGGAAACTAATTTACACTTTCGTAGGCCCCATTGAATGTCGGAAGCGATATTCGATTCGACAGTTTATAAATGGTGACAACCGCCTAAAGATGCCTGAAAGACAGAGCGACTGCGAGTCGCGACTCTGGATCCGCGTCTTATGCAATTTGTTGTCGTGCCGAGCGTGAGTATTCCAAGCTGTGCCGCTACGTTGCCGGTTGCGAGGAGGCGAGAAGACAGCCGCTTCGACACCTTGACCCGTTTGCGCGTGGCGCTGTGGTACACTCTTGGAGCTCGGTAAGACACCAGGGATAGAGCTCTCTAGTTTGGCCATCGTATTTAAGTGTAAACGACGTGGATGGCGTCACGAGACGAAAAAATATACAGTGGTTCGTCTGTACCACGAGCCATGTGCAATTTTTGATTATTGATTGGACAAAATAATTTCTTTTCGTCTTTCATTCTCTCCTCGAATCAAACTCAGTCATTTCGAATTCAGTAAGGTCTACTTCGAAAATAACCGAAATGCTTTTCAGTTAATTTGTGTCGAGAAAACACAAAAAAAAACATGATGCTCTATCCAACTTGTACGATGAAATAGACTCCAGGCGTTCAAATTGATTGAGTCAACAAATTAATCTAACAAATAACTTAATTGATGGACCTAAACAATACGATCACATGGAGCTCATCTATTTTTTATCCCTTTAGAACCAGAAGGGAAGGACCGATAAAAAATTGCTTTGCAACCCGCATTACAACTGCAGCCGTACATTTTTTAACTCAACGCAGAACGCAATGATAACGATTCAGGCTTAGAACACAAATCCTGAACAACTACCGAGAGCGAAACGGCTGGTGGCAATTTCGATCACCGGGCCTAAAAAGCTACAAAAAAAAACACGCACGCAAAATATATATCGCTGGTACATGTTTCACATATACCTATATATACTCAGCTGTTCGGCACGTGGCATAGTTTTCACGGCACGTACATCCATGCCGTAATTTGCATTTAGTGTGCGGGCCAACGTACGCAGTCACGCACGCATTGGGGAACGTCAACCAACGGCGTCGTCGTAGCTACGTCCCCCAAAGTGAGTTTGCGTCCGCCTGGTTACTCCCTCAGCACCCTTCAATGATATTCTAATATCATTCACTGCAAAACTATATATATATATGTATGTGTATATAGAGCTATTGCCAGGGACGAAAACGAGACTCTCGTTCGGCGTCGTCGATACGGCGCCACTAAAGATAATGCACGACATAATCCATTGTATACGTACATCGTCGACAGTACTAAATCGTATGTAGTACTATCGCTGATTGTCCGCAATGCGAGTTGGGCTATCAGCCAGTGCCAGGAGGTGCTAGGCGACACGAGAGCGGACCAACAGCAGGCCACGGCAAAAGCAGAAGCGCGTGTTGCTCGTAGCTTACTCGTCCAATCGTTGGTTTGTTTCTCGTGTCACCCATAGCCAGGGCGTACCACAGGCATCTCTCGAGTTATACTCGTTCTCCGTCTCCCTCTCTGTCTCTTTGTTTCTTTTTCACTCTCTTTCTCTCTCTCTCTGTCCCTCTCTGTCCCTCGACGAATTGAGTGCTTGAGTGGCGTCCTAATGATGAAATTACGCGAAACATAACAACATCCTTCAGCAAGCTCCACTGGATACATTGCGCCTCCACCAGTAGGTGCAATGTTGTACCATAAAGTACACATCGACGAGTAAGTGGCGTCGATTTGCCACGTGTAGTCGTTCGGAGTACACGTCACGCGTGATATTCAGTGCATTCCGTGGAGATTGATGTTGTGATTCTTGGCTGGCCCTCCGAACTTAATCACTAACCCAACGAAGCTGTGGTATCACCGAGAGAAAAAATGTCCTTGATTCAATGAAATTTCCTTCAAATCTCAACCTATGAAACATTTCTTTGACGTCAATGAAACAATTTCCTTAAGTTAATATTTTTATCCTTACATATAATAGAAATTTTCCTCCATCTTACACATTTTCCAGAAGGGTCATTAAGCTTTTAGTGGGTATCGTAGGCCGACAAAGTGCCACTAAAGATGTTTTCACGTACAAAACTATCAACATCCTTGAAATCTCAACCTATGAAACATTTCTTTGACGTCAATGAAACAATTTCCTTAAGTTAATATTATATTTTCTTTGAACGATCTCATCAACCAAATTATAGGTTATGTTGACCAAGTTCTTGGTTACGTACCATAGTGCTTAGATATGTGTTAACCAATAATTTGAATGGTTTAACCAATAATTATCTTCTTGATTTTACTTGACTCGACCATAACATAACAGACGAGTTCGCACGAGAAACGCCAATACGACTTATCGCGAATGCGCCAAACGTTGACGGACCAGGTGCCGTCAAGTATATCGTTTCTTTGAATCAAGGAGACCGTTTCTTTAAAATGCAAAGAAATATTTCATTGAAATCAATGAAAAAAATTTCCATTTCTTTGGAATCAAGGAAACTTTTTCTCTCGGTGTATCGTCCACCTCCAATTGGTCCTCCGGGGTCCAAATTGGTCCTGCGCATCTTGCTGTTTTTATCCTGCCTCCAACTGTTGCAAATTTTGTACATTTTTGTGTTTTTGATGTACGGGTTTTCTGTGCTACAGAAAAATGTTATTTGCTGGAACGAGCTCGTCTTCCCTGGAGGTTTGTTCTGTTTCGAGCATGTGATACGAGAACAGCATCTCGCACGGGTTCAGACGTCCGCGTTACATCATCGTTACACACTTCAAGGCATAAACGGTAGCGGTATCTCCTTGTGTACCAAGCGTGACACGTGCCTCGGTTGGTGTGTGCGAAAAATGTCGTCCAAAGATTCGCAATCCACTTTTAAAGTCTCTCGTACGAGCGCTCGACTACCACGGGAGTGCGATTATGCGAGCACAGCGACGCCATCCAATGACGTAGATACGTTGCGCATTGACGTCATACAATTAAAGAGCACCGCCCCGGCAGTGGTAACAGTATCGGCAGCAAAGCACTTTCCATACTCTGGCTTAAAATAGGACGTGTAGGAAAAAAAAACTCGAGTGCACGTTAATTAAATATTGATCGACTCCCGAATTGAACATTGGGTCAGGATTCCGCGGAACTTGGGATATGCTGCTGTTGCACTGTTGTTTTCTCTATCATCACGATATATCGAGAGAAGTGAAATATAAAAATGTCTCTCTTTCAAAACCTAGACAGAGTATTTTTCAAGTTTATGTTGTATAAAACTATCAGGTCTCTCTTCATATCGCTCAACCGACTTTACGTTGTTAGACGTGCGAAATAAAAATGTAGGCCACTAGCGTGTTGATGGCGAAAGAAGTCATCCTCGCTGTGAAAGCGAAATAGGAGTTCGATGGGGAAGGAATGAGGCGTCTCTTGTGCGTAGCGCACGTCACGTCTGATTATACAATAAGATTACCTTGTTGTCTGAAGGTTAACTGTTAGGAAATTATAGCTTACAGTATGTACCGTATATCCTACAGGAGTTTCTAATCCTCTTCTACACTGTATACGTTGCAGGAGTTTCTAGAGATTATTAAAATTAAAAAGTAAAATATCTCTCAACGTCTCGCATCTGTTAAAGACTCGTTACTCGTCGTCATTGGACGATTAAGTATAGTAAATGCCGTTTACACCGTTATTCTGCTTATTGTTGCCACACATGTCTGTCATTACTTGCCACTCTGTTACGTATTCTTGGAGGTCCGAAAAATCGCCAGAATGGCAGAATAAACCGATTGTATTACACTGCGAATATGATGACACTACCGGTTCATCCTCTTCATGTACACCTGAGACCATGTTGAGATCATGTTGAGGGCCCAGTCTGGCTCTCATCCAAGCCGTTAGACCTCATCAGAGTCCGATTTACTCGTGATCCAGCGTCTGATCAGAGCCAGATATACCAACCAAGATCAGGGCCCGAAACCGTTTGAGGGGAAAGTCTGATATGGGCCGGAATCCAGCCTGATTAAATTTCTGCTTGAGTCGTTGGCTCGTTTGGCCGGAGGAACTGTAGTGCTCCCGAAGAGCGCCGCTGAAACACCCAGGGGGGAGTGCACGTAGACCATCGTGGAGAACGAAGGTACGAGTCTTCGGCAAGGCAAGAGAGTGAGAGTCTCTTCGATGGAAATTTCAGGTCGCCCGGGCCAAAGCAAATTGAATGGAACAGAAGTAGAGGAGAAGTGTGCACGGTGGAGGCAGGAGGCAGGAGTAGCAGAGGATAAGAGACCAAGTGCTGCTTCTGCTGTTATGCTGCGAGGATCCGGGGGGGGGGGGGGGGGGGGGGGGTTGGGGTCTCGAAAAAAGGAGGAAAAGGAAAAAAGAAACGTAACTGGCACGGGCTGATTTATTCTTTGGATGTACCTCGAGCTTTGCTTATAACGTTCGACCCCCACAGCTCGCTCCACACCCTTTTTCTCTTTGTGCAACCTGCATCAACGAAGAGCTGCTTTGCGAAAATTTTCGTTATAACTTATTCCTGAGATAATCCGAAAGGATATGAAATAAAGTAAAACAGCACAATGCAGTGGATACACACACAGAGAAACTCGTGATTTTAAGGGCGAGGAAAGCGTTGCTAACATTACTATGTTGAAACTGTTTGGACACAAATTTGTAAAATGTCAAACGCGTGCTTATTTATATAAACATAATGAAGAATGCAAAGCCTCAATTACTGACAAGCATTTTAAGGGGTTAGTTTTTTGGGCGGTTTTTCAAGTTACGATCGATCTTGAGATTGAATTTCGATCGATCTTAAGTTCGAAGTTCGAACTTAAAATGTTTTCGAGATCCAAGTTAAGTAAGAATTTGTCCGTAAATTCGTAAAAAATTTGTAAGCGGCTCAGATGAAGTACCCAATTCTTCAAATAAATCGAATAACCGTGTAGCTATATTATTCGAATATTGCGTCGAGTGAAGGTATATGTACGTAGATAAAGAGAGCAGAAACACAAAACCGTGAATGATCCGAATTTCAACGACCCCTTATTCACTGTAGATCCGGGCGCTGTGAGGGACCAGTCCTGAATCACTCGGCGAAGTCGACGCGAAGGGAGCGAGAGATCGCAGGGTGGAAAGGATCCTCGAGGAGGAAATTCATCGAATATTATTATCCCGAAAACTCGTTGGAATTTAATTAACGGTGGTAGGGTCGGTCGGTGCAGGGCTGGCTGCCGGGCGCGGGATGCACAAGGCGAGCACTCGCGGTGTCTCGAGAGGGGTCTATTAATTTGCGCAAAGTGGATAACGAGCGTTCGCGACTCGTGCGACTCGCAGCTAGCTATCTTTCCTGCGCGTCCGTGTATATATTCGTCTTTCGCGGTGCGGTCCCGAGTTCTCGGGAACACGAAAGGCATTACGTACGCACACACGACTCACCGCACCTATATACGTGTCTTTCTCATCCTGTCGTTAATCATTTTGTCAAATCTCAAAGTTTCCATCGTGTCAAGAGCACGCATTGCTATGTGCACGTTGTGTGGTCCCCCCCCCCATGGAAAAAAGTATATTCGAAAATATATTGAAAAGTATATTTTTTTTACACCATGTATACTTCCGCGAAAAATTGTATATTTGGGATATAACTTTCGGTATACTTTATAAGTATATATGGCAATACACTTGTACATATATATATTTGATATACTCCTTACACATGCATTTATGTATGAAAAGTATATATTAAAATATACAAATATACAAAATATACAAAAAAATCTAACGTACATACGTTCGTCAGATATACATAGGAATATACAAAAAAGTATACTGCACGTATATTCGCCCGGATATACGTTCGCGCGAAATATGTGATATTGCCGAATACATAAAAAGTATACAAAAAAATATGTGATTATTATACCACGTACATTATTTATGTATTTTTCGATATATCGAAAAATACACTTTTCTTGCATACTTTTTTTCCATGGGGGCCGCGACGTGGGTACACGGATGCAAAATATAACGGTCATTTGTTTTGTAACTTTGTTCGATTGACGTCAGTTTTTCAATTACCCGCTTTCCGCGCGAAATTACCGCAATTTTCGACGTTTGTCCCGTCACCGCCTGTCACGGACAATAAACTGTCAAACACCTATGTGGTTTCTACGTGGCTGTAAAATAACCGTCATTTGTTTTGTAACTTTGTTCGATTGACGTCAGTTTTTCAATTACCCGCTTTCCGCGCGAAATTACCGCAATTTTCGACGTTTGTCCCGTCACCGCCTGTCACGGACAATAAACTGTCAAACACCAATGTGGTTTCCACGTGGCTGTAAAATAACGGTTATTACTTTATCGTATTTTTTTTTGCACTTGTAGCTTGGGACAAACAACTTGTTTGTTTTGCTTCCGCGATTCGCTATAGTTACTTGATCGAAAAGGAGCATTATTAGTAGAGTATGACGCAGGAAAATTGATCCAGATGTGGAGCTTTCTTTTACTACAGAAATTTGCTTTTTCATTTTTGTGCTCCGATCCAGTTAATTCGTAAGACGAGCCATTGCACGTTTCTATAACCAATTTTTGGCAATTTTCGGTCAACGACGATTTTTCGTCGTTGGTGGACCCTCGCAAATTGGTTCTGAATTGAAAATCACTCGAAGCGTCGACATCGATTAACGAGCCCACGTTTCAATCCAGTTACAACAAAGCGCATGTGCCGGAGCGACAACAACTCCGATCTAACCCTCCAATGATAAAACTTTCCGCGCGAAAAAACACGTACCTATATTTACGACGTACGACTGGAAGGACGTATGTACCTAGGACGTGTTCCAGGAGACGCGTGCGACCTCGATGCACATCGCGAGCCTTCCGCGAGGGGAAACACAAGTAAATATAAACGAGGCTTCGTATTTCTTGTTTGCGCGTTGAGCCACTTGCCGATGAGGAGTAGGATAGCAACGGGGATCGAGGTTGAGCTGTCCTGAACGAGAATGCGTCCGTATGCGGACAAGAACTACGCAGAAGGGATATCGCCACGTGCCCTGCTGCTGATCCTCGACCTAGCGGACATCGCTGTACTGGATGGACATTCTGCCACGCGATCGATTCACTTCGGACCACGCGGATAGGATTATACGGTTGTGTGTCGAAGCCTCCTACCCCTATCTCACCCTCACACCCCTCCCCGTGGAAGTTCCGACCAGAGTGGAGAAGCCACGGAAAAATATACTCAGTAACGAAATGCGCTGGCAATGTCCATGTATAATAAATGTTCATCGTACACTTCACTGAATCTAGATCTGATTTTGCAGCCAGAAAACACATTTTTTAAAATAGTAGCTAGGACATTTATTTTTCAATGTACTTTCACGGCCATTTTTTCAGTACAAACAGTGCACCGAGAGTAAAAGTTTCCTTGATTCCAAAGAAACGGGTGGACTGAAATTTTTTCATTGATTTCAATGAAATGTTTCTTTGAATTTCAATGAGATGATCTCCTTGATTTAAAGAAACGATATACTTGACGGCACCCGGTCTGTCAACGTTTGGCTCATTCGCGATAAGTCGTATTGGTGTTTCACGCGCGAGCTGGTCTGTCATGTTATAGTTAAGTCAAGTCGAATCAAAAAGATAATCATTGGTTAAACCATCGAAGTTATTGGTGACCATATCTAAGTACTATGGTACGTAACCAAAAACTTGGCGGACACAACCTATAATTAGGTCGATGACAATCGTTCAAAGAAAATATAATATTAACTCGAGGATATTATTTCATTGACCTCAAAGAAATGTTTCATAACTTGACATTTCAAGGAAATTTCATTGAATCAAGGAAACTTTTTCTCTCGGCGTGAACGCATTGAAAAATACATTAAGGCTGAATACAAACGCTGATTCCAATGTGTTGCTATTATCTACGACCCTCTTCGGAGTGATCAAAGAAGTGCATTCGACATTCTACTCAGGGGGGGCGCCTTTTTGATAACGATCCCACGGTTATCGGTTTCCCCGGCGAGCTCGAATAGTGGAAAGTGTAGCGTGGCAGTGGCTACAAACGGAGAGAAGCGAAGTGTACGTACGGAAGCATCGTACAGTGGGTGTAATAGTCAAAGTGCGGCTCGCGTTCTGCCACGTGGAGCTAGGGTCGATCGATCGTCCTCGGGCTCCAAGGCTACTTGGGCTCCGGAAGGGGGCATGGCTTGGAAGAGGCGTTTGGGTTCCAAGGGAGGAAGGACGGAGCGCGACGGGGGAGGAAAGGGAGGGAGAGGGTTGCCAGATAGAATTTATCGCGCACGCTTACTCGGCATATTAATAGAACCGAACTGAGCGCAGCGCGCTCATGTCCCGCCTGCCGGACACGGTGTCTCCTCGCGTCTCTCCAAGCGCAATGTGCACTCTGTACTCGCATATGCGTATCACACTTTCATACTCGCTAACGCCCGATGTTCTCGACGATCGACACATGCGATATGTTCGGCACTCGCGAGTGAGTCGCTGCCGATAATTATTTCTTTCAGCTTTTGTCTTCACCTACTTTTACGTCACCCTTTTGCTTGTTGAGCGCGTCAATCGTGTTCGTTGGAAGCGCCATTGCCCGTTGTGCGTACACTAATTTTCTACCTGTGTGTGAACAGCACACCGGGAGAAAAAGTAACATTTTTTAATTGTCTTTTAATTTTGTCTTTAATTTTTTAATTTTTTTTTTAATTGTCTTACATACAGAGAAAATGGATGGCAATTGCACCATAGGTTACTGCGTGGAATATGCAATTCCTCTTAGTGCAAACAGATATTCATCATTGCAATAATTCTACTTGCACGTAACGAGAAATTGTCGCTACCCTTTCTACGAAATTAAAATAAGTTATGGAGGGAAGAGGTCGCAATCACCAGCAACAATTAAAAAATAAAGAAGCTCTGGCTTAATCTTTATGTACTGCAAAACAATTCTCTTTATACGATAAACGAGTACATTATAAATATCAGTAACGTTTGTCAATTTGAAAAATGTTAATCAAAGCGAGTACTTCCGTACCAGAAAATTATAAGTAACGCTTGTAACAATTTATTCGTCATATCTAGTAATTGTTTCAGCCTACATTTTTATCTCTATTAGCTCGACCGTTTTTTTTCCTACAAAATACATTAGAGCCAATGCAGGTAGGCGCCGTAGAAAAAGGGAGAGAACAGAAAGTCCACAACGCGAAGTCTTCGTCTCTTTGTGTGATCCCTGCCTCAGACTAGGAAAGGGCTTTTTAAGCGATTCTCTTCTATGGAAAACGTGCCTACTACAAAATTTCCATACACGTTACTGTTCAGCGCTGGGGGATATTGATACAGCTGATGTCGCTCGGTCCCCATAAAAACATGTGTATACCGTGTAGAGACATCAACTGCACTTTCTTCAGCGCTTCGATGATTTCCTTAATTCTGTACTACAAATACGAAGCATAGCAATAACAGTAGCAAATAACATACTCACATACATACTATATAGAACGTATTATCCCCTTCTAATACTTATATAAAAGTGGAGTACGCATATGAATAATTAGCATAAATACTGTGCCAAACAAATATATTTTTACAGTATTGTCGATTCAAGTCAGTCTCGTCTATCCTTCACAGAATTTGTATTATTCGGATTTTTCGAGCTGATCAATTGAATGAATTATTCGACAAATTCGTTCCTTCCACATCACCTTCGCAGCCAAACGGAGATAAAAGTTATACATACCATCGACATTAAGTTCAATCACCGCATCAAGCTTCTCTCATTTTTCCCCATCACAGAGTAAACGCGAGTCAAACATTTTTTTTTTTTTAGTGTTAAAAAAAGAGTTGTTCAGGCATCGACGCTAAGAGAGCCCAGGTCACATCCGGCGGCAACGCGCGACGCAGGAAGTTCGCTCGACAGACGGCTAGCGTCGAATAACCCGTAAGCTCGATTGAGCCAACTTACGTACTCGTCGTTCCAGTTTCTTTGCCTCTCTTCCTCGCCCCCTTGGAGTTCATAATTACGCAGTTGTGGTGGTGGTCGTAGGTGTCTACATATCCACCGGCTCGCCGTAATAATACTCTGAAACGAGACACGCTGGAACGGCAGGGCTTACCCAACGGCTGCATGGACCTCAAGAGGGAGGATTATAATTTTTCTTATGATGTGCCTGTTTGCACGCGCTCGTGAACACACTCGCGTGAGCGTCCGAGCCATCTCGGTGGAATACCTTGTTTGCACAAGGTGTGTTGTTCCAGTAGAGCGAGGAAACGAGTCGACAACACAAGCGCGCGCGCAGCGCGCGCAGTGCGCCGGAAAATCCGGGCATCACTTCGACTGGAGAAGCTCTCGACTCGGAACACAGCAGTTATGGTTTCCATAGTATTCGCCGTCTTGTTGGCTTTAATACTTTATAAACGGTGTACCATGAATTCTTTTATTTTGTCCCCTAATACAGAAAGCCTTGTTTTTGCTTTAAAAATGCTGCTAAACGTTTCGTTGTCCCAGTTAAGGTAGTACGAGCGTACAGATGAACGTCGCGTAAATTCGAGGGAGTTTGAGAGAGAATTACGAAGAGTTCTCGGTGAGACAAAAATCTGAAAAAAATCAAGCGTATGAAAGGCGGTAAAGAGATTAATTTAGACAATAATAATTTAAAAAATGTTATTAACAAATTACTTAAATAAATAATTGTTCAACTAAATATCCGGCAACCTAACTCTTTATTTGTTATTAAAATGATCTTCTTATTTTTCTACATACGTATGAATTTTTTTCCGAATTTTGTGTGACGTTTGAAAATTACGTTTTTTGCTTCCTCATAGAGGAAGCCTTGTTTTCGTGAAAAATTTTTTTTTCGAGATTTTCATGTCAGTACACTCAGCATGGTCCAAAACGTCGAGAAAAGTGGTTTGTGCGAAATGTCTGTATGTGTGTGTGTGTGTGTGTGTGTGTGTATGTGTGTGTGTGTGTATGTATGTGCACGTTTTTTTGTTTACACGATAACTGCTGTAATTTTTTAAGAATGTTCTTCAAATTTGGCACGCACGTTCGCTATCATAAAATACTGTATGGGATTGTATTTGGCGCGAATCGGTTAGGAAATTCAGATTTTACAGCATTTTGAAAATTTGGCAAAAATCGTTTTCGCGATATAACTTCCGCAAATTGAGAGATATCGGGATGAAATTCTGTACGACAATAGACCACCATAAAACCATGACTTGTATCAAATTTGGCGAAAATCGGTAAAGCAGTTCTCATGTTATTGCAAATTCATTATTTTTTCAAATGTCTGTAAGTACTATAGCTCCTGTAAATTATGAGACATCCGATTGCAATTTCGAACATGTCATTACGTTCATTGATTATTATCGATGAGTTTCGTCGAGGAAACTGCCATTGTGTCGGTAAATTTGGATTTTGCTGCATGAAAAACAAAAAAAAGCCGGCACCCAAAAAAAAATCGGAAAAAAATGTTTGCAGAATTTTCTCAAATTTGATTCACGTATGGACAAGCATGGACCACGTTTCGAGTACAAATTTGACGCGGATCTGAAAAGCCGTTCAAATTTTATGGCATTTAGAACATTTTGAAAAATCTCGTTATCACGCTGGATCATGCAAATTACAAGGTACCGGCTTCTAATTTGGTCCACACATTCACTATCATGAACCAAGGGTTGGGTACAAATTTGAGGGAAATCGGTTCGGTGGTTAAAATCTTACATTTTTATTTATTAAAAAAAAACAGCCGAAAAAACCTGCAAAGTAGAACCTTGCAAATTGCTTCCTCAGTATTCTACACTTTTGACGATGCTTCCTCTATGAGGAAGCCAAAATTGATCAACATACTTCCTCATAGAGGTAGCATCGTCAAAAGTTTAGAATACTGAGGAAGCAATTTGCAAGGTTCTACTTTGCAGGTTTTTATTATGTTAAAATTAAAGATCAGAGAAAATTCTGAAAAGATTCATACGTATGTAGAAAAATAAGAAGATCACTTTAATAACAAAAAAAAGTTAGGTTGCCGGATATTTAGTTGAACAATTATTTATTTAAGTAATTTGTTAATAAGATTTTTTAATTATTATTGTCTAAAATAATCTCTTTACCGCCTTTCATCTGCTTGATTTTTTTCAGATTTTTATCTGATCGAGAACTCTTCGTAATTCTCTCTCAAACTCCCTCGAATTTACGCGATGTTCATCTGTACGATCATACTACCTTAAGGCGTTAAACTGCTCGTTCTGTTTCACCAAAAAAAAAAAAACGACAAAATCCGTAAACAAACGAAAATGAGTGTACGGAATAATTTCTTATTATTTGGACACTTCTCGACGCAACCAACAATGATGCACACAAAATACACTGTTCGATTGTCATAATTTATTGTGAAGCGGTCGATACGGCGCGATTCCGCTGGTGCGAACCGCGAAACGAAGCGGGTTATGAATTAATATTATATTAATATACCGAGGGTCTGTAATTGCCGTAGTAATTACGGCATCACTAATTGACAATAACTACCTCGAGATCCGCTTGAGTGGATTTACATCGAGCGAACGGTGGAGGGAGGTGAAATCGCAATGTGTAGCGTGTGTACATGCTGCATGTACACGTGCAATCGGTACGTGTATAACACTAATACAGGTATCGAATGGATACATCGATTCCCCCGTCGATTGACTCCGTTTGTCGCTCATAATTAAATCCAAATTCCCGAACTGCGTTCCGCTCGCGCGACTCGCGTCGTATATTTGTCACCCGTTCTTCCCAATCTCTCTTTTTTTTAATCCTGCTTTCCATCTCTCTCGGTCGATTGTTGGTGGTATCGGACCGAGAGCGTCGAGAATAAACTGTTAATTGGGTTTTATCGGGAAAATGTAGTCCGTTCAGCGGCTCAAACTCCAACGCCATTAATGATTGGTAATCAACATGGTTGATCGATGAATTTCGGCCAGGTAACTTGCGCCATCAAGCACACTAATTTTTCGATCCCACTTTTGGCTTTGTTAGTAAAACAGATATCAATCGTTTGTTTGATTTTGTATTCTCACATTTACATTGACGCCTTTTTATTATACAGAATAATTTCTGTATTAATACAACTCGACCAGAAAATAAGTCACCCCGTCGAAATTCTATGATGGTGCATTATTTTCCTGATTACAAATCGCGGCGATTTAACGACAGCCCGCAACTGTGCCAGAAAACATCATGATGTTGAAGTTTGCATCGTTGGAATGCAACGAAATTCAGAAGAAAAAAAATGCATTCTATTTAACCCAAATGATGAAATTACGTACGAAAAATCATCATACGAACTAATTGACGTTGGTGACTTTTTATACCTAATTTTATAATTTGGGTTAATTATAACTCTTTTTTTTCTGAATTTCGTTGCATTCCAACGATGCAAACTTCAACATCATAAAACATCTCTACCAGATCGAACATTTGACAGTTTTATTCACCGCAAAAAGTCCATGACGTTGACCCGCTCGTGGTTCACTCATACCAGCTCCTAACAATTTTCTTGTCTCAATCCACGCTTCCCTCACACGTCCGTTTTTCACACCCTCTTGCGGGGGAGCCTCGTGCCAGGCTTCAGGCCGACGAAATTCCCCGGTTTAATAAGTGTCGGGCAAATGACGTGAATTAGTCCAATATGTCTCAAAAGCCCAAGCGACAAACCCGGGTGAGCAACAATTCAGCGGGCTCTCGGTGCATCGCGCGTAATTAAAATTACTCCCCGCGTCATACTTTACGTCGAGACTGCCGGTGGCGGTAGACAGGGGGATCGGTTGTTCCGTTGGTGGCTAGAGTCTGGCCCACGTTCTCGTCACTGCCGGCATTCATACCCCCTTCGGGCACCATAGACTCTCGCATGGAAACTGCGAGGATCGTCGTAATTTTCCCAGACACAAATCTCTAATCCTACCCTGATAACACCGGATGGACGTCAAGGTGTGGGTCTCATGTAGGAATCAAAAAGTACACCCAGAGAAATCGTTCTGATGGGAGCTATTCGAAACAAATAAAATTTATTTGAATGAAATAAAAATTTATTTGAATAGAATAAATTTTATTTGATCCAAATAAATCCTATTAGGCCGGCCATTAAATAAATCACTCTATTTAAAGGCCGGCCTATTAGGATTTATTTGGATCAAATAAAATTTATTTCATTCAAATAAATTTTTATTTCGTTCAAACAAATTTTATTTGTTTCGAATAGATCTCTTCAGAACGATTTCTCTAGGTGTACGCTTTTGAATGAGCGGTCTAACTTTTGCAGGCGCAATACTAAGATTAGGACCCAACAACGAATGCTTTTTTGGACATCATAAGCCTAAAAATGGAAACCCAGTTAGTTGACTTTAGTGTACTAAATGCTCACAAATGGACCCTTTGGTGTTGTCAGGGCTAGAAGTGATTCACTACCCACCGAAAATATTGGAATAAATGTGCCACAATGATAAACAAGAGTGGAAGCTTTGCAATAGGATCAACAATTAATCATTCATTAATCGCGGTATAAAAAAGCACAGTGAGAATTTTACAGTGACGATGGAGGAATGTCACTGGTCTATTGACTGTCACCGGTTCTATTGACCAAAGCGCAGTCTCTGGAAGACTTTGGGATTCGAATAGCCGCAGTCGAGACCGCAGAGCTGGTCCAGCCTCAAAAGACACACGTCCATCGTCACCGCGGTCGATCGACTAACTCGCGCGTCTCGGATCCTTTAATTAGTCACCGACCCGGCCGTTCCGATCCTTTGACGCTGCGTTACATTTCGTATTTACTATGTTCTCGACGCTCGTAGGAAATGGCGATCGTTTGGTCACCGCCTAAACACTGGATGAGTTTCCTTGGAGACGTGCTTTGGATGGATAGGACTGCGTTGGGGAGGATGGCCACGAAGCTCCTCTCGCTCCTCTTTGACCAACAGCCCGGGCGCTGCAATCCTTCCAAGCGAATTTTCAGCAGTGAACTTCGTTCGACCATCGTTAATATTTCGACAAAGTTCACGTCAGTCCCTTTCAAGTCAATTCAGAGGTTATTAAGAATAAAAAGAATATTTACCTGACTGATTGAGATGATTTTTTTTTTCATGTTTCCTGATATTTCCCTGCGCAGGACGCATGAAGCCTGGTGAGAGAACACCGAAAGACTGACTAAATCTCTCAGCAGTTGCTTCCCGTGAACCGTTTACTGACCTAACTTAAGGAAACGCCCACCGTTGAATTTCTTTGTCGTCGTAAATGCGGAAGGTTTGGTATCTACGATGCCTTGTACTATTTTTTCCACCTGTCTACCTGCTTTCGCTGTTCTTTAGAACCTAACACTTGGGCGACCCTCAACATCGCAGTACCCACTACGAAGTGCGCTTCAGAGGGTATCAGCTTACGCGTCCTACTGTGTTATGCTTTACGTTTTTTTTTTCTTCTTCTTTTTTCACTCCTACATCTCCACAGCGCTGTCGCCGAGGATGCCCCAGTTTTTCCATCTATGGACTCGCCTTCGGACGGTTTAATCGCGCGTCCAATCCGCATCGTACTTCACCGACACTGCTTAACGAAGTTACTGTTCTTAAGAGAAAAGTGCCGAATTTTGATTACACGGAGAGAAGCATCTAATAAAATTTACCAGTCGCGGCAGTAAAAATTACCAAGGCGCCTGGTATTGAAAAGCCATAGCCGCCACCTGACGAACAGTACGAGAACTATAAGAATTTCTAACATATATATAATATTTTTTACCATATTTCGTGGTAAAAATTCTCATCGTTCTAGTTCTTCTCGATAGATGGCGTTATATCTCCCCTCTACCGGAAATTTATAATACTTCTTACTAGAAATATGGTAAAAAGTATCAGATCCTTCTCTCCGTGTGAAAGAACGATTTTCATAGTAGCCGATGGGAGGCGCCTCTTGAATACCCGAATGACCGTACATCGAGTGACACATTCCGCGAGGTCAGTGAACAGACACGATTCATCCAGACACGCCATAAATCCGAAAATCGCAGTTGTGCGGTATACAGCTATCTGTTACTCACCCTTGTGTACGCGGAACATGAGTTATGAGATATAAAATGGAGGGTAATATCGGCGATGCGCGGTAAAATCATAGAGAAGAACAGGCCACATCTATTTCCCTCCTCCACCGTGCACGTGGTAAAACGTATATCGCTGACAGGCGGTATCGGTGGTTGGCCTACTTTTTCCCATCGTTATAACGGCGTAAAGCCGCGCGGTTTTACGAGTAAATAGGGTGTACAAGCACACTTTCAAACGAACAAAACCACCACGGTAAAAGATAAACCGATCACGCGTATTACAAGAACGACAATGCATAACTACGTGCGTTGTACGCGATGTTAATTGTATTACGCTATGCCCACTCCTGATCACGATTAAATATCAATATTTATGCGTTTAATGAAGTCCTAATGTTGGAGAAACCGCACGATTTTGTAACCCGCACGTTAAATTAATTAAAAAGAAAATAATTTGTAACCCAAACTTTTATCCGAAATTTTACTGAACATAGGTCAATATATTTATAAACGTTCGGTAAAATTTCCAGCTTGCGATATGTTAAATGTTAGTGAATTCGCACGCGTAAAGAATTAATGTGACGCTCTAGCATCAAATTAATTCTTAAGTAACTAGTCAATGTGTGAGTGATTTTTGTCAGATGCAACTTTGTAGTTCTCGGACTATATTTCAGTATTTTCGATTCAGCTTCAAGCTGAATAAATCGATATCTTTTACAACCAGGAATTTTATTGCGAATAAGAACTGAAGTTTTCTCCAACAAAGCAGTGCAAACAGTTCGTAAAGATTGTAAACATCAGAGTCCGGAAAAATAAAATACTGCACAAAGAAAATAAGTTCTGGAGTCGTTTTATGTTTACGAAGTGTTTCCTGCATTCCCTTGGAGCTATAACTTTGCCAGCGTTGTACACGGACCACCATGATTGTACTCGGGTCTTACATTTATGTATGTGATGTTTGCACTCGATTACTAAAGGCGATCGCCACCATTTGACAACGGATACGACAAAATATCACAAATCTTTCATATCACGGATAAAAATGGGCAAAAAACAACAGCGGATAAAGTGAAATAAAATATCATGCCTTAAAATAACACGACATGATATTATACGAATAATAGAGGAGGACCCCTTAAAACATCTGTAAAATGGTAAACATGAGTAAAAGTTGTAGCTACACTGAGATAAGAGTTTTTTTTTTTTTTTTGAGGACCAGGATTTGTCAACTGTTAACAATAAAAAAGGAACAAAAATCCGAGGTCGATTTTCGCGATTTTTGGTCCGGAGCCGGATTTATCATTTCTGACAAAAAGATCACCGCCAAAAAAAATGTCTTTCCAAATCGATTAACAGAGGTTCATAACTAGTCTTTTTAGGGTTACAATATGCGACTTGAGAACAATAGGTTAAAAGTCGATATTTTGAAAAGAAAACAATCTGGGGTCGATTTCGGCGATTTTCAGTCCGGAGCCGGTTTTATGATTTCTGACCTAAAAAACGTCGCCAAAAGATGAAAAGTTCTTACCTCGATCAGAGCAACCTTCGCAGTACTGCACCGAACAATCTGCAAGATACAAAAAGAAAACAAACGTTACACACTGGTCGAAGAAAAGTGTTTACTGTTTATAGCACGACATAAATTCTGCATTCCTGCCGAATGATACACGCGGTAGCCCCTTGGAGTCATCGAACTCTTGGCGAGTGCGCGAAATATGACACCCCGCCGACAGTGGCGTTAACTTCCCTCGCCGTCTCTCCACTCTTATTCCGTCTATTCGTCAGTCTGTATCTTCGTCGCAGGCAGCGAAACGGAGGACAATCATACTTGGGAGCCTCGGCGGGGAACAACAACTACAATAACGAAATGGCAGCGTTGCCACCGTCGTGTGGCTGTGAGTAGTGGTGGACGCGACGAGGACGGGACGAAACGGGGGGTTATGCTCGTGGAATGCGAGAAACGTCACGTGCGATTAGAGAACGCTGAGTTCCCGAGCCAGCAGCCGCCACGACACACTCAGTTAAACGTGGTATCCGCGGTGGTTTCCCATCGTGGCGCAATTCAGGGCCATCCGCGGACCGGCGCGTGGCGTTTTGCTTCGCCAGCTACGACGGCGTTGAACGTAACGAAAATTAGACGGACGGCACGGGAAGGGGAAAGGAATATGTAACTCCGGTGGCAGTCACGTTTTTTCCGTAACAGATAAGTGAGCTCGCGGCAATGAAAAAGAATTTTATTTTTCTTTCGCCACCTCTGTGTGTACTTCCTCCTCTCCCCCGCCCGTCTTCCCCTCGTCCAACCTCTGTGCGATTAAATGGAAGGACACTTCAGAAGTTGCGCGATCAGGCGCACGTGTCAGTGTCAATGAGCTCGGTGGGAACAACGCACATTTTTCGGTAGTTGTGTTTTACCCCAAGCGTTACAGTCATTGGACTCCCAGACGTCCTTGGGTGGTACTGGAGTGAATGTCTGATGAACTTTGGAGAGAATGCGGGAGAAGTATAATGATACAAGGCAAATATTTTTTATTTGGTTGTTTAGATGATGCGAAATTAAATTCCATTGACATTTTCTCGTAGGGTTGTTTAAAAAAAAGAAAAATAATAAGGAAGCAACGTGCAAGACTGTACTTTGTACCTTTTTACTTTTACTTTTTTATTTAGTTGTTTAGATGATGCGAAATTAACTTCCATTGACATTTTCTCGTAGGGTTATTTAAAAAAAAAGAAAAATAATAAGGAAGCAACGTGCAAGACTGTACTTTGTATCTTTTTACTTTTAATTTTTTATTTAGTTGTTTAGATGATGCGAAATTAAATTCCATTGACATTTTCTCGTAGGGTTATTTAAAAAAAAAGAAAAATAATAAGGAAGCAACGTGCAAGACTGTACTTTGTACCTTTTTACTTTTACTTTTTTATTTAGTTGTTTAGATGATGCGAAATTAAATTCCGTTGACATTTTCTCGTAGGGTTATTTAAAAAAAAAAGAAAAATAATAAGGAAGCAACGTGCAAGACTGTACTTTGTACCTTTTTACTTTTACTTTTTACTTTTACTATTTTATTTGGTTGTTTAGATAATGCGATATTAAATTCCATTGACATTTTCTCGTAGGGTTAATTAAAAAAAAAAAGAAAAATATAAGGAAGCAACGTGCAAGACTGTACTTTGTACCTTTTTACTTTTACTTTTTTATTTAGTTGTTTAGATGATGCGAAATTAAATTCCGTTGACATTTTCTCGTAGGGTTAATTAAAAAAAAAGAAAAATAATAAGGAAGCAACGTGCAAGACTGTACTTTGTATCTTTTTACTTTTACTTTTTTATTTAGTTCTTCAGATGATACGAAATTAAATCCCATTGACATTTTCTCGTAAGGTTATTAAAAAAAAAAAATAAAAATAATAAGGAAGCAACGTGCAAGACTGTACTTTGTATCTTTTTACTTTTACTTTTTTATTTAGTTCTTCAGATGATGCGAAATTAAATTCCATTGACATTTTCTCGTAGGGTTATCAAAAAAAAAAAGAAAAATAATAAGGAAGCAACGTGCAAGACTGTACTTTGTATCTTTTTACTTTAGCGACGGTGGACTATAAAGTGCATCGCTCGTAGCACATCGAAACAGCAATTTACAATTCGGCGTGTCTGTGTAAGTTTCCAATCCACTGGAATTGGGTAGCAATTGATGCATACTTTGAGTTCCTTCAACGGGAATGCGGAATCCCGAAATGATCAACCGTGCCGAGGATTCGTCATGGACATCGAAGACACCAGTGATATCGATATTGGGATAGTTTGTTCGGTTGGGACCAGCTAATACTCCGTGAACGGAATGTTCGGATGATGTGCTGAGGCCATTAGGGACTTATCAGTGTCGCGTGTCAGGTGCGAATGAACCCTTCGCGCGACCCCTGAGTCACGTTCCGAGAAAAGGAAACATGAGTATCGTCCACGCGCGTTTTACGCCGACGTCCCTCATCACAGGACGCAGAACGATGACGAGAAGGAAGAAAAAAAAAACGTTGCGTGTATTGTGCTACTGTTCTGGTGTGACTAGTCGTTCCGGAGGAGGTGGAAGACGAGCGCGCGTGCAGTTCGCAGGGGGCATCGTCCTGATGTCCACGTGGACGCGAAACGAAGATACGTACGGTGAACGAATGATATATTCAATCAGGGGGAACCATTTTAATGCCGAATTACGAAAATCCAGGTGTTTATGACATAGTGTCCAATATGTGTCCCTCATAAAAAAATCAGTGGCTAAAGTATCAAGGATTTTTTATGGAAGTATTGTTGCCGCGTTATTCGTTTTCTGATTGGCTCTTGAGTTGCCTGCAACTCGTTGCTAAAAAATGAGCAGTTTCAATTTTGTTATTGTATTTTGACAGTTCGGAAGGCGTTTGAGGTTTCAGTCATACTTCCAGAGATAAAAAAAAATCATTTTTTGCATTTTTCTCGACGAATGCTCTATTTTTTTATGAAGTAACGGTGCTTTTCAGAATAAGCGCGAAATTTCCCATCGGATGGAATTTTCAAACTTTTCATATCCAAACAGTTTTCAGCAGCACTCATTAAAAAAAATTGTCTCGCCCTCGTGGAGTAATGTACTATTTTTTTAAATATCAGTGATTTAAAATTCCTGCGAATTCATGTTCTCTCATTCCTTGATTCACTCACTCAGTCTTGCTTGTACCAATTACTACGAGCGATTTTCCTCCAACGAGCCCACGTAGAAAGGGGCACGAATAAAATCATTAAACGGCAAAAAAAAAGAGAAAATAATAATAAAAATAATAATGAACGGTATCTGCGAGTGAAAAATAATCACTCGGCCGATTGGAATAAAACGAGAAGGTAGAGAGGATCCCCACGGCGAGAGGTATCGATCTTTTAAGTTTGGTCAGCTCCGCGGCGAACGCCAACTGAAATACTATATTCTACGTGTGCCAGGCGCGCGATTAATCAGCTGTCGCGGTGCGACCCGATAATTAGAGGAATCACGTTCGAGACGTGGCAATTAATACGCCTCTTAAAAGCGATCGGCTATCGATCATCCAAGTGTTATTGGCCGTGCGGCCACGGGGTTATCCACGTGGACAGTGGGAGAGAAAGAGATACGTGCATGCATACACGGTCGCCCAAGCTGCTGATCTTCAGGAGGGAGAAAAATAAGAAGATGAAGAGGAGGGATAAGGAGAAGGAGAAGAAGCAGTTACACCCGGAAGTGAAACGATCTACGTGAGGCGTGAAGTACGACGAGAAAGCTTTAAAGAACACATACGGACTTAATAGGCGGTACATCGAAGCGTTTAATTCGATACGAAAAATAGTTGAGGTGTTTTTTCTCTGTCACTTCACCTCAAAACTTTCAACACGTGTATCTCGAACCGAGATTGTTGATCCCGACATTCTTTTACTGATAAAAGGACATCCTGTTTTCTGTGAAATGTATTTCTCGATCCAAGGGTGAATACAATTTTGTTGATAAAGAAATGGGCGGAGATGAAAATAAAAATATATTGAGATAGGAGAAAGCTGGTATCACAGTAGGTACTACATGGATACCACGTCTACGTGTATATTTTATAACGAATCGGGGGGGGGATGGTGGGTTAAGGTAACCGCAGAATTTCGTTCGCCGGTGCTCCAAGCAGTTACCGTTTACAACCGAGGGGGGATAGTTGTCCATTTTTATCGGCAGAAAAGTGTGGCTCCAGCGGCAGCGACGGCGGTGGTGGTGGTGAAGCCCCGTAATGGAGTCCAGGCACGTTTCCGTCGTGCACACGCCAGCAGAGCCCGCGGCTTTTCAACCCTCTGCTACACCGGAGCACGTCTGTCGCTCTTCATCCCCTCTTTCCTCGCTAGCTTCGCGCTCGTACCGCAACCACTCTGACTCCAAGTTCTTATCCACTCCTCCCCCCCCCCCCCCCCCCCCCCGCCACCCTTGACGCGACAACTCGCTGTAGGTTGACAGACCGACATTACACCCCTTTGTTCTCACACACACGAGATAAACACACCAACACCGAGGGGTCTTGAAAAGTGTCTACGTACCAATTGCGGCTTTTCTCTCAAGTAAAGCACGCGCACCACCAGACTGGCATATAGCTGTACGTAGTAATGTGTAAATGGAAATAACGAAAATGTGTATTTAAGAATAGTTCGAGAATTTATTTCTCTCGATTGTGAGTGCTAACATTTTTAATCAATGGGTTGGACAAAATTGTACCAATAAGCGTGACAAAGACATTGTTGTGTTGTAGCTGAGCTTCCGAATAACATGAAAGAACATAAAAGCGATAACAAAAAAAAAAGAAACAAACATTAAAACGTCCCAAAATTAGAGATTCAGACACCAAATTCAAACGTTTGAATTTCATGTTTAAACTTCAATAAATGATTTTAGATATTTTGAGGATTAGTGAATGACTAAGTAACTAACCGGACAGCCGTTAAGCTTTTACTTTTTTCAGACTGTTTATTATGGCACCTTTGCCGCTGATGGAGAAAGGCACACAAGATTGAATCTTGCTCGGGATCTTGTTGGATATACATTTTCACCGGATATCTTTCGAGCACAGCAATTTCTACATGTCTATACATACAAACGTATATCCGCCGCAAATTTCGGATTCATAGTACGAGACCGCAACAGTATTCTATTACCTATTTACGTTCGCGTGCCCCTCGGTTTCCATGGATCTCGATGGGCGCACTGAGGATGGAATAAAATGTGACTCTCCCCTCGCCTTCTCACTCTCACACGTTCTATTTTTCCCTGGTTTGGTATTTTCTCGCGTCATCCGTCGCCCTCTATTTATATCCCTTTGCCCCCCCCCCCTTCCCCTCTTCTCACCCCCTCCCAACCGAAGATGAGAGAACTGAAGATTTACGACTCGTACACGATAATAAATTTTCCAACGATACGAAAATAACGTCGCCCTAACACGTCTCTTGCATAGTTCTTGTATAAGGGATAAGAAGTCAGAAAAGATGCCCAAACGAAATACCAATGGAGATAAGGGGGTGAATAAATAAAATAGGCTTCCCGCCATGCAGAAACGTCCGCGTGCGACGGGGTTTACGATTATTAAAGTATATCTTCGTTCCCGCGAGTACTTGACGAGTCGTTAGCGGCCTTAAACCCCTTCCCATCTCTCCCCGTCAACTTTGGAACCCTCCTCGTTGACGTTGCGGTAGCCGCACGTCGAGTGCCAGCGGGGGCTTTGGAGGGCGTTGAAACCGTGCGGACGTTGCGGCTGCCACTAGCGTTAACTCGGTGTCCCGACGCCCGAGCCCCCCACACAAGAGATGGATGGTCGGTACGCGAGACCCAACTTAAATTTTTCGTCACCGCGCGCGGGGCGAACTTCCGTGGCAATGGCGTTGGTGGTTTCTCGAAGCCGCGATGCAGAGAAGAGGATCAAGTCAGAGGGAAAAAGGAGGAAAGTCTTAAAAGCCCCCCCGCCCCCCCCCCCCCCCCCCCCCGCCCGACCTCTTTGCCACAGGCGCAAAAGTGCAGAGTAAAAAAAAGAAGAAGAAGATTAGACGAAAAGAGACATAAGAAAAAAAGGAGGAATGATGGGAGGGCTGGTTGAGGTCGAGGACGTGAACCAAAGAAAGGGTTACCGGGGTGGGGGGTGCTGCCGGTACCGCAGGCGAAGAAGACCCGGAGAGTGAGGATGAAAAAAGAAAATAGGGAACAGGTCCCGAGTTTCCGAAGGAAAAACGAGGCGCAAGGGGCGGCGGACCGATACGTGCGCGACATCGTGAGCTCGTTATAATGCTCCTCAGCTCCTCCGCCGCTTCTTCGACTTCGTTTTTTTTTTTTTTTTTTTTTTTTTTTTTTTTTTTTTCTAGCTCCTGGCCTTTCCTCCCTTGCCAACTTCGCGAGGCCTCCGGTGTGCTCTCGAAACGAGCACCGCAGCGGATCCTCTGCAGAGGTTGATACGTCGTCTAGGATCGAGTGTAGCGCGAAGGTTCGACGGTATTCCACTAACCAACTGGATCGCTAATGCGAGACGAAAGAGAATGTTACGAAAAACCATAGCGTAGCTCTGTAACGAGTTCTCACACCGACTCTTCAATGTACTCCTCGGTTCTATCGGATCGTACATTATATCGAGGTCATCGGCCTGTACCCGGATGGTTTTGGCCCGAATTACCACCGATGCGGGTGTGGTTATGTATATATTTTTTTTTGTGGGAGAGTAAAGTCGGTTCGCACGATTTTTGCGAACGACGGAATGGCGCCCGAATAATCGTCCCCAATGCCCGTTTGTTTATTGGGATTCCTGGTGGTAAACAAACGTCAGGAACTTTTATTATTCCCCCATACTTTCTCATCGAGTTTGAACCACAATTGATATTGATCAAGGTGGCGCCTCGCCGTCGAAGTTTATTTATCAATGTCGAATTCCACACAGATAGAGCATTGTGAAGAATAGAAATTAAGGTGCAAGCAATGTGCAAGCTTTTACTTTACAATATATTTTTTTAACTTGAAGGGTCAGTTTTTAATTTTTTTTTTAATTTTATTATTTCTTAGTATCTACATATTTACACGATTGCTATATTGGGAGTTCCTATGGACTATATCCTTTAACCTACCCACTTTTAATCTAATAATACCCATTATTTTACTAGTTAACAAGAGAAAATCTATTTTAAAGTTCTGAGAAAAAGTTTAAGAAAAAACTCAGCTATCAAGGGTCTATCAAGAGTCAGTTTTTTTTCGTACTTTCGATCAACTGCAATCTAATCATTTAAGAAATGTATGGACATGAAATTTCACGCATGAAGTTACAATCATACGGACATTTTCTTCTAAATCACTCATTTATTTTTCATGAAAACGAAATTTCCTCTATGCGGAACCTAAACGTTTTCTTTTCATCAACTACAAGGTTTGCATGCAATAGAATCCTAGTAATCCAGGCTGCGCCCTTGCATCCTCGCCATCGCGTAGTATAGCATAACAAGCTTCGGATTTCTAATAAACAGACGAATCCGAAAGCAATACTCTCCAAATGGACTATTAGCGGGGCGAAACCGGAGAGGAAAAAAGAGCCAACGAGATTAGAGACGTGCGTTGAGTGACCGCGCGCCTCCGATACTTCAACGTCAGCTCAATTTGCTCAATGCCCTTTCTCTCTTTCTTTGATATAGCGAGCAAGACTCCCGCGGCTGGTGAGATGGACACGAGAGGAGGAAGGGAAATGATAAGGATAAACGCTGCCAGAAAGAAGGATCAGCAAACACATCGACAGACACACGGAGACACACAATGAAGCGGTCACGCGTAGCGTCTACTTGGAACTCGGAGCACACGCAGACCGGAGGTGATGGGGAGAGTCAAGGTCTCCGGGTGCGTCAGGCCGAAGACCCGCGTGCGTTGTGTTGTGCCTTCACTCGCACATCACAGGCCTGCGAAGATGTGGCGGCAGTTTATTGCCCTATTTGACGTGGTGTGCGCGAGCCACCGTTGGGGAGAACTATATGGACACAAGAGAAGGAGGAAAAGAGGTGGGCAGAGGAACAAGGACGAGGGAACAGAACGTGCGGGTAGAGAATGACGCGGGGCAAAAATGCGCGCGCACTTTGGCGGGAAGCTGGCTATATCCTGACGGCCAGTGGCGTCTTTTCCTTCTTGGCGCAAGCGAGACTGAGAGAAGAAAGAAGTCGAAGAAGGTTTACGACTACTGGTGATATTGTCGCTGCCGCTTCTATTATTATTCGTTCTGCTATTACGAATACTACCTATTAATAATAATGCTGATAAAGCGTCTCGAGATGCGGCTGATTCACTTACTCGAGAAGCATGGGCGTCGATATTTGAGATTTTATATCGGTTCAATGTACGTTCGAGTCGCGTATATGCGGTTCGATTTTTTACTAGTACACGGAGAGAAGGATCCGATACTTTTTACCATATTTCTAGTAAAGAGTATTCTATATCTCTAGTAAAGTATTCCATATATCTAGTAAAGAGTAAATTTCCAGTAGAGGGGAGATATAACGCCATCTATCGAGAAGAACTAGAACGATGAGAATTTTTACCACGAAATATGGTAAAAAATATTATATATATGTTAGAAATTCTCATAGTTCTCGTGCTGTTCGTCAGGTGGCGGCTGTGGCTTTTCAATACCAGGCGCGTTGGTAATTTTTACTACCGCGTCCGGTAAATTTTGTCAGATCCTTCTCTCCGTGTACGCTGGTAGTATTTGAACGCTGTATATTTATTGAGATTGAAAGCGCGAAAACTTTTTATATCATTTCCTGTCTGAGCAGCAGCAACAGCAGCTTATTCTCTCTGGTATTCTCCGTCGTGGAAGCCGCCGATGTCTTCCCCTTTTTCTTCTTCTTCTTCTTCTTCTTCTCTCTTCCTCACAATTCCCAATCTGCTGCTCATCGTGCGTTCGTTTCTTTGTCTCTCTCATCACCATTTTTTTTTCGCTTTCGCAAAACTGTATTTTCATTTTTAATTCGCTTGTTTCTCTTTTCCATTGTTCTTACGATTCAGTTCGGTCGGGGTTCGAGCGTCGACGCGAACAAAAGCTACGAAGAAACGGGAGAAGCGTGTCTGGGAGTACGAATCTGGTTACCTCTTCGCGCTCATAACGACGCGCGCGTCCGTCCAGAGAGCTGAGACCGAGCCGGCAGATTAAATCCGACTTAACTGGACTCCGTCTTTCTATCTCTTTTGCCCTCTCTCGCCGAACGATAGAGTTGGGTGTGGGCGTGGACAAGGAATAAGCGTTAAAGGGGATGGTACGCGAACGCCCTAAAGTGGTTCTGGTTAACGATGATCGTCCACTTTCGCCATACAGCACGGTGGAAGCCCGCGGGAGATCCGGTCAACATCCTGTTATCGACCCCGAACGACGTCGCTTCGTTTCCAGTACGTACACCACCACCACCATCTGGCAATACCTGAGTAGAGGTACGTGAACGTGGGCACGTATAGCCCACCACTCTGTGCCCACCTCGTTGCGATGACTACGTCCTCGCAATCCCACCGAAGAAAATTGACATTTAGTAAAGGCGGACGTTAGGAAACTCAAATGTTTTGTTGCACTGGACGATGTGCTTTCGTCTGATTGCATTCTAACGAGTAATCTATAAAGGAACGGAAGTAATTTGTTATTTGTTCCAGAGAACTTAGCTTCTCCCCCACCCACCTTTTCCAATAATCGACTGTCAGCGATCGAACTTCCATGGTTTTTATTCTCCAGCAGAAGCTCCGGAGAACGAAGGAAATTCCTTAACTTTGCGTTCGAGAGTTTCGACTACGAGGTGAGTGCGAAAGATGTGAAAGGAGGTGGGGGAGGAACGAGGAGTGGGAGAGACGGCGAAGACCGAGACGGCGAGGTATTTGAACCCATTCCCCTAGGTCCCACCAGACGTTTCTGTCTTTAGAGCGGCTGTGTGTTATCCCCACTGCACGAAAAACGCTCTCCCTCCGGTCGAGAAGTCGGGAGCGGGAGTGAGGACGAAGCGCGGCTCGAGAGACGACTCGGGAACACGAATTTCGTACGCCCCGCTAGACGTGTTCCTCCGTACGACGCTAGAGGACAACACGTAGCAGGCGTTGTGCGTCGTACCGGCGAAGGTTTCGCGCGGCGGTTAAGCTCCGGGGCGAACTCTTCCCCCTCCCCTCTCGGACCTTTTCTCTCCTCCGTCTCCGCGAATCGCGCGGGTTATTGGCGGCTTGGCGGGAAACCAGACACGTGGTTCTCATATGGGTCGTTCACGTCTGGAAGACAAATAATCATACGCGTCTCCTTCCTTTTTTTCTCGAACTCTCGCGCGTTCGATATTGACTCGACTGGTTTGGGTTAAACAGCGTGCGTGAGGATTGCCAATGACAAATACGCAGGACGTGCGGTAATTCGATCGACGCAGCGTCGAGGAGATGATGCATCCGATCGTTCTTTGTCCGCAAGGCTGAGGGAGAGCTCGGAGGGAGAGACGACGGTGACGACGTCGAGACCACAGCCAACGGAGGTGGCATCGCATTACCTTACGATGATCCAGACCTACCGCAACGACCAGACGACTGAAGTCCCTCAGCGTCGGTGGCATTCTCTTTCCCGTGGAGAGAGATTCACACGTCGGTCATTCACACCCCGTTTTGCCAGTCAACTGAGTTGAGACTGATTTTACAAGAAGACACAGAATGCCGTTTGTTCTGGTCGGTGATTTTTCAGTCAGACGGATGGGAGTCGAACGGCGGCAATTGGACTGATCAGTTTTATTGACACGAATCCGAGATCAGTTGGCCCCACTGAGGCTCAATGATCAACGTTGATCGAAGGTTCATTTGCATGTCCTTGAATCTCGGCAGACGTCTGAAAACAAAGACCGCCAAGCAGGGAAGAGAAAGACGTGTCCGACCTACCGCTACGAAGTAACGTTCGGTTGGGACCAGTTCTCACGTGTATTCTAGTCCACTGTATACACGTTATACTTCATGTCCTTACCGGCTCTGTTTGGGATTGACCCAGGTGAGACGAGACGAGACGAGACGGATGATGGATTGACAGTGTAATTCCATTTGGCATTTGTCCTCTAGACGAAAGTACGCTTCGTATGAAAAAAGTGCGTCGCAGAAATGTCTACACAGTAAAACTCGATCAACGTGAGACGTGAACGCAGGACCCTAGTGGAAAGAGAACCTGGCGGGACATTAAGCTCAGACAGAAATCCAGATACCGACCGAAAGAAAACATGTCAATCTTTGTGTACCGTATGCGTGGACAGTGACAAACGTTGTGTCCAATGTCTCTCCAGCTAAACGATTCATCTATGATCAAAAGCCTATAGACACACGTTTAATGAAAAAAATATCAGGAAAGATGTATGTGGCGGGTGTTTACAGGTGTTTATCTACTAGTCCCGAGGTTCTTAAATTTCTGCAACCATTCTGCATACAGTAGGCTGGACAAACGTTGTGTCCAATGTCTCTCCAGCTAAACGATTCATCTATGATCAAAAGCCTATAGAGACACACGTTTAATGAAACATATCAGGAAATATGTATGTGGCGGGTGTTTACAGGTGTTTATCCACTAGTCCCGAGGTTCTTAAATTTCTGCAGCCATTCTGCATACAGTAGGCTGGACAAACGTTGTGTCCAATGTCTCTCCAGCTAAACGATTCATTTATGATCAAAAGCCTATAGACACACGTTTAATGAAAAAAATATCAGGAAAGATGTATGTGGCGGGTGTTTATAGGTGTTTATCTACTAGTCCCGAGGTTCTTAAATTTCTGCAACCATTCTGCATACAGTAGGCTGGACAAACGTTGTGTCGAATGTCTCTCCAGCTAAACGATTCATCTATGATCAAAAGCCTATAGACACACGTTTAATGAAACATATTAGGAAAGATGTATGTGGCGGGTGTTTATAGGTGTTTATCCACTAGTCCCGAGGTTCTTAAATTTCTGCAGCCATTCTGCATACAGTAGGCTGGTATGTAGACAGCACGCCTCAAACGCGGACCTACCGCAAGGACCAAGGGCGGCCCTTCTCCCTCGCATGTCGGCCATTCACACGCCGCTCGGGTCTCCCGTCTCGAGTTTTCTGCGAAGATGTGTTGGTGCGAACAGACGGATTGCCGCGGCATGGTGGTGATGGTGGTGGTGGTAGTATAACGACCCGCTTGCTGACGGCACCGCGGCGCACGAGATTCTTTTTACACGCACATCGACGCGACGGCGAAACCTCGGTGACCCTGTGTCCACATGAAATGTTCCTAGGAATATAATAATGATAATACGATTAACCGGGCGGGACGAGACGGGCCTATCGAGCGAGCAAGACGACGGGTACGAGGCGGCGAGAACCTTCCAGACCCTCGAAACTGCGCGTCCGGTCGATTATTGCATCGCTCACCCGTCTAGCGTCCTTGAACCACCGTGCAGAAGCAAGTGGGAGAAGCGAGAGATCGAAGGAGCAATGGTTTTTGGAACGCGGCTTTGTTAGCCTCCGAGTCTGCTCCTCCTCCGCCTCCTACTCGATTCCAGGAACGAGTCTCGAAAAGCCATAAAAGTCCGGCGCATCAACCTCGGGGCCGTTGGAGCTTCGTCGGAGAGCCGAGAAGGGCGTGACCGGCCAGGGGAGCGAGATAATGAAAGAGAGAAAACAGCGAGAGAGCTTTCCTGAAAAAGAAGAAAAAAAAAAAGAAAGAAATTCGCAGTTTTCATAATGTTCATGACAAATTTGGAACTTTTTCTTTGTTGTTTGCTCCTTTCACTGGCGGAACGACGACGAATGAAAGTTGCGTGAATTGAGTCTTTATAGACGGTTTAAAAAAGTGTCGTGTTTGTGTACCGAAGTAAAACTCATAAATAAAAGCACGAATAAATTAATATTTCAGAAAATAATGTGAAAACTATTTATCAATGTTACGAAACAACTTTTACAATCGATTCAATAATGTTTGGAATATTATTTCAAGGAAAAAAAGTGCCCACAGATTTTGTTTCGAAACGCGCTGAATTTGCGTTAGTGGGATTCGAACCCAAGGCCTACATGAAGTATCTACCAAACAAGCCTGAGTCGCGCCAGACATCTCGATACCAGCGCGGCTTGGATTGTCCTCGCCAGCTGCTCGTCCGACGTCGGGCAAATCCGGCGCAGTTTCTACTAGGGACGAGTTCAAGATCGAGGTCGAAGGTGAAGAGAAGAGGAGTTTCCGACGAGCGGACGAGACTCCTGTGGAATATGCGTTCGGTTACGTTGTTCTCGCTTTATTCTTTTTTTGTACTTCCTCTCTCAACCCCCCATTGCCCGAAGCGACCAGACTGACGGCGTCGTTGTTGTCGGCGTCGTCAGCGTGCAACCGGTTCTCTCTTCACCTGCGACCTTCCGTCTTACAACGTTATATTACTTTATAACGTCACTACACACACGGTCACTGTGTACTTACAGTGTAGGATCGGGTACACGCAGGGCCAATGACATGAGGGGCGTTGCGCTGCACCGGTTCAAAGGAAGCAGCACTCTGTTGCTCTTGCTGTTGTGCGGTTGGTCTGCTTATGCTCGGTGCCATTTAACGACCTGCGCCACGCCAAAGCGTTGTCTTGCCTGGTCACCGCGAGAAACATTTTCTCAGGGTCGCAGAACGGACACCACGGGGGTAGAGGGCACGGGAAACAGACAGTCCAACCCACGTATAGCGTAAGTCAACTTGGACGGAGTAACCGCGGCTTCTTGTACTTTTTGACCGGTTACAAAAGTAACCTCTCTTCGATCGCGTGACCAGTAAAAAATATTTTGGTAAAGGAGAAAATACAAAGGACATTGAATTTTTAGTAAACTTGGCTAATGGCACGCGCTGGCGCGCGTGCCTGAAAAACTTGCCAAAATCACTTCAGAAATTTGTTCTTTTCAAAATATCGACTTTTAACCTATACCATCGTTCTCAAGTCGCATATTCTACCCCCGAAAACACTGGTTATTAACCTTTTTTAATCGATTTTGAAAAAAATATTTTTTTGGCGACGAAATTTTTTTTTTTCTGTCAGAAATCGTAGATTCGGCTCCCGACCGAAAATCGCCAAAATCGACCCTAATTTTTTTTCTTTTCAAAATATCGACTTTTAACCTATACCATCATTCTCAAGTCGCATATTCTACCCCCGAAAACACTGGTTATTAACCTTTTTTAATCGATTTTGAAAAAAATATTTTTTTGGCGACGAAATTTTTTTATTTTCTGTCAGAAATCGTAGATTCGGCTCCCGACCGAAAATCACCAAAATCGACCCTAATTTTTTTTCTTTTCAAAATATCGACTTTTAACCTATACCATCATTCTCAAGTCGCATATTCTACCCCTGAAAACACTGGTTATTAACCTTTTTTAATCGATTTTGAAAAAAATATTTTTTTGGCGACGAAAATTTTTTTTTTTCTGTCAGAAATCGTAGATTTGGCTCCCGACCGAAAATCGCCAAAATCGACCCTAATTTTTTTTCTTTTCAAAATATCGACTTTTAACCTATACCATCATTCTCAAGTCGCATATTCTACCCCTGAAAACACTGGTTATGAACCTTTTTTAATCGATTTTGAAAAAAATATTTTTTTGGCGACGAAAATTTTTTTTTTTTCTGTCAGAAATCGTAGATTTGGCTCCCGACCGAAAATCGCCAAAATCGACCCTAATTTTTTTTCTTTTCAAAATATCGACTTTTAACCTATACCATCATTCTCAAGTCGCATATTCTACCCCTGAAAACACTGGTTATGAACCTTTTTTAATCGATTTTGAAAAAAATATTTTTTTGGCGACGAAAATTTTTTTTTTTTCTGTCAGAAATCGTAGATTTGGCTCCCGACCGAAAATCGCCAAAATCGACCCTAATTTTTTTTCTTTTAAAAATATCGACTTTTAACTTATACCATCATTCTCAAGTCGCATATTCTACCCCCGAAAACACTGGTTATTAACCTTTTTTAATCGAATTTGAAAAAAATATTTTTTTGGAGACGAAATTTTTTTTTTTTTCTGTCAGAAATCGTAGATTCGGCTCCCGACCGAAAATTGCCAAAATCGACCTCGGAAATGTTTATTTCAAAATATCACCTATAATAGGTTAATCAATTTTGCGCTGCTGCGCTCTTATAAAGCTTTAAAAGGTTACGGGTGCTGCTCCGCCTGTCCTCTTATGAAATTTTTCAAATTTGACACCAAACTGATTTTGTTTATCACGGACTTTCCTGGAAACCAATCACAGCTCTAATAGTTTGCTAACAATGCTTTCCGTTACTCATGAACTTTTTAAAAGAGGGATCTAGAAAATGACAATATTTTGGTTGCAACACTTTATTTTAATTCTACGACGCGGTTAACTTCATTTGTAATGACAAAATGATAATTATGAAGATGAATATAGATCACCCAGTGTCATTGCAAAAAATCGGAAAATACTACGAACTATTTACATTTTTAAACAACGATGAAAGTAGAACATCGTACATATTTAATAATTTTTCGTTTTTCGCGCGATGAATTAAAAAAATGAAGAGAAAAGTGAAGCTTCAGCGGCGAAGACCCCGCGACGTACGAAGTAAGAGGAGCAATATAAAAAGTGGATGGTGAGGGGACAGTAAATTATATTTATAGTGCAAAGGAGAGAAAGCACAAGGCGAAGTATATATATACATATACGAATGTATCTCCCACTCGGGACCCACTTCTCGTTTGCTTCCCCTTTTCTACTCTTACTTCCACGCGTCCCTCGTCGCGTCGTCGTCGTCGTCGTCGTCGTCGACGTCGGCCGGCGACCCCGGCGGCCTAGCCCAACCCAGCCAGACCCCACGCCGTGCACAACCTCGAATACGAGTGCGCCGCGAGTGCGTAACAGCCCACGAACTTGCCGGCGTTCGAGCTTGTCGACGCATTACCGCGCGATCCCGCCATGGGAAAAGATTTTTCGGCGTACCAAAGACTCCGAGGGACGGATAAAAGGAAGCAAGAGGAGAGGAGACTCCGCACGGCGTTCGGCTCTTTCTCCTCGTCTCTTCTTTATGGCAGTTTTATTAAGAGACTACGACTGAGGTTCCCTTTCGTGGTGCTCCTAATATACCATTTTAATGTGCACAGAAACGATTGTACCTCGGTGGAGACCCCGCGAAATAGTAAACCCGCAAATGTATCTCCACTGTTCCACTGTCGAGGTTATTAAACTGTCCTTATCTCTGCATTTTGTCTTTTTTTTTACACAGATTTCGCTTATGAAAATGTTTCAATTTTCTTGCATTCTCGAGTGAAATTTGTGGACTTTGAATAAAAAGATTTTGTCTCCATACGTTTACGGAATTATTTTATCACTGACAAAAATGTGCAAGTGTGACAAATTATTGTTGCCTCTTTTAATTTCACAACGAAATATTTATAAACTCAAATTCTTTTCACCGCCGTTAATTGATCAAACAAAAATTCGTAATTTTGCAGACATTGTTAAACTTTTCACAAACAAATTCACCAAACAAAATACAAATTTGTCAGTCGATTGTAATAGTAGGTAAATTTCCTTAATGAAATAGCAGCGATTATAAATACAAGCTGCCGATTGGTGACTGTCCCCCATCAAGCAGTAGAAACTTCCGTGTTCGGTCAGGCTGTGGAGTTGGTCACTCCCACAGTCCACTGCAACGGAAGACGAGGTGCATAGATGCAGTGCAGAATTCTATCTACGTCTTGCCGATGATTACAGTCGTCCGGAGAATTTGTAACGAGTTTTGCTCGGCATACCTCATCCCCTGCTTCGGACGACAGACAACTGTCTGCGAGCCGCGCGCTCGAAAGTTCGTCTGCCGCCCAACTAAGTGGGCCCTCGGCTCGCTAGGAATAGATAGCCCGATTAGGACGACCGTCCACGCTCATTTTATTCCCGGTTCGCCGGTGGGCTATTAATAAAATCGCCCTCTCATTCTATTCTGTCTCGCCGCGCCGTTCAAGTCGCACGACTATTCGTCATTGCTCGCTTGTGTCATTGGAAACTGGGTTGCATAGGTGTGACTTTTAGGATTTTTGCGACGACGTAATTAAATCATGGTCTTAATACTGGTCGCCTCTGGCCGGGGGAACTTCCTAATGAATTACTGTATGGTATTTGCACAAAGGCGCAGGATAACGACGGCGAGCCTGGCCGATGTAGGCGGCATCACTTTTTCCTGATTTTATATTACATGAGAGATGACTCCACATACTGACCGCAGAGCCACTGTCATCGATCAGTAATTTTTTTTTTCTTCATATTTAATAAAAACTCTATTGACTCGGAACATAAATGTAATTTTACGTACCACACGGAGAGAAGGATCAGATAAAATTTACCGGACGCTATAGTAAAAATTACCAACACATCTGATATTGAAACGCCATAGCCACCACCTGACAAACAGTACGAGAACTATGAGAATTTCTAACATATATATATTATTTTTTACCATATTTCGTGGTAAAAATTCTCATCGTTCCAGTTCTTCTCGATAGACGGCGTTATATCTCCCCTCTACCGGAAATTTACAATACTTTTCACAGAGAAAAAAAATCAATGGATCAACCAAATCCGGCGGTCATCGGCTGTCAAATAAATGTTTAGTTAGAGCAATGACATTTTTTGTTTCTTCAACAGTTTCTTGGTTCAGCAGACCAAATGATGGTTAAGGTGAAAAAAAAAATTGTCGAGCTGACCAAATGATTTATTTGACAGCCGGTGAACGCTGGATTTGTTGAATCAACGAATCTCTTTTCCCAGTGTTTACTAGAAATATGGTAAAGAGTATCAGATCCTTCTCTCCGTGTACAAACTCGACGTCAGTCACCCCGACAGTGTCAGAAACACGTCCGTTCAGCTTACTCACATCCACAACCACGATCGTTTTTTTTTTTCTACATCGACTGGTATATAGCTGCGGTGAACCGGGAGCGCAGCGGAGTGCGGCGTAGTAAAATAGAGAAAGACAGAGGGGGCCACACGCGAATGTTCGGCGTGCCGAGGGGAACACGGTCGCCATTGGCGGCGACGGCGACGGCGGCAGCGGGGCCCCACAGATTATATTCTTTATCCGATGCGCTGTGTGACCGGCGTGCAGACAAGCGTGGTCGAAGGAGAGAGAGAGAGAACAGGAGAGCGAAAAGACAGGAGGTCTTTCTGTCGGACAGACTATTCCGAGAATATATATCGCATCAGCGGTGCCGCTCTCCTGCGAATTAAGGATATTTATTGGGCAGGCGCTACCCGTGGAATTTGAGACTTTGTTTACGAAAAAATACGCCCCCCCCCCTCGTTCTCTCCTCCGTTCGTTTCGTGGGGTCCTGGTCCTCTCCCCGCGCGTCGTCCCCCACCGTGCCCCCCACGCCTCCCGCGCGCGCCCCCCGTTGGCCCCCCTCGTCCCTCTCTTTGTTCTATGAAAACGAGCCGACGGTTAGTCCGCTCGATCATAAAAGCGCCCGCGCCTTCTCCGCTTCTTTATTTTTTCTCGGCGAAAGGACGAGAGCGAAAGCAAAGGAGCGAGGATCGGCTCCGTTTTCTGGTCAGAGTAAATGGGGCCGCCCGGGCCCCTAAGATACCCTGGGAATATTAGGCGAGGCGGCAGTGTGTTCCACTCGTGAATTCGTTTAAGCCATCAGCATCCACCGGGAGATTCGCTTGATCCCGCAGCAACAGACGCCCAGGTATAGAATTTCAGTTTGACAGGACTAATTTAGGATTCAAGCGAATCATTGTTGTTTATTGCTCGATAATTGGTGGCTTCGCTTACATTGTAAACCGCGCAAGAGAACATCGCGCGGCAACCGAAAAATCTTGATATTAAATTCCTCCTGTGAAATCATCGCCACGTATACTATAATCTCTCTTTGTCCTCTCCTTCTCTTTTCCCATCGCCGGATAATATATCTATAATGATGCAAAAATCTCGACGAGCAACGCGGACGCGAATTCACGCGCCTCGGTCACGAGTATCGGCTGCATGGTATCAAACGAATAATTGGCCGCGAGGCTGAAAAAAAGGGATCAAGCTAGAAGATAGATAGATAGATTCGTTTATTTCGTACCCTGGAACTATTGTCCCCTAAGAGTACCGTGCAGTTACAAAAAAACCGCGCCACGCGTTACCCATTCAGCTTTACAAAAAAGAAAAATTATAGAAATTTTTGTTTATAAAATTATACAAATGATACAAAACAAAGTCTCAACATTCGCACACACTTTTTCGCCGCACAAAAATTATATCTCGTACCCATATTTAAAAATACACACACATGCACTCTCCTCGACATTTGCATAAACCATACTCGCCACACATAATTCCCATTTACGACTAACCTAAATTCCCATTTACGACTAAAAACTAAGAAGGAGATAGATAGATAGATTTATTGCGCTAGGACCCATATGGTCCTGTAAGGCAAACACAAAAATTCAGAAATTCAAAAAATTCCGGTCGAACATTACATTCCGGCGCCTACCATCAAACGCAAAAATAACAATAAAATAAAAACATAATAAACAAAGCAGTAATAATAATTCAAATAATAATAATAATAATAATAATTCAAATAATTCAAATAATAATAATAATAATAATAATAATAATAATAATAACGAACCATCATAATAATAATAATAACGCCTTAGAACCACCTAACCTAAACTAACCTAGATCGGACTAGACACATCGGAGAGAGAGAGAGAGAAAGAGCGCGCGATTCGCAATTACGGTTAGGTATGGGAAGTTAATTACCGCGATCTCTCATCGTGACAAGAATCAGGGTTGAAATCACAAGACAAGGGATCGTGAGACGTGGGACGATGGAAGGACAAGAACGGGTCGCAAAAAAGGGAAAGTGGCGGCGGTGGTGAGGCGCGCGTCTGGATGGTCTGAGCTGGCCGGGTGGAAGAAACAGGAGCGGAGGAGAGAGAGAGAGAGAGAGAGAGCCCGAAGAAAGGCGTAGAAAGGAAATCCAGCGACGTGCGGAAGCAACGAAGGAGGGGGCGCGGCGTAGGCCCGGCGTGAGAAAGCGAGATGAAAACTAAGCAAGGGTGGTCGCGGTGGTCGGGGGGTTATATCCCTTAGTAGTCAGACGCAGGCGTCTGCTCTCCTTCCCCCCCGAAACGCCTGATGTGCCTGCTTCGTCCTCCCATTCCCTTTCCCGGCCGCGCTCTTCCCCTTCGCCCTTGCACCCTCCGACGGCCTGTCTGGCCCCAAACCACCGCGCGCGCGGTATACGTGATCGCTTCCACGCTTTCCTTCGCCCCCCCTTCATCCCCCCTTTCCCTTTCCACCACACCGCCATTCTCTCGTTCACATCTGCGTCTTGAACGAAATTCGAGGTCCCTTTTATTATTAACAAAGGCATCGGCGGAGAGACTCGGCTGGCCCAACTGGGACACTGTGTGGTCAGTTCGTTAAGTGGAATATTGGAGGCCGGCCGCAGGTAACTCAATCGTGCAAATTCACTTTTCCGGAGAAGGGCAACGGGGCGAAGGTGAGAATGGCGTCTCGAGTTTTACGTGAGAGGGACGAGAGAGAGAGAGAGGAGCGCGTCAAAAGTTGAGCCCCCCGACTCCGCAGGGTATTCCGCGCGCCGTGAGCATGGTGTGCCAATGGTATCCTCAATTTATGAGGTTAAATCGAGCGTTGCAACTGCCGGGTGTATATTCCCTCCTGCGGTTGCAACAGGTATCGCGAAACAGGCAAATGTCTCCTTCTCTCGCTCTCTCTCCCTCTGTCTTTTCCTTCCTCTCTTTCTTTCCCGCTTTTCGTGAGTCTCTCGTTTTTTTTTTTTTTTTTTTTTTCCACTTCCCATTCCCTCTGTGGCCTTCCTTTTTCGCAATTTGCTCGTCGCGACGTCTACACAACGGTTGTTTCGCCTCCTTTCTACTCAACTCGGCCGGTGGGGGAGGAGAAAACGAAACGGCGAGTTGGTCATAAAAATAATCAAATACAAAGCTCCGTGGCCGTTGGCTCCCGCGGGGGAGTGAGAGATGGAAAAACTATTATGTGGGATCATGTCGGGACGAGAGGTGGAAACTGCGGGCCCCCCGAAGTCGCGACGTTCCGCAACGGGAATTTATTATTTTTCCGCATGGCGGGAGCGGCGCGGACTCCTTTCGATCCTCCCTCCCTCCCTCTGCTCTCGCGTTATTAATTTGTCTCGAATATTCATACGGGCTTAATTCCCCGGAGAAAGAGGGGGGGGGGGGGGGGTCTCGCGAGGGAAGGGACGGGCGTCGACCGTACGCCGAGAAAATATTTGTCTGCGACAGTGGCCGGCTCGAGGGGTTCCTCGCATACATACTGCATACTTGCACGACACTTATAGCGGGCGACGGTGGCGATAGTTATGGTGGTAGTAACGGTGGCACACCGAGATGACGCCGCTGCTACTCTGCCGCTCCAAAGTGTGCGTGGTATGATTACGAGAGAGGGCGCTGGCTGCGCCTCGGAGATCTCGCTGGTTATTATTAATTTTACGTTTCGCACGGCTCCACTCGGCCGATGTGGAATTTCATTGCAAAAAAAAAATAAGACATCAATGTGACCCATCAAGTTTGTTTTATCTAAATTATGCGCAGAGTTGATAATGTTCAAAATTTCGTTTCCAACAATGCCTCGACTCGCAGTCGCAAGAAACGTCTTGAAAACACCTTAAAACACCTTGAAAAAGCCTTACAAACTCGTTAAAAATTATTCAAACGTCTCGTCGCCTCCCAATTTTGTATCCTGCACAATCAGGACACTGTGAATTTCTTTCTTACGTTCAGAAAAAAAAAATTATTTCGCATTCCTTTTTATTCGCGAAATTTCACGTGTGATTCCCGGTCTTGGGGTCGTTTATGGGTGCCAAGGGAGCACGCCTCTCCCTTCGCGCAGTGTATGCAACGGTTAGCCGGTACAGTGATACAGAGTATAAAGTCGGCGCAGAAAGCCGAGAAGCATTTATAAAAGCGCGGGTGAACAAACGCCGCAATTAAAACAAAGCCTGCAGTATTTGTTCGAGTTCCCTCTCCTTCTTGCTTTGTCGGTGTACTGTTGCACGCGCAAAACCACCCCTGAGGCGCCACGGTCTTCCTACGCCTCGGTTTCTCCGTGATGTGGAGGGCACGCCAGTGGAAAATACACGTTGAACCTTGCATCTTTGCGCTGAAAAGTAGTAACAAATGTGAATCAACTTCCGCCTGTGTAACAACAGTCATTTTTCAGCCCACCCTCATTCTCTTCCACCTTGTTGTCATCTCAGTTTCAAAGTATCCTCGATAATCAGCTTTAAATAACGTAAAAATTTACACCCAGATAGCGTATTTCAAAAAGGTATCAAAAAGTTACGCAAATGAATAACAACCACATTGGCCACAGCCAATTTCAACCGGTCGTTGGAATCGAGTTTGGGCCAACCGTGAGACTGCATTGCAGGTACGATTCAAGCTCCCACAATTAAACCGCCCACTCTGGGTCAAGTTAAAATGTGAGCGCTTAGGCTGTGCAAAAGATCCCTAGCAGCTCGTAGTTACGGTCACAATGGAAACGTTAATATAAAACATTATAACTGTTAATAAAAACAGTCGGACGGAGTAAAAAAGATTGTTCATTCGATATCTGCACGGTCTGCTATGATTTCAATGATTGTAGACTCTTTAGAGTCGTGACAATGATTTAATACCTCGTCTGGAGGTGCTTCGTGTGTGTCATTCGCATACACACGTTTGATACAAGCGGTGAATGCGCTGGTTGTGGTGAAGACTGGGTATATTATAGCGAGCAGGAGAAGCGACTGTCGCGACATTGAGCCAGGGTGGGGGACGAGATAATCCAGTTGCGATATTGCAACGGGAGTCGCACGTCGCGCCGGGTCGTCGACTACGACGGCGACGAACGAACCTTACCTCCCCAGCGACACAAGCAAAAGCCTCGCAGCCAAGAACCTGAGAAGAAAACTCCAGACGCCACCAGATTCGTTTTCTCGACCTTTGGGCCTCACTTTTGCAACTCCCAATGGATATATTCAGCAAGGAGGTAGCGTTGTGGCGAACGCACACACGCAACACGTCAACGTGGATGCATGGTGTACGCAGCCAGGCTCGTCGCGTAATTATGTTTGTGCGCTCCGGCCTCCCGGGACCAAAGATAAACTAAGTATGATTGGAGACTTCTCGTAAATTTGTTATATATTGATAAAAGTGGATACTCGACAAATCATTGGCGAATTGGTTTAATTATTATTTCGCTGCACTCGCGTACAGCATTTTGTTGTATTTCTCAACGAGAAAAAACGTTTAAAAAATATGTATTTTTTTATGTTTCGCTTAGAATTTTTTTCTTTTTGGGAAAAATACATTTTTTCCGAATCAGAAAAAACTGATCAGATAAAACTATACAAATTTCAAATTTTTGAGAAAATATCTATCGGTATCCCGATCATAATAAATGAATAAGTAAATATTGCACGTTTATTCCGCCTCTTCCATCAAAGGGAGGTAATCGATTTCATCAGCTCTAGCTCCGATAGCTGATAAGAAGTTTTCGCGAAATTTTCTCCGCCGGTCTGAAAGATGAGAGACGCAGAAGGTCGCTCCATTTCCCCCTGTTAGCGCGGAGCGGGGTTCCCCGAGCTTTTCTCTTTTCCGCCATACCGGAACTTCGGAAGCTCGTAATTTGCTACTCTCACCCCCCCCCCCCCCCTTTCTCCCAGGGGCGCAAGCGGATACCGTCGGGCAATATTTTTCTATAAGACGAAGGCAGCGGCAGAAGCTCAACATTGTCTCGCCGCACTCCGGGTACCGCAGGGACTCTCGTCGGCTGAGCTCACGGTACCGCTCATAGTAACACGTTGTAATCCTTTCTCATCCGGTAATTAAGAGCAAACCCTCTCGGCCGAGCCATCGTCCCCTCTGCCGCTGTCCACGATATAAAACGGACCGAGTTTTCAGCAACGCACCATCTGTCCCCTCCCCCCGCCGCTTCCTCAGCTATAACACGACCATATTACAGAATACATATAGGACACTGTGTACACATGACGAAAAGCTGGAAACCCCTCGTAGACAAGAATGGCTTACAATGTATAACGACATATAGGAATATGTACCTAGCTATACCGATCCAACTAGCTTATGCACATGCCATCCAACGAATATTCCAGTCGGTACCACGTCACAGAAAAGTTGTCATCACGTAATCAAATAATTGGGTCTTAGAAGATAGATCACTGTTCTCGACACGGTTGAAAATCGATATTATTAAGAATACATTTTCAGCCAATAACACAAATCGAATTTACATGAAGCTAAGAAATCGGAGAACACAGTTTGAAGTTGTTGAGAATTCGTCGAAGGGAGACGCGGAGACTGAAGCGGCGTCAAGACGCATTTGCGGTGAAACCGAAGGTCGACCAGAATTTAAAGGCGTTCGTCCATACGCTGTGGATATAGTAATCACCTTAAACTATCCCGTTGCCCACGTTGATCCCGCGGACAAGCGGCAAATCTAACGAACGGGATAACGATAGGAGTATGGGGTGGTTTGCACCACGGTTTGTAAGTCGATCCAAGGTTCTCGTGTTTGCCCCTTTGGCTGATATTAGGTGCAGCCAGTTCTCCCGATGCTGTATTCCTCCAACGGACCTGTACTCCTTAGTTGTTGCTTCTGCCGCTTCTCCCACAGTTTGTACGAAACTTACATGCGCACACGAGTAAATTTGGTATCCGCAACAACTCTAGGGCGGCTACATAGTCGACTGGCGCTATCTTGCTGCTTCATTATGAAGGACCGAACAGCTCACGTCGGGTAAGCTATGGTTACGATGTTCCTTCTCCTGATGTTACGGCATTTCTGTTCTCAACAAAATTTCAAGGGCTTCTCGACGAAAAAGTTAGACCGCTTACAAGACCCGGATACTGATCTAAGTCTATGGGTTAGATGTGTCCCAATGAAGCTATATTCGCGCGCTTACCCTGTTGTCACTTCACTAAAATCGAGGTTACTTTTTTTAGGGTCGATCGAACCTAGATTTTCTCCCTTCGTTCGAGAAAACTATAACGAAGAGAATGCCGCAAGACGAAACGCGATATCTCGATTCCTAAATTTTTCACAGAATTTTAATGTCGAACCCTCAAAAATCCCAAATTTTTCCAAGAGGTACTTTTCTCTTGCGTTTTTTTGTGATTTTTGGTGGTGCGACTTTAAAATTCTGTAAAAAAATCAGAAATCAAGATATCGTATTCCGTCTTGCGGCATTCTTTTCGTTATAGAGTTTTCTCTCGAACGTACGAAAAAAATCCAGTTTCGATGGATCCAAAAAAAAGTAAGCCCAATTTTTGTCATGTGACGAAATTTCGAAAAAAGTGAAAAACAATTTTTCGTGCTTTTCTCCTGACATTTTTTTTTTCGAACAAACAACGATGCTTTTCGGAATCAGCGTAAAATTTCCCATCGAATAGGGTCCTCAAAATTTACAAAATCGAAAAAAAAAGATTCTCGATTTCGTAAAGTTTGAACGTTAATTTCACGTTAATTTCCTTGTCGATCTAATTTTTATTCGAGCATGCAGCGAGCGCATAAAGCACGCAAGCTACTAATAATGTATATAATAATGATCTTATTGTCGAGTTAATGAAACGATAATTGTAAATTCATCGCTCACTGTTCGTGCCGATTGCTCTTTTTGCGTGAACAATAAAGATCGAAGCGGCATGAAGAGCAAAGATTTAACGGCAAAAGCGGAACATCGGCGCTGAAATGCGACGTATCGAAATAATCCCCGTACGCGACGCGAATACGTATGGTGTATCCCCTCCGGCTGCCGCCGATACATATAAACCAAAGGGGCGACACAGTGTATACGAGCGAGTATTGCGCGGGCGCGGCTCGCGATACGCCCTTGCGTGTAATTTGTATCCCATAAAATCTGCATTACTCGCGGGGCTTCGCGTTGCTCGTCGTCGTCCACAGGAAAGGCATATCGGCGGGTCGCTCCGAGCGGACAGTAAATAACGTTTGCGCGATTAACGCGATCGTAAAGGCACTTCCCGTGAACGATTCGGGGAAGCGTTTGCGTCGCCCGCTAAAATCGCGGACCCTTCCTGGCGCGATGTTTCGTTGACGAGATGGCTCTCGGCTCGAGACTCCCGTAATTCTTCCTCGGTCGTCAGCTCCGCCGATTCCCCGGTCATCGCACTCTTGATGACGATCGAGAGATGCGTGCAGTTAACGCGCTAGATGTGCGAATCCGAATTCTCGGCTCGGGTGGCCTAAACAGACGCGGTACGCTTGCGAATTACTACCGTATGTGGTGACGGATAAAATTAGAAGTTGTAATATTTTTAATAGCATTTATCTCGATTTTGAAGATGAATTATTATACGAAACAACAGACATTGACGTAAATAAATAACACATAAAACAATTATAAACATAAATGTAGCGTTTGAGATTTTTAATAACATTTTCTTTTTATATTTCAAAAATATTTATTTTAAATTCCTTTCCTTTGAATTATCCGTTATTTATATATATATCTACTCTCTGCATACTTGGTGGGAGTAATCATTGATGAATCATCACAAAGTGAGACAAATTGGAATGCTAATGAAAAGTAATTCTTTTTAGAAAAAAAAAACGAATTCATGCTGAACACAATATTATTTTTGGCCTTATATTCGTCATTCCACCTTTATGAGTCGTCAAATAATACGACAGGTAATTGCTACACGAGCAAACATTTTCTTGAAATTAAACAAGTAACCGAGGTCTCCCCTGTTACACGAAAAAGTCAAGGTGTTGGAGGAGCGAGTTCATTTCAGGAGGGCAAAGTCAGTTTTGCGACCGGGGTCGAGTGAACAAGACGGAAGAAAGCATACATTTTATTAATAAAAGGGAGAAAGAGAGTGTTGCGGCGGCATGACTCATTGTCGAGCTAGACAGGGCGGCACGGAGTTCGTTCGCCCGCTCTCACGTCGGTCCTCGGCCGCGCACTCGTTAGGGGATATTTTAATGGACCGCCCCGTGCATTGGATTTGTCGTTGAGTTTAATTACAGGGTCTCTCAACTTGGAGTGCGCATAGGGAAAGAAAAGCTCGCGCGTTGCGGTACTTTCGGTTTACGCTTTTACCCGCCGGGATATCGCGTCACAGAGGCAAATAACATACGAGGTAACGAAAATCCCTGATTCATTTATTTAAAAAAAGTCTAGACCATAAGCGCGCTTATCCAGTTGATGCAAAAAAAAATCGAGAATAAACCAATTTTTTATTTTCCGTGAAAATTGCGAAAACTATTGTGATAACTGTTGCGTTTAGCAAAAAACTAATGGTGAATATTCGTTGCGAACGGGGAAAAATACATCGTGGAAAAAAATTAAATAACTTTAAAGATAAGTTCGATCGTAAGAATAAATAAATGTTTAGGAAATCATTTCAGTAACCATGCATCAAAATATTTATTAGGTACACAAGTTTTATTGACGAGAAAAATGGCAAATAGCGTTTCAACTATGTTGAATTTTAATTATTTCGCCTGGGGGCCAATTTATATGTATTTAATCAAATTAAAGTCTGGCAGACCCGTATACAAAAGTCAATTAGAAAATTCCCATCGAAAAGTTGAAAAATTCACAGAGACCATATCAAGTAGAGTGCGGAGTGTCGTTGAGGGTGGAGATAGTTTACAGCGAAAGGCAAGCGAGACGAGAAAGGGATTCGTCCTTGCAGTGTGTAGGTTGCTAGGAAGGGATACAGCAGTTTCTACGGCAATCGCGTCTGCCTTTGTCTCCGTCGCTCTCAGCCGTCGGCCAAGCGTGCTCTCGCGCTTGCGAGTTCTTCACCAAGGGAGAGAGCGGCAGGGACCGAAGGGCGGAAGGGCTGAAGGGTGCGGGGCATTTTGCCTTCCCATAAAACGGCCCAGGAGGGGAGTCAGGAAGGACGCGAAGGGCGAGTGGAAGGGTGCGAGTGTTGTGTCTGGACCCCTCCTTTGGGTGAACGCCCTGGAACCCCAACGCACAGACGGTGCTTTTTCCACCCTCTCTCTCTCTTCACCCAACAACTTGCCGTCTCTCGTTCTCTCTACATTGGCCTCGGCAGGCGTGTCGCAAAGACTGCAAAGTGTCTGCAGACTGCCAACAACTTATTACTATCAACCTTGAATTTCGTAATTATTAATTCCACCGTTTTCAATCATGATTATTTTACATTTCATTACATCCACCGTTTTCAATCATGATTATTTTACATTTCATTTTATTCGACTGTATTTCTATTATATTGTGAACAAATTATCAAGCGTTTTTAGTGGATGATGACAATAAATATTAATTCTGTTTATTAAGGGAGATTGTTTTGTGATGTTCATTAATGATGTTGAAATAGTAGCGATAATTATAAAGTTACCTTCATGCAATAAACTTTAGAGCTTAGAGTGGATTTTTAATGATAAAAATAGAATCAACTTCACATCCATTTTGAACAATACGACAATGAATTCTCGTATTAACAAGAATACAAAGATTACAGACAAATCTATGACGACTTTCAAATCACAGCTGATGTAGCATTTTTTAAATCATGTTCACTGTAGCAGTGAGCGAAAAAAACGCAAGTTTTGGTTCAGTATCAGCCCCTACGAGCCGAAAAATATCCGTACAGAGGATATAAGGATTTCTATAGTAGGTATACAATATGGTATACCGAGGGGGATTTTCTATTCCCAACGGCGCGTCTGCGATGTGGCTTAGACCCTCCCCATTTCAACCCCCTCTCAAACTCTTTCTCTCCTTTCACTACACACCCCCTTCCCGCCCGCTATCTGTCTGCAGTCGCAATATATTTACATTCATTTTTAGTCTGGTATAGTCCTCTTCAAATGTACACGCGTTTTCCATCCGCTACGTGGGGAACCAAATTTCGCGCGCCTGAGACGGGCACGAGACGCGACAGGAATACGGGAAATAATTTGAGGATCCGGAGCGCCACTTTTAGAGACACCGGTAAAATAATGACTTTTTGAAAAATGTAAAAATAAAAATAAATATGTGGGAAAAAAACTGGAACGATGAAAAATAACCAGAGTAAATGTAACGACGATTATGGCTGTTCCATCCCACTTCATCACGACCAATGGCTAACAGTCCTTTCGGGTTTAGAAAGCTTTAGGAGGCGTTACGATTTTTATGCCGTGATATTCGACGCTCCCACGTGCTCTCGGGTGACGGAAAGCGATTACATGACGTCGGCCAGACCCTACCGTGTACCCCTTATTCCAGTCTGCGAGGAAACCGAGAGAGAAATACTCTCCTTCGAGGAGTACTCCCTATAAGCACCTATATAACACACCTGTACACCTTTTATACAGCGTGGAAGCAGCAGGAGCTCCGCTACTCTGAATTCTGAAATGGCTTCACACCGACGACGTGCCACACGCCCGTGCATCTCTCTCTTTTTCTACTTTCATGACGACGCGCGTTGCTCAAGCTCTCGATACTAAAATGTTAAGATTTTTCCGCAATGAAAATCCCGCTCTATCACTATATCGCCAAGTGCCTGTTCGTCGATGAAGGCAACTTTGTATTATCGGGGACATAAAATTCCTCCATCCCTTCGCCTCGCCTGTACATGTCGAAGAAGCAAAGCAGCGCCCTTTTTCCAAAGTACCCGAGTGTACCCATATCAGTGCTCGCTGAGTTTCACAGCTGCGATTATGAAATTGCTACATTTTATTCTCTTAAGGGCATGTGAAACATGTACCACGTGACACTGCGAGACGTGAAAATTTGTGGTGATTACCGACAATCCTTTCGGAAGTGCGTTTTGCTTATTTATCACTCCGAAATCGTAATCGGAATGCACGTATCATGTGTGCTTTTTAATTATGTAGTGCGTGAATTAGTCGCTCATCTCAGTTTTCGCCGAAAAATAGAAAAAAACATCGAATTTTTCATTACAGATTTCTCTGCCGGTAATTGATCTGTAATTTTTTTTTTCGAAAATCAAAATTCTGACTAATTCACGTACGAAGTTCACATTACCGGCGTCTGTATTTCAATTTTCGCTTCGATCCGTTCGTAATTCGCGCGAAACGACACTTTCGAACTTTCGAGGTGGAAAGTCGGTGTTTCGCATTCCCTCAAGTATCTTCATTGCAGAATATCAATTACGAAAAGCGGCCGTGTTGCGTGAAAAACCGACACACACAAGACAAAAGGCTTTGATAAGTGGCATTTTGGAGATCTATTCATGAGTGCAAATGTATACAGGATGTTCCAAAAGTAACGAAGCTCCAGGTAATGAAAAATAGTCGCGGCTGTAGCCGGATAATAAGAGGTTGCCTGTGTACAATATTCACGCTACACCTCACACTTGTTTCTCTTTCTTCTTTAATTTTCGACGTGTACTAAGGTTATCCAAGGGTCCCGTTGTGTTACTCGGGCACGACGAACGGGGCTGTATATGCCCGAGACGTACGTGGAAGGTGGTTTTAGCGCAGGTCGGTCGCTGCGCGAGGCAGTAAATTTGAAAGTGTAATCGCGCGGAGCAACGAGAGAGCAAAGCCCTGCTAGGCTGCGAAAAGTGGCGCGGCAACTAATTAACAGGAGGCATAACGAATGCTCGCATAACGAGAAGGGGGTTTGTGGGGGTTTTCGCCAGTGAGAGGTTAGACGGAGGGTCGGAAAGCCGAGTCGAGTGGCACGGGAGAAAGCACCGCGGCGTCCCCCCCTTACGGCCCAACTATGCCCGTAGGCCTTCGGGGTGCTTGTGAAAACTTTGCCCGTAAACGCGGGCGATTTATGAAAACTCGTATAACAACGTAAACGCGTGGAATGCAACACCGGGAGTGACGCATCGTAACGCGAGTCGAGAGGCTGCTGCGGGACCGGAGATATGGCGAGACGGGAAAAGGGCAGAAGGCAGAAGGGTAAGGTGGCCCGAGAAAAAAGGGCGAGGGTGTCTCACGCGAGACTAAGACAGAATTTCAGGCGCGAAAGTTTCTACGGTAAGCCAAACGGATGCTGTCATAAATATTTCGGAACTTCCGAGCTTGCCCCCTGAGGAGAAGTGGCGAGGACGGGCGCGAGCAACAGCTTTGCCGGTATTATGGACTGCACTGGACGATGCGTCGGTCGGATATGTGAAAACCCGTCGAGGATAAGAAGAAGCAGGAGGGAGAGAAGAAAGTTTTCCGTAAAATCACTTCGATTTATTGTGCTCCACGTCCGCACGGGAAGAGGAATTTTGTAAAAATTACCATATATGTTGCAGAAACCGTCAACAGAATTTCCAGGTTAAAAGATAATTTTTATTATATGTGTAGAAGTGAGTTTCACAAATCTGGTGGAAATTTTAGTTAAGCTAGAATTTAAGTTTGATGTTGACAAGTATCGACGACGTTCCGTACTGCCACATTTTATAGTAATTTTTTTACAAACATCTGGTAATTTTTACTCGATCCTTTTCTCCTTGTTCATTTTTTTTTGTAATATCCGTCTTTGATTCTTTGCACGCTTTCATCTCCTTTCACGCGTTACTCGGTACTTGACCTTTGTTTTCTTCGCTATTTTGTTGCTTCATTACGACGCTCAACCCCACGCATGCAGCTCGTTCAGGAACAAAGAAGGACGCTGCTGCCCTCGAGTGTCTCGACGTTACCCGGGATTCGTCTAGCAGTTTGAGAGGACTGACGAGTGGCTAAAACCAACTGCTACTGCGGAGGGCTGTACAAAATTTCGGGCGTCGAGGGCGCATGCATGTGCTCCACGAGCCGAAGAAGAGAGCAATAACCGGCGCGCAGGGTTGCAGGGGGCACCACCCTGTGAAACAGGGTGCCCCCTACTGTCCGTCTACACTGGGCAAACCCTGCGGGCTTCCACCAACCCTTTTGTCCTTACTGCGCTTTCTGTCTCTCTACCCTGTTTGTAAACACGACCATGCCACGTTCCCGCTTCTGCAGCATGTGCTCGCTGCTCCTCGCAACACATCCTGTACACATTTCCGTACTGCAAAGTGTGCGAGAATCCAAATAGAAACGACGCTTTTATGTACCTTGTGTTGTCACACTTTCTTTAAACTACTTCGGCGGAATTTCGTTACGTTAATTTTTTTACGTCTATGCACCACTGAATGCGGTGATTTAAAAAGTTCGATGCTTTCAGGCCGTTCGAAAGCGCCGGGGAATAAAATCTCATTGATTCTAAATAAATGGGTTCATTTCTTTAGAATGAATTATATTTGACACTCGGTTGACCGATTTGCGTCAAATATCTGCCCGATACCTAAAAATTATAAAAATTGGAAGAAAACAAATTAAAAAAAAATCAAAATGCCATAAAATTTGATACATTCATGTCAGATTCAATCCCAAACATTGTTCATTTTATTATCGAAATATATTATTTCATTAATGCCAAAGAAATTTTCCATGAGCCGAGATTTCAAAGTGATTTCTTTGAATCAACGAATCATTTTTTCCTTGTCGCGGTACGCCAAAAAAGTGCGAGTCACTCTACATATAATTTCATTCATCAGTTGAAATATACATTTCCAAGTATCATGAAATAAGCGGTACGCGTAACACGGCGCGATTATTCTCGGAAGTCTCAGCCGTCGCTGAAAGTTGAACCCACTCGTCACGGTTCAACTTTTTCCATCGTCCGCGTCCCTCATTCGCAAACACCCTATCAGCGGCAGACAATCGTTCGTTGAAACCCGAATAAAAAGCTAACAAGCTCGCGGACACGACGGCCGTTTAAAGTGTGAACTTCGAGTTCGAAAACTGACCCTAGTCAATGTTTCGACGCTTAAGCTCGAAGCGGACGACAAAAAAGAGGAGAAAATCGACAGAGTCCGGGGTTTCCGACGCGAAGCCTGTATATTCCTCCACCTTCCAACCCTCGGTCGCTCGGTGCTCGAGCTCCTCTTTCGCTCTTTCTCCCGGTGAATTCACTCGGCCAGGAGAATCGTGAATCTCGAGCACGGGAACGCGAGGTACGCCCTACGCACGCCAAGAGGATAGTAGTAGTAGTAGTAGAGAGGCTTAGGGTGGACGAGAGGAGAGACAGGAGGGCGCGAGCGTGAATCCCGCGTCGCGTGTATCGAGCGCGTCGCGTCGCGTCGGAGTAACGGTGACGTCGCGGACTCGTGTACGGCGTAGAAAGGCAGAAGGTATGCGGGAGAGAGAGAGAGAGAGAGAGAGAGAGAGAGAGAGAGAGAGAGAGAGAGAGAGAGAGAGAGAGAGAGAGAGAGAGAGGGAGACACGGCGATTGGACGAAGGGGAATCGAGAGACACGGGTGCGCGCGGAGAGGATGCCAGTAGGTAGGGACGGTTCGGACGGACGGAAGGACGGAAGGAAGAAGAGGCGCGCAAAGGGCCGAGCGGAGAAGGGATCCGAACGGTGGGGGTATAACGAAGTGGGAAGGAAGAAAAGGCGGAGGGAGGGGAGAAGAGGAGAGGAATGTTTGGGGCGGTGGTGGGGGGGAAGCGATGCGGGGAGAATACAAGAGCGAAGGGGAAATCGGCACGGTGGTGGTGGAAGAAATGCGTGGATGTCTGAACGGGTGGGGGGGGGGACGGCGGGAGAGAAAGGCAAGGGAGGTCGAAGGAAAGGAGGGGAGCTGGGGATCAATGGACGCCACCCCGCAGGGCACTATACTTGACGCTCTCCCTCCTTCTCTCTCTATCTCTCTCTCTCTCTCCCTCTATACGCAGCAACGAGAACTGCACTGGCAGCAGCAAACTGCGTAGTACTATAGCTCGAGTACGTAGCGTACTAATACGTCGAGATTCAAGAGTAGAGTATACTATCGTACCGTGTGTAGTATACTACCATAGTAGTACTACGTTCATCTCCGCGTCACGACCGAGTATTAGTACTCTCGACTGTGCCCGACTACTACGACTCATTTTCTGCACACCCTTGTCTAGCGTTCCCTTCATCCAGAGTTTCCTCATTTTTTTTCCCCCAGTCTTTAGCCTACTCTCTCTCTCTCTCTCCCTAGCCTCGAGCCAGGCTCTATTCTTTCATCTGGGAGGCTCTTTTTTCCTCTGCCTTTCCTTCTATGAACGCGATTTTCCTCTCTCTCTCTTTTTTTTTCGCAACCTCCTTTCCCGCGGATGAATCTCGTCCACCAGGCTATATACCTTTATCCTGGAGCTCAACGGGAACCTCGGCCTGCTAAATTCTCGGCTTCTCCTCTCATTCGTCTCCCCTGCCACTCATCACTTGCATTCTCCCGCCGGCGTCTGCACGGCGGACCAATGAGAGGCCTCCGAGCTATTGGCGCGCGCGGGAAAACCTCGGGAGTCTGCGGGCGCTTGTAGTATATGGTATACTACGACGCTGCGCCGCGAACGAGATCCGACCCGGCCAGGCCAGGCAGACTGGCTGGCAAGAACGAAGGAAAAAGCGTAGATGGGACAGAACGCTGAAAGCGAACCGAGCTTCATAGTGGCATTCTCCGCGCGAGAGTATTATCCTTCTCTCCCCGCTTCATTTCCTGGTCTCTCTCGTTCTCATCCTTCTGCCTCTTCCGTACCTTTACAACCGCTTCGTCAATGCAACTCGCGCGAGTCTCCTCGATATCGTGGATCGTATGGTGCGGGTGCGCTGAAATACAGAAACTTTAAAAATCATTTCGCACAATACTCGCAAATACGAGATCTTTAATGAGTGCCACTCGCCATTTTTATAAGTGAAAATGGACATTTATTTTATTACTGATAATGTGACAATTATGGAATGATTGTCAACCATGGTATTATTAATTAAACTTGTTGTAGCCACATTCTTGAGTACTAATAATTGTAATATTCGTGATTATCATGATTTTAACTTACGGCGGTGATTGGAGGCAGTGAAAAGCATTAGCTTGCCCTGACAACACCAAAGGGTCCATTTGTGAGCATTTATTACACTAAAGTCCACTTACTGGGTTTCCATTTTTAGGCTTATGATGTCCAAAAAAGCATTCGTTCTTGGGTCCTAATCTTAGCATTGCGCCTGCAAAAGTTAGGCCGCCCATTCAAAAACGTACTTTTTTATTCCTACATGAGATCTACACCTTGACGTCCATCCGGTGTTATGAGGGTTGTCACCAATATTGCAATTATTTTTTTTCAGCTTTTGGCTCACATCGCTCCACGCGATACACCGGAAGGATTGGCACACGCCGGAGCTCGTAGGCTCAACGAAATTTACTCGTCGCCGATATTGCATCGCTTCCGCGTCTACCGCCGTACGAAACGGAAAGCTTTAATCCGACATCGATTTCCTCCGAGAAAAGGCAATCAGAGATGGAGGGTACGCTGTCCTCTGACTTCTCCCGCAACGTTTTGCTCCTCCTCCCTCCACCTTCGGCTTCATCCTCAGCCCATCTTTCGTTCCATTTCTTTCTCTCAATCCCACGATTCCACTTGACTTTCCTTCGTCTGGTGTGCCTCTGACTCAGAGGGACCTCTCCGACCTCCGAGGGCTGCCGCCGCCGCCACCGCCGCCGCCATTTACCCTCGACAACCACTTATAGAGACCGAAGACTCGAGGCCACTTCCGGTCGAGCGATTTCAACGTTTGTGCGCACCCGGATCACCGTTGGGCCAGCACAAATAGCGTCCCCGATGAAATTTTCTCGGCTTCTCGGCTCGGCAAAATCTCGTTTCGCTGTTCTCCCTGAGATTCGTATCTGATCGACGACTGGCAGTTACAACGACGAGGAAGGTATTTAGGCTTAAGATAACCGGCGGCGTTTGTGTTATCCCACCAGTATTCTTGTTCAAAAAGCTTATTAGTGTAAGGAAGCAATGGGGAGCGATGTGGACCATCGTTTCCTGTATCATCCATAAAGAACCAACACGGAGAAAACTGTCTATGTTATGACAACAAAACTCGGTTTGTTGGCTGTTGGTTTGTTGCCATGACAATACGTAATGTAATTGTAACGTTCAGATTGGACGGCCAAACAACAAATATTTGTTACGGTAACTAAAAACTGTTGGTTGCTGATTATCTGTTAACGTAACAAATAATTAGTTGGCTCGATCTTTCTGATTGTTACTACAATGAATAAGTTATAGTACGACGTTATTCTGGCAAATGTTATTTGTTGCTCTAACAAATAAAGCGTAACAAATATTTTTTTGTTACCGTCACTGAAGCGTTTGTCGTCACTATATTGACATACAGAATTTGTTGCAGTGACTTGTCGTGAGTTGTCCTAACATAGACAGTTTTCTCCGTGAAGCTACTACTTTGTAAACTTTGATATTACACAGAATGTTACTTAAAGTGACTATTTCTTGGATTTTTTTTTTTCAACGAATTTGCGTTGAATAATTCATGGAGTGTTTATTCCGGAAGAAAAAATGAATGCCGTTCGAAAATGTCGATTTTTACGGCAGGTCTTTCAATGTCTGGTGGATAACAAAAGAGGAATATCGGAGCACGAGCGCATAGATGGAAGTGAAGAATAGGATGCAGCACCGAGAATTTCCTTCGTTATCAATTCACGAGCCAATATATTCAGGGGTCGGTATGGAAGTGAAAAGGGACGTGAGTGGGAGAGGGGAGGCAAATAAAGAGAGATGGAAAGCTAGTTATTGTGTCGGCGTCTTTGCCGCTTCACTCTAACCTTCTTTCTGTCTTCCTGTTTTCTCTTCTTTTTCTTCGCCCGTCATCCCTGCATCTTCTCTCACGAATGAACGGCAGGAAGTGCATTCCTCGACGTGGATACCCGCGAGAGCGAGACGGCGGTATATAGCCAAGAAAAGGGAAGGTCGATGAAAGAAGAAACGATAGTGGAAGTGGAAAGGAGAAAGTGAGGGAGACTCTGTGATTGAGAGGTCCAAAGAAATTACGGGATGCAGAATGCGGCGGGAGGGAACGAAAGGATAGATAAGAGGAGAATGGAAGAAAACGGACGATGCAGGGAGGACGAGTACAGACCGCGAGACGATGAAACGAGAAAGATGGGAGCGAATGCTGGTCAGTTATGAGGTCTCTGAATAGTGCGAGGCGGCGAGAAAGGATGCGGAAAAAGTCGGAAGAGTCCGGCGATCAGACACACGAACGAAAAAAAAGATGAAGATGAAATAGAACGTATATTGTGAAAGTAATCGAAAGAAGAAGTAAATGGGAAACGAATGAATTACCCCTAACGTATTTGCCTCCCTCTTTTTCAGTCCATTTCCTCGCATTCTCTACCCTTCGACGCGAAGCGTGAAAATGATTAAACCTTTAACAGCCATGCTTCATTCAAAATGACTCTGATGTTTGCATCGTTGCAATGCAACGAAATTAAAAACAAAAACATATTTATGAACCCAAATGATTATGTTGGCTATAAAAAATTATTACAACGATTAAGAGCATGACAAAAGAAAATTATTTCACCCTCTAATGGGAGGTGAATTATTTAAATTTTTATGGAATTCATGTTTTGTTTTTAATTCCGTTGCATTGCAACGATGCAAACTTCAACGTCATCATTCGAAGCAATAACCGCTATTGTCAATACGCAGGTTTGAGGGCGACTATCAGCTCCAATAATACGAATCAGGCACTCCATCTTTTTCATAAAATATGGTAGATAATGGGATAAACAATCGTAAATAGTACATTTCGTACTAGCCACGCAGCAACAATGCTAATAATAATAGTAAGAATGGTATGCAGATGCAATGCAAGGACAGTCACCCTTTAATCAGAACGAAACAAAGGAATCTCGGCGTGAAATGAGCTCAAATGCCGCAGCGTCGAGACCGTGAGTACATTTCGCGGGCGAAATTTTGGTAAACACGCGTTTCGAGACAAGGAACAGAGTGAATCCATCGTCTGGAGACTGCCGAGCAACGCTCGCGGAGCGGTAACACGAGGCTTGACGTCCGCGAGACGCGCCTTCACCGAACTGTATACACGACAGCCAGCCCAGTCAACACAGCTTGACACAAAAGGAATGAGCCCGGCGAGTGTGAGACAGAGAGAGAGTGAGCGCAGAGATGCGCATAGCACGCTGCAAAACGTGAATCAGTGGGTCTAGACATCGGGGGTCATGAACCCGATGCAACTCATCCGAAACGTCGGTTTAACACCTCGTACTTTGTACTTGACGAAATAAGCTGTATATAATCGTCGGAGTGACTCATGGAAACTTCGTTGTTCACGTCCGACTACCGTCTGAACTTTAACACGTGGCGCTCCCACATGTGAAGCGAGTGTAATTTGGTGATTACACCGAGAGAAAAAGTTTCCTTGATTCAATGAAATTTCCTTGAAATCTCAACCTATGAAACATTTCTTTGAGGTCAATGAAATAATATCCTCAAGTTAATATTATATTTTCTTTGAACGATGTCATCAACCAAATTACAGGTTATGTTCACCAAGTTTTTGGTTACGTACCATAGTACTTAGATATGTTCACCAATAACCTCGATGGTTTAACCAATGATTATCTTCTTGATTTGACTTGACTTAACTATAACATAACAGATCAGCTTGCGCGAGAAACACCAATACGACTTAACGCGAATGAGCCAAACGTTGACAGACCGGGTGCCGTCAGGCATATCGTTTCTTTAAATCAAGGAGATCATGTCTTTGAAATTCAAAGAAATATTTCATTGAAATCAATGAAAAAAAATTCAATCCACCCATTTCTTTGGAATCAAGGAAATTGTTTCTCTCGGTGTACCGTCTGAACTTTAACACGTGGCGCTCCCACATGTGAAGCGAGTTTAATTTGGTGATTAACCGAATCGATGACTTTGATCTTTCTTTCGTTATCTGAAACGGCGGTAAACGAGTGCAGTCAATATTTAGGGAATAGCGAGGCGGAGACCGTCGGGTTCGTGGCAACCCGTTCACGGTGCATGTGAGAAAAAGTGGAATCGTGCCCGAATGTTATAGAGACTTGTCTCTCCTGTCTCTGCTCTCGCGTTCGTGCACTAGAAGCAAGAAATTACAATGCGGCTATAATTTCCGCTCGACGCCGACGAGAATAAACCCCGGCGTCGTTGCGCTTGGTTATATACAGCTGAAGACACAGCTGAATGCAGTATATTTGTACTGCAGATTTATATGCACACATATGGCGTTTCATGTCAAATCAGCCAATCGTTAAATAAAATTAATGAATTGCCATGTATTAAGAAAAGTTTTAATGCAGATGTATTTTGAAATGATCAGTAAATGAAATTAATGAATTGCAATGTATCAAGAAAAGTTTTAATGCAGATATATTTTGAAGTGATCGGTGAATGAAATTAATGAATTGCAATGTATTAAGAAAAGTTTTAATGCAGATATATTTTGTGTAGCTGAGAATTCTATGACAAAACTTTTTAAGAGAGATTTGCTCTTTTGCTACAAATATTCTAGGTTAAAGTAGTATAAAAAGAATATTTAACCGTGTCAAATATAGTGTTGGGTTTTGTTCGCCTGCGACAAATGCATACTTTTGCAATAATTTCTCCATACTTTTGCTCGTCCCTTTGCAACCAGTATTTACATCTCACGTATGACTATAGAGGAAAAACATAAATCGAGCGACTGTTCACTGACCAAAGGAACCAGTCGGGGTTTCTACATAGCGTCAAATACGCTTCCTTTTCCTTGGGAATAAAAATAGTCGTTGGTTTCTCGAAAGAAGGTGTAATCTAAATAATGAATAAATGTATATTGCTCCAGGAGACACGTGTAAGGCGCCCCCAAAGTGACCAGCCAAAAGTTCTTTTGACTGGTCACTGGCTCCATCTCGATTTGACTCATACAAACTTTCGTTAAGCAAGGCCAAAAAATGAGGCAATGAGGGAGAAGTAAGATATAGGTATAATAGAGATGATAGCAGGAGAAAGAAACGCAACTGCTCGCTACGCTGTGGCAGTGAATAAGGACGAGGGGAAAAAGCGATTTTTCTCGGCCTCGAGCGTCATCCCAACCCAACGCCACGAGCCGAATACGACGTGCTTTGGCCCCGAGACGAATTCGTTTTAGATGGCATTTCCGGATCCAGAGGCCGGGAGCACGTGAGCCTCGTGCTTGCTCGACCCATTTAATATTATTAAGACTTTTCTGTCATTTAATGGCCTACGACGCAACGGAGCGGCGACAAACACGAATAACCATCGCAATCATTTCTCCGTGCGAATTTTGTACTTTTCAAAAGTCTGCCTTACGTATTTTTTCACGCTGAGCACAAATCACTATATCCTTAAAAAAATTGCATTACCCTAACTGTCCTAACTTTTGTCTTTTTTTAATGTTTGACAACCTGAGCGCGTGCGGCGCGAACACGGAGAGAAATTTCTGTGTTGTGAAAGCAAAGAAAAGTGACAACAAAAATCGTGTTATTAGGCTAACAAAAATATTGATCAGCCCAGCAAAAAGTTTTTTCAGCCGAAGAAAAGATTTGTCAGCCTAGCAAAACTGATTTGACAGTCGAGCAAAAGATTGGTCAGCCTAGCAACAGAATTTTTGTTGTCATTTTTCTTTGACTGTCACAACACAGAAATTTCTCTCCGTGAACAAAGCGAGATGGTCTAGCTGGGTCCTTCCAGCGTAATTGCGAAACCAGAAATCGCGTTGCAACCTTTACTTTCATCTATTCGCGAAACACGATATATTAATTCAGGATTAATTCCGCTGAAATAACCGTTTTACGGATACCACGAATTTCGTGGAGCAACAGGTAGCCAAAAGTCCGTTTTGTGTGCGACGAGATTGCGTACAGAATCGGATGACAAATGTAACGCGTAAAGGTCCGTAGGTGGCACGTGCACGTTCGCTTACACACTGCACGCACTGAGATCTCCGATTTTATGTCCCTGACACGTGCGGCGGTACGCAGACAAGAGGGAGCGAGGAGGAGTATGTTATCCTCGGCGCAGGTGTGTCGAATACTGTTTACCCACGAATATCCTCGCGAGGCCCGCAATACATAGATGCATGCAATCCCACTCGTGTCCTCTCACTCGCAAATCGAGTCTCGCGCACTGCACTGTCGGTGGTGCATAAATTTACCTTTCACACTCCACGTGCCGCCCCCGCGTACATCTCACCCCCGCATTTTCCGTAGCTTTCAGAAAATAGGCCGTGGAGCGAGGGCGTAAAGTGACCACGCGCCATTCTGCTTGCGGGGGTGGAACGCGGGGCGATTGAAAATAAAGTGAAAATTCAGACTTTTCATTATCATATCTCCAGAGGGGTGTTTCGGGGTATTTTCGCGGAGGGCGGTGGGAAAGATTCGGCTGGAAGAATCAACAGAGTGTGTAGCCGGAAAAAGTGAGTGTGTATTAAGAACCAATTTCGGTTTGTTGGTTTTGAAGCCATCGTGTTTACCGGGAAATCCCACCCCAGTGAGTTCACCACGTCGGTTGTTAAGGGGCCTCAGGTTTGGTTCAGGCTCTGATCGAAGCTGTACTGAAATGGGCTGTTAACATTTCAGCCAGATAGTCCTTCACTTGACACATCCACGCAGCACCTAAACCGCGGTTAGTCGGTACAACCAAATCAATTTCGACTGGTATTTTGTACTGATCGTTTGGTAATTTTGAACAACCAGATGTATCTTCATTGACTCCTTTTTTAAGGTAGTCCTTGCGGATAATATTCATTTCGCTTAAATTCGAGGAATTTGGGAGAGAATTGCAAACACTTCTCGGTGGTATGAAAATCTGAAAAAATTCATGCACATTAAAGGTACTGAAAAGATTAATTTTGCATAATAATGATTCGAAAATGTTATTAACAAATTGACGAAAAAAACAATTGTTTAACAAATATTTCGATGACCCAAGATTTTCTTTTCATGAAAATGATTCCTTCGTTTTTCCGAATACGTATGAATTTTTTCAGATTTTAGAGTTCACATTGAATTTTCACATATTTTCCCTATAAAAACGCACGAAATTCAATGTGAACTCTGAAATCTGAAAAAATGCATACGTATTCGGAAAAACGAAGGAATCATTTTCATGAAAAAAAAATGTTGGGTCATCGAAATATTTGTTAAACAATTGTTTTTTTCATCAATTTGTTAATAAAATTTTCGAATTATTATTATGCAAAATTAATCTTTTCAGTACCATTAATGTGTATGCATTTTTTCAGATTTTTATACCACCGAGAAGTGGTTGCAATTCTCTCCCAAATTCCTCAAATTTATGCGAAATGAATATTATCCGCAAGGACTACCTTAATTGAAATAGATAAAATCTGACAATATGGCGAATCAACGTTGGAACAAATCACTGAATTAATGAATTCAAAGTGTTTCAACGAAGATTGAAATTTCGTTTCGGTATTGGCATAAGGACAATAAAACCAAATGCCTCATGATCTCTGCTACGGGTATTTCAACACAAGCAGCATCACACGGCTGCCGGAAGCTTCCCCAGCGAAGCTTTTTTTTTGTGTCCCGCTTCTTTTATTAGGAATGCAATACACGTTCGTCGCCTCCGGTAGCCCCGAATTCAATCTTGACTGCATGGCAGAGACGTCGTAGATCATAGGCGCTACCGTTGGGAGAGCGAGGACGAGGGGGACGGTGTAAGCAGAGGGAGGCGTGCAGGGCGTGTAAGATGCGCGTGTTAGTCGAGATACGAGTATGAGGAGGATGAATCGAGGGCAACCTTCTTCTGGCCACGCGAGGATCGACCGTCGAGACGCGCGCGTGGGCTTATGACGAAAGTTGCGATAGCTTAAATTTCGCACGACGTTTCTTTGCACGGAGAGAAGGGTCTGATAAAATTTACCGGACGCGATAGTAAAAATTACCAACGCGCCTGGTATTGAAAAGCCACAGCCGCCACCTGACCAACAGTACGAGAACTATGAGAATTTCTAACATATATATAATATTTTTTACCATATTTCGTGGTAAAAATTCTCATCGTTCTAATAGATAATTCTGACAATATGGCGAATAGCGTTATTCTCGATACATGGTATTATATATCCCCTCTACCGGAAATTTAGAATACTTTTGACTAGAAATATGGTAAAAAGTATCAGATCCTTCTCTCCGTGTGCCTCTTTCTTCTTTTTCTCTCTCTCTCACTCCACGAGGCTGAGTTCTGAGCATCCGGTCTCACAGGCCGCTTTTTTTCCATGGCTGCATCAGCTGCGCACCAGAAACCATTCGCGACTATAATTGTAGCCGAGTTTCTCGCTGCGTGCATTCAACGCCGCAGCCGAACCAGCAGTGTTTACGAGAGTTGCATCCGACCGTATTTTTTATTAATCCCGACAGGCTTTCCGGCTGCGACTTCTCAGTGTATCGCGCCGAAACGCGAGTCTCATTGAATGTCGGCGAAAGCGCGAAGGTCTCGAGACGATAAAACCGGCTACGCGCGTCTTTACTACTTTTTTCTTTTTTTTTTTTCTTTTTTTAATTTCTGCACCGCAGACTCGACAACACATGGCCGCAGTCGTTGAGAAACGAGGATAAACGAGGAGCGAAGTACTTTATGAATGAACGGATGAATCCGCGAAATTTCTATGTACATTTAGTTCATTCATTCGTTTATTCCGTTTATTTTATTATTCATCGAGAGACACAACATGTACATTTCTGTTTTACCGCCACGCGTCGTGTTCGTATTTGCGGCTAAATCGTGCGAACGACAAACTTTTGTCACATTTTTTACCACTTCATTTTGCTTCGTTTCCATTTTTTTTTTTTTTTTTTTTTTTTTATTATTCCCTTCTTGCTCGTCGTCGTCGTCGCGAGTTCCTCGTCCCGACCACCCCGCGAGTGTGTCGACAACACGATTTATCGGATTGCTCGCTGCGAACTGGCAAGCGATAGACCCACGCCGAATGATACCTGAAAGTGTATTTGTGTGTATCGTTCACGCTGGGCAAAAACCTCGCGCGAATTCCACCAATGCCCGTTTTTCCATTCGAGCGTTTTATATATTTTCACGTTTATTTTGATCGAGTGGCGGCGTGCAAACGAACGAACGAACGCGCCCGAACTCGTCAGCTGAGCTTCTCGCTGCGTGTTCGACTATCGAGTCGCGTTCGCATACACTCAGCCGAATACACACTCGTGCGCAAATGTCTCCCAACGCGGACTGCGATCCACCGCAACACAGATGCGTACGTTGGTCTTCATTTTTTATTTGTTATTTTTTACCTTTTTACGCTTATCGTCCGGCGTTGAATTTTACTAGGATATTTTGATAAACTTATCTTTTCGAGACGACTACGCACGCGGCAAACGAGAGTCTCGAATTGTTTATGATACTAGGGTAATCACAGGCGCCAGCGCGCGTGCCTGAAAAAGTTGCCAAAATCGACCTCCGAAATTTGTTCTTTTCAAAATATCGACTTTTAACCCATACCATCATTCTCAAGTCGCATATTCTACCCCCGAAAACACTGGTTATTAACCTTTTTTAATCGATTTTGAAAAAAATATTTTTTTGACGACATTTTTTTTTTCTGTCAGAAATCGTAGATCCGGCTCCCGACCGAAAACCGCCAAAATCGACCCGAATTTTTTTTCTTTTCAAAATATCGACTTTTAACCTATACCATCGTTCTCAAGTCGTATATTCTACCCCCGAAAACACTGGTTATTAACCTTTTTTAATCGATTTTGAAAAAAATATTTTTTTGGCGACGAAAATTTTTTTTTTTCTGTAAAAAATCGTAGATCTGGCTCCCGACCGAAAATCGCCAAAATCGACCCCAATTTTTTTTCTTTTCAAAATATCGACTTTTAACCTATACCATCGTTCTCAAGTCGCATATTCTACCCCTGAAAACACTGGTTATTAACCTTTTTTAATCGATTTTGAAAAAAATATTTTTTTGGCGACGAAAATTTTTTTTTTCTGTCAGAAATCGTAGATACGGCTCCCGACCGAAAATCGCCAAAATCGACCCCAATTTTTTTTCTTTTCAAAATATCGACTTTTAACCTATACCATCATTCTCAAGTCGCATATTCTACCCCCGAAAACACTGGTTATTAACCTTTTTTAATTGATTTTGAAAAAAATATTTTTTTGGCGACAGAATTTTTTTTTCTGTCAGAAATCGTAGATCCGCCTCCCGACCGAAAATCGCCAAAATCGACCCCAATTTTTTTTCTTTTCAAAATATCGACTTTTAACCTATACCATCATTCTCAAGTCGTATATTCTACCCCTGAAAACACTGGTTATTAACCTTTTTTAATCAAATAAAAAAAAAAAAAAAATTTGGCGACATAAAAAATATTTTTTCTGTCAGACTCGGTGCTTCTTCATTGACGTCTGAAAACTGGTCCGAAGCCGTTATGTCTTAAATCACCGGTTCACCTGCTGCTTCCTTCGAGGGACGGGAAGAGAAGCGAGAAAACGAAAAAGCGGAAGGTTGCCGGGGGGGGACAGCAACAGTCGCGAGATCCGAAAGGAAAAGCTGGGGCTGCGAAAAGAAGAGTTCGAGTTGATCGATGGCCCGGCGATATTGGTAGCGACATATGGAGTCCGCAGCAGCTTGGTCCTCTTGGATCGCAAACCACCACCCGGTTAATGGCGATCTTTGGTGCTGGCTGCACGTGAACAGAAGTAGAGAATCAAGGGCGTAGAGTAGACATCACGCCTCGGTGTCGTTCTCCCTTCCGCGCGCACCCCCCCGTAACACCATTCTCCGAGGGATCAATCTGGGCGACCAGAAATGCTGCTGTCTCTTTTTCCATCCCTGAGCCTCGTCCCTTTCCCTTCTATCCATCAGCACGAGCCGTTCGATGCAGAGGGAAGAAACGAGAAGTCCATGCTGCCTGCAATTTTCGATTTACATTAACATAATGATATCAATGATGTTGAAGTTTGCATCGTTGGAATGCAACGAAATTCAGAGAAAAAAAATAATTCTAATTAACCCAAAGGATGAAATTAGGTATACAAAATCATCATAGGAGCTAATTGATATGATGACTTTTTATACCTATAATTTCATCATTTGGGGTAATTAGAATTAATTTTTTTTTCTGAATTTCGTTGCATTCCAACGATGCAAACTTCAACATCATTGATATCATTTATTGTATCCAGTTTTTATCCGGTAAAAAACATCTTCTCACCCATGAGAGGGGATTTCAGATTTTTTGTTGCACCATCTTTTTATGCACCTGTTTTTTTTCTGCACTATCATTTCTCCATTTGCACAGTCACCCCTCGCTCGCGCTACTCTATGGAATCCCTTTCAATTAATTTTTTGCTCCTCGAACACGTTAACGGAGCACGAGTTTCAGCTCGTGGAATGGCCGCCGCCGTACGAAACGTTTACACGGGGAAGAATCGACGCGTGGCGCACATTCGACGATAGCCAAAAGCGAACGGCGCTCCAGCACCGATTCCTTCTGCAAAACAGATCACCCTCGTCGTCTCCTATTTTTTTTAGCGCTCCCATTCTAATCTGGAAGGACCGACGGAGGGAATCGAGCTCGACACGGTGTCAGAGGGCATCTGTAGCGTCGATTGGTATTCTCGTTTTAATCGAACAATTCCAGAAGCCAGGGGGAAAATTTCATTGAGATAACATGATAAAATATTCTCGAAGAAAACTGGTGAAAGGGAAAAGATAGTGTGAAGGATACAAGGGTAAAAATTACATTGATGTTATTTACAGTTTTTTATGATCTTCACGATTTACTGAGAAAAAAGCCAACAAAAAATAATCAATAAAAAAAGTACGATCACTGATTCATTCTTGTTCATGAAACATTGAAATATTCGCCAATTCCTAGAAAGTAAGTTAGTACACAATATCTATTTGTCTGAAAATATATTTTTCCTAAATGAAGCAACATTTTGCTGCACACGCCGGTCTTTTTACTACTGGCAGCAAACAGCAGGTGACAGTTAATTGACCACGTCTTTGACATTCCGCAATTTCCTCGCAGAAATCGTCGAGTCTCCGTGGCGAAGCGAATCTCGAATTTACGACACTCTCTCAATTTTCGAGCTGACTGTTACACGTCCTTAATCCGATGTTCGCCATCTCCGCCTTTGACAACGACGAGATATACGACGAGATTTCGAGACGGATCGTCGGCGTTCGGTGAGGGCAAAGGTTCCACGACGATCACGACGGTGGAGAAAACGAGACGGAGAAAGATGCTGGGCGAAAGATATAAGGGGGTGTGTGCACAACATAGTAGCGCAGCAGCTGGCGAAATCCTCGACTGGTGACTCGAGGCAGCGCAGCCGTAAATCACTGGCCGATCATTCACGAGATTTCGCCTGGATCCGAGGATCCTTTGCCAAAGTTTTTTGTCCCTCACAAGAGCTCCCCTGGCCCCGGGGTCGGCACACGGGCTGCCTGCTTGCAGGACGCGAGCACTTGTTTTTCCACGCTACGATTCCTCGATGCGCGTTGATCCTCTTTCCGGCTTTTATCTTCGGAGGCGGCGGCGGCGGCACTGCATCGAGTATGGAAGGGAAAAATGTCTCCATTCCTTCTTGATAATACCGACGAGCGGCGTGGGCGACGAAACGTCGCAAAATCAACATAGTACAACGATTTTTTTTTAATATTGCGAGGTGGAATTGGAACGCCCGCGGATATAGTGCGAGATCGGACGTGCACGCAAAGCACTTAAGGTAGTCCTTGCGACCGATATTCATTTCGCATAAATTCGAGTAATTTGAGAGAGAATTACGAACATTTCTCGATGGTATAAAAATCGGAAATAATTCATGCACATTAAAGGTACTGAAAAGATTAATTTTGTATAATAACAATTCTAAAATGTTATTAACAAATTGATGAAAAAAATATTGTTTAACAAATTTGTCGATGACCCAACTTTTTTTTTAATGAAAATGATTCGTTCATTTTTCTGAATACGTATGAATTTTTTCAGATTTTAGAGTTCACTTTGAAATTCGTGTGTTTTTATAGGTAAAATATGTGAAAATTCAAAGTGAACTCTAAAATCTGAAAAAATTCATACGTATTCAGAAAAACGAAGGAATCATTTTCACCCACAAAAAAACTTGGGTCATCGAAATATTTGTTAAACAATGTTTTTTTTCATCAATTTGTTAATAACATTTTCGAATTATTATTATGCAAAATTAATCTTTTCAGTGCCTTTAATTTGCATGATTTTTTTCAGATTTTTATACTATCGAGAAATGGTTGCAATTGTCTCTCAATTTTCGAAAACTTATGCGAACTCGACACCAGGCGCAAGGACTACCTTAAAAAGTGTGTGCGAAGCGAGAGGAGAATAATAGGTTGGGGGGAGAAGGATCACAACGAGTCATGCGATATCTGAGGAGCGTCGCTTTCTCGACCGACAATTCCGGCTTTTTAAAATCATTTTTACTACAAACCTATCTTTTTGGGGAGCAACTGTAATTACAAATTTAATTTCCACAATCCCATATTTTGGACAAATTATTGTTGAATGAATTTGAGGTGATTTTTCAGTTAGAAATCCAACTTTAAATCGATTTTTTTCATTCCATTTTATTCTCCCATTCTTAATTTCCGACATAGTAATAATTCATTTATTATTTATTCATACAACTGGATCTAATAACCCTTTAGGCACTTGGCACTTGGAATATTAAACATTCATTAATAAACTACAATGGAAAATGTTCGTTATCCTGTTTTAGTCGCTCATCGTGTAGGGCAAAAATTCTTATTATTGTGTTCACATCGATTGTCTATCAAACTATTGACGTGTGATGTCACATTAACTCCATCAGGCATCCAGACAGTATATAGACACAAGGAAGTATCCTGTATATACGACGAGACGAGGGAAATTTCAGCCGACATCTTTTCGCGTCGCTAAACTTTCGGGTCGTTGGAAAATTCACGAAGCAGCACGGATGAGACGACGAAGGAGTGAAAAGAAGCTTGTCCCACCGGGTGCAGGTCTGATTAGGCTTTTCAAACTTCGTCTCGAAGTGGAGTGAGAGACGCATAAACCGAGGGAGGCTGGCGATAGGTCGGACACCGGGGGGAGAATTGAAACGTCTCCGAGGGTCGATTCGCGTCGTTAGCCGTCGTTAGTCTCGGCTAAATCAACTTGGGAAAGCTTAGAGAGGTTCGCCGTCAGCATCCAAGACCCGCGCCATGTTTATCCCAAGATGTGCCGGCAATCCATCCGCCGATCTGTTTATTCTCGGCACACGCTTTAATAATCGAAAATCGCCGTTGAGATTCGTCATTCCGATGCTCGGACGAAGAAGACATTTCCACGATACGGTGCGCTTCATTTTTTTCTCGTCTTCCTCTCCATTCAGCGTTGACCCCGGTGAGAGAGGTGAGGAGAAACGACAATCGAAGAAAATAGCCTCTGTGACGACTTATCGGATCCCCCTTTTTCGAACCCGAAAAAGATTCGTCGTTTCGTCTTCCGTCCGGACGGCACAGCCGAGAATAGGTATACTCGACGGGCAGTCACCGAGAATTTGGGGCTCCCGAGAGGAATGGAAGCGGGAAAAGCGTGGAGCGAGAGAAGAGAGGGAGAGAAGGCGGATGCAAGAATAGACCAAAGTACGGGGAGCGTGCGAAAGACGACGGAGGAAAATCCAAAATGTCCCACTCGCTGATCCTCCTGTTGGACATTACCATTTAGATTGTTATCGATAAGCCGTCAACGAGGCCGCACGAAAGGCCACGGCAGCCTCTCTGCGTGCGAGACCCTTCCTGGTCGTATAGACCGAATGTTTCGTCCAGCACTGCATATGGAGCTCACGAAGGAGAAAAAAATCTGGAACGCATAACAAGCCACTTATGTATTAGCGCACTTACGCATCATGAATTCATGGAGGGTGCGGCACGAAAACCGATTGATCGCTTGTGTAAAAGCTCGGTAAAAACTTGACGACTCGTCTGACAATCAGTTCCGTATTGTTATGCAGTTAAAATGAGGATAATTACGTTCGAATTCTCAGCCGTTCTCGTATTGCGAACGTTGACGACGATAAGAGGGATGGTACGTTAAAAACGTAAAAGGCTTCAGCAGCGCAGTTCTGGCGTTTTTCATCATGTTGAAGTTTGCATCGTTGGAATGCAACGAAATTCAGAAAAAAAAATGTAATTCTAATTATCCCAAATGATGAAATTAGGTATGAAAAATCATCATAGGAACAAATTGATACAATGACTTTTTATACCTAATTTCATCATTTGGATTAATTCGAATGATTTATTATTTTTTATTTCGTTGCATTCCAACGATGCAAACTTCAACATCATCGTTTTTCGCCCCACCACCCACAAGTGCTCATCTGACACCCGGGAAGACATTGCGACAGGACCGCCTGCGACGACAATACGGGAGGACGGGCGTGAGGGGTGGCTGGAGGAAAAAAATAAGCAAAGTGTGGGGCTGAAGAAAAATTGCTGGGGCTGCTGACAATGAGTCGTGGTGAGAGTACCAAGGAGTCGAGTGCGGAGGGAGGAAGGATGAAAAAGGAAAACTGGCGGAGAATAAAGAGAAGATGGGTGTGAGGATGTCAGGTGGGTTTGGTGAGCGTTAACCGGTTTTCGAAACTTTCGGGAAATCATCAATTAGCCTCGACGGCCCTCGAGCAGAAAAGAATAATAATATAGATACTTAGCCACTACGGGGCGAAGGAGTCAGCAGCTGCTTACTGGCGACAATCGAGAAAAGAGAATTAGGCAGTTAGTAAATTATCGCCTAGGGAACCAAAAACTGTAAGTCTTATGCAAACAAAAATCATTTTTTAAACGAAAAAAAAAAAAAAACAGTGGCGACCGACCGCCTCGCCTATCGTGGCTGGAAAATATGGAACTAGTAGAAAATACCTACGCTTGGTCAGACATGCGAAGAATCGAATTGTTTCTCAGTAGACGAACCTCATTACCAAATGGGCATAAAGAAATTAAATACACCAGTTTGCGGTGAAAAAAAGTATGAATAAAAATGCGGTGAATCGGGAAAGCGACGAACGTTAAGGACAGTGGAGAGTGTGTTACGTAAGGCGGGTTGTAGAAGGTAACGATTGCACTAAAAGGTACAAAGAGGCCCATTAAACGCCCAGCGAGACCATATTCGTAACGATAACCATCGAAACGAATCAGTGGTACTCCACGCCGTACAGAAAACTGGAGAGTCGCAAGGCATCTCCGTGGTGTGGTAATAACAGTTTCGATTAGCGATGCAATATGTGCAATTCGTTCCCCCTCTTTGTGTAACTTTCCTCATTCGTGTGATTTCATAAAGTAACGCAAGCGAGACCTGAATAAAATTCAATTTGCAATTTATTTGTTCATTGAATTTGACAAACTTACACTCATTGTCTTTCGTGTTATTGATTTTTTTTTTTTTTTTTTTTCAAAGCCCTTCCAGTTTTAGTAACAGCTTCGGAATATTCCGCCGCAATAAGCGAACGCGCGGGACAGAAGAAAGATGGCAAGAAGGGAAGAAAGTTTTCTCTGACTAATTAAATCGTTATCCACTATTGCCGATTCGCGTCACGACCGCGCGAATTCTCCTCGGGACTCTTAACGAAGGTCCAAAAGAACCGAAGGAAAAGGGAAACAATGGGAAAGGAGACAGAGGCGAAGGAGAATGGATGACAAGGAGGGTCGGAGAGTGAATTCGTGGAGTTAACATTGGGGAGGATTGTGGTGCGTCGACGACTTCCGGTTGCCTCCTCCGGATGTGCCTTCACCGTCTTCCCTACCACCTGCTTCTTTTCTCGATGATTTTTTTCTACTCGTTTTCATGGTCACCAACTTGACAGAAGGAAAATCACCGGTGAGCCCAGTTAAATCCAAGTGTATCAAGAAATCAAAATCTGTGCAGGATTGACGGGCTGCGGTTGCCCAAAAGGTTCCCGAAAGCAAAAGAACGGGTAAGAAGGGAAGGGAGAAGCCACCCGCCAATTAATTCGAGTGGCGAGAGGTGCGCCCGGGCAATTAATTTGTTTCGGGCTGCGGATGCCGCTCGTAAAACGCGCAGATAAAATTAATGAAACGGGGGCCTCTGATATGCTGGTTGTGTGATCGGTGGTACATAACTGACGGCTGTTATGTATCGGTGGTACATAACAGCCGTCCGTAATTGTCGTCTCGAAAGTCAAGATTCTATGCAGGAATCAGAATTACGTCCCGCGTCTCCGGCTGTCATTTGCAAGACACAAGAAGACAAGAAGAGTCGTGACTGAGTCTAAAAAAGGGTGTGACCACACCGAGAGAAAAAGTTTCCTTGATTCAATGAAATGTCCTTGAAATCTCAACCTATGAAACATTTCTTTGAGGTCAATGAAATAATATTCTTAAGTTAATATTATATTTTCTTTGACCGATGTCATCAACCAAATTATAGGTTATGTTCACCAAGTTTTTGGTTACGTACCATAGTACTTAGATATGTTCACCAATAACTTCGATGGTTTAACCAATGATTATCTTCTTGATTTGACCTGACTTAACTATAACATAACAGATCAGCTTGCGCGAGAAACACCATTACGACTTATCGCGAATGAGCCAAACGTTGACAGACCGGGTGACGTCAGGCATATCGTTTCCCCCATGGAAGGAAAGTATGCAAGAAAAGTGTATTTTTCGATATATCGAAAAATATATAAATAATGCACGTGGTATCACATATTTTTTGTATACTTTTTATATATTCGGCAATATCACATATTTCGCGCGAACGTATATCCGGGCGAATATACGTGCAGTATACTTTTTTGTATATTACTATGTATATCTGACGAACATACGTACGTTAGATTTTTTGTATATTTTGTATATTTGTATATTTTAATATATACTTTTCATACATAAATGTGCATGTGTAAGGAGTATGTCAAATATATATATGTACAAGTATATTGCCATATATACTTATAAAGTATACTGAAAGTTATATCCCAAACACACCATTTTTCGCGGAAGTATACATGGTGTAAAAAAAATATACTTTTCAATATATTTTCGAATATACTTTTTTCCATGGGGGTTCTTTAAATCAAGGAGATCATGTCTTTGAAATTCAAAGAAATATTTCATTGAAATCACTGAAAAAAAATTCAATCCACCCATTACTTTGGAATCAAGGAAATTTTTTCTCTCGGTGCAGGAGAAAACGAAAGTAGATACGGAAGGCCTAGTGAGATGCGGTAGTCAACCAACAGGCTACAAGTGAGGAAGAATCATATCAGAAATGATATTACACCAGCAGCGAGCTGTAAAAATGAAGAGCACACACAGAACGACTGAAGGAGGAAGGTTGTTGTGGCGGGCGCGCAATGATAAAAGGTTCCTCGCGGATCCAGCGGATTCCCTCGGTGAAAACGAGAGTTCGAAGAAGCGTGCAAGGAAAACGCGAGTTTCTCCGAGTTGCTACTTCTGGTGTACTTGTGCCTGCGCGCGGGGTGCGGTACACGGTTTCGCAAAACCAGAGGAAGGGTTGAGGCAGCGAGGGGTGGACCGTTAGTGGTTTTCTCAAGGAGGCCGCCTCGTTTCGAGCCCACGCTCTGCCTTTATTAACGCTCGCATTCAACGTCGGCTGAGCGAAGGGATGGAGCAATCGAGATTCGTGAGTACCATCACGTGAGCCAGACATATCTTACTGAGATTAATTCGAGGAGATGGAAATAAAATAAGTATTCATTCGGGGTACGCGGGAGCGGAAAAAAAAAGTTTGAATTTTATTGTCAAAGGGGATGAAAGGGATTCGTAATTCGTTTTTAACAAGTGAACTCGAAGTAAATGAATGGAGGCACAGTGAGAACATGTCTCGAGAGTATAACGAGATGGATCGGTGAACGCTAAGCTCGTCAAATGCCTTTCGAGGGAAGTCGATAAAACAAGATAGCTTAGCGTGCTTTGTGGGTACCTTTTGGTTGAGGGATGAGAGACATGGAACTGCACGCTTGGTATTAATGTGACATTTAACAGTTTGCAACTAAACAGAATTATAGTGAACAACTTTTCGCCAAAATCGACCTCAGAATTTTTTTTTTTTTTTAAATATCGACTTTTACCGACTTCCTTTGCGAAAAGGATCAAATTACATTAATCCTAATTACCATCGAAGGTGAGATCTCAAGTTTTTGGCTTGATTTTTTTTTTCGAGAAAATTTAATATTTAAACCCAGCACTTACTACTGTCAAATGACAATAATAAAAAAAGGATGTGAAAGGAAAGGGCGGGGAAGTGAAGTGAAAGAGGCGAACATGGAAGAGGAGGAGATAACACGTTTTATTCGAATAGTGGTGGAGAACAAACAATCCAATTAAATTCTCACTTTTAGTCCCAACCCACTTTGCTTTGTCATTGGAATGGGCCAAGTTGCATCGCATTAATAAATTCATACAACTTTATTTGCTCGCCTTTGTTTACGGCCTCTCGCGCGTGTGGCTTGGCCCCGTATAATTATTCCTCTCTCCCTCATTATTTTTATTTGAATTTTTTTCTCCCACTCCTTCTCACCTTACCCCACGACTCATCACTCTCGTGACTCCGCACTGCATCACGTTAGTTTTATATTTCTCTACGAAGTTTTTTTTCCACCTCTCATTCTACTCTCAGCATCTCCACTTGGCAACCTTCCGTATGATAATAACTTTTAATTGACCTCGTGCCTCATTACTCGCGGCGAAATGTGTGCGTACGCGTGACTACTCCAGGAATGCAAATATTCTTCCAGAATGCTCTCACCCACAGCACACTGCCAAAAATCCTATTAAAACGTATATTAAAAATCAACCCTACGCCATACGAGTCTATAATATTAAAGCAGTTAAGTCAGCGAAGTAACTGCAATATTCACTGTAGGTAGGTTTTTGCAGCTACATCATAAATACAATGAAATTGTAACAAGAAACAGAATAAAAACGAAATTTTTGTGTTATAAACTAATTCTGTCAACCGGTCAATCTTGTGCGTCACCCAAAACAACTCGATTGAAGAATTCCATTCTCTAACGTCTCAGTTTTTTCCTAAGAACATATTACACGCCCGGTGAGTGTACAATTTTTCATTTAACACGCTGCTTTTTATATACTTCATCGTTGAAATATTCTGCTCTTTTACGCAAGCGAGATATAATTTTTGAAAAAAACCCACTAAATCCGTCGACATTTTTATAAGTGCTCGCCAATAATCGAAAGCTTCACAGCTACCACGAATCGTCGTCTCGGCCGTGATAAATGAGCCGGCTGAAAATTGAAACCGCTAATGAATATTAATGGAATGAAGTGAGAGACGATAGACGAGAGAGGCGAGAGGAGAGGATGCTCGTTTTCAATTTCATTATTTTTCAAGTCCTTTTTTTTCCTTCCATTAAGCTACTTTCATCCAATCTCTGCATCTCCGTCTCTCGATAAACGAACTCGCTTTAATCGATGAGTCATTGTGGCCCCCGCCAGGAGGAATTTAATCGAGCCAGCGAGATCATCTTTGCAGTTTCTTTTCCACTCCTTTGTTCCATCGTCTATCGCTCGCGGTTTTCCGCCACCGGACGATAAATTAAGGATATCGGAATCGTTTTCGGACGACGCGACTGCAACGCATCCACCGCGACCACAAACCGCGAGCGGCTGTGCAACGTAACGTAAGCTCTTCGAGCTCGGAAACACGAGCTGGTACGAAACTTGGTTACGCGAAAAGTTGCGCTTGAGGAGATTAGCCGAGCTGTTGGATAATGTGGACTCTATAGGTGACTCGGTTGATTTGGTATCCTGCAGCACAGAACGCGCCGCGCTGTCTATAGCTGCCGCTGTGCCAGTTTCCTTCTCTTCCATTTGCCACAATTGTTGCTCGTTTTTTTTTTTTCGCTTTCTCCGCGACGAAGAACGGCTCGTTGAGCCGTATCGCGAGCGGAGGGTAAAACTTTTTCAACGAACGCAACTATAAAAGCGGGCGAGCGCAACTGCGCTCCCGCTATATGCATACACCTCCGGTATGCATGGCTCTCGTGGCTCCGATTGGATTGCGGAAAATTGTCTTTTATAAAACTGTATTAAAGTGCTTCGCTTATCTCTATTCTTTCTGTCCAACAGATATTTCAACATTTTTTTTCTTCTTTACTCTCTTGGCTCACCGTATCGCGAAAGTAACGCTAAAGAGTACGAGGTAGCGTAACTTCAATTGACGTTTTTTAAAAATAGAAACAGCATTACTTTTATTCTGTTTCTATTTTTATAAAAATAGAATTATTAGAAAAATAGAAAATAAAAAAATTAGAGTTTTATAAAAATAGAAAATAAAAAAATAGAAACAGGATTACTTGAATTACTAAAAATTGTGACATTATTAGGACTTCAACGTTTTCGTTCGGGCACTTCGAAGTGAAATTCAAACGTCATGTCTCGAAAGATTCCAAAACACGCAAGCGCGAGTTGCAAAAAACATCTTAAAAACGTTATAAAAAGAAAATGTTGTCTCCTAAAACAATTGCCACGGCAGGCAGATACAGACGCGGATATAAAGACGAAGTAAAGTTTGCTTGTGTTTCTTTCCATGGCCGGTGAAAGGCTAGAAGAAGTCCCATCTTCATACAACTTGAAGATCCCTCGTAATAAAGGCCGAATCGTATAAGCCCGAACAGCGCTGTATGAAAGAAGCGTTCGGCGCGTCGAGTGTTCCATAGTACGGAGTGTACCGCGATTTGCTGGAGAAAATTGAATCGTTTCATTTCAGAAGGTGTAGCATAGGGCGGGCGGCACATCCGACGAAACGAGGGTAATATCGGCGAACAGCGAGGCCGACAGACTGGTCGGAGGGTTAGGTAGGTACATATTCGTTACACGCCTGCGGCTCTCTAGGATCTGGAGCTCGGGCTAAAATTAGTTCAACAAAATATGCGTGACTAAACGTCAGCGGGCTGTTGACTCTCGTTTACTTCACTGCGAAAGGTTGAGAAGGAAGAGTAAGAAAAGAAGGAAGAGTAAGGAGAGCCACATGAGACGATTTGAAAGAGAGAAAACAAGTGAAGAAAGCCGGCCCGATGGATACACAGTCGTCGAGTTGGCGATTTAAATTTCTCTTCGCCACCTTGAGCGCCTTCAACCTCCCCCTGCCCATCGTCCCTCGCCACTTCTGGCGGCCCCCTTTACTTGGGCGTCCCGACGACATTCGTCGCCCGGACTTGTTGGGCGTCGCCCCCGTATAAGGGCGGAAGAAAGGAGCGAAGGAGAAAGAAACGAAAACGAAATTGAGGAAGGAGAGAAGGAAAGAAGGGGAGAGAAGGAAGAAGGAAAGAATTGGGGGGGATGATCTTGATTCTGACTCTCAACCGTAGTTAAGGGTGCTATTATATGGAAGCGCGAACGCAGACATAGAACCCCCCATTGACGATTCTTCGCGGAGGCTGAGAGAAGGCTTGACGGCAGCTCGGAGTAGTGGCGATGTTGACACAACCCATCCTTATTGGCGCCCTTACACCATTGCGCCAGCTCTATCCTCAATCCGAAGATCTTTAAGGTGAAAGGATTCTTCGGTAGCTCGAATTTTATCACTGCAGGTAGATATATATGTTTACCGATGGAAGTCACATTATCTTTTTATCTCATATACCTGTCTATTTATCCGTGACCGAGACGAAAGCATTTAAACAAATAAATATTTTATAAAAAATATACACAGATTTATGATGTTGAAGTTTGCATCGTTGGAATGCAACGAAATTCAGAAAAAAAATTAATTCTGATTAATCCAAATGATGAAATTGGGTATAAAAAGTCATCATATCAAATAGTTCCTATGATGATTTTGTATGCCTAATTTCATCCTTTGGGTTAATTAGAATTAATTTTTTTTCTGAATTTCGTTGCATTCCAGCGATGCAAACTTCAACATCATACAGGTTTTTAAAGCACTCCCAGAGCCAAATGAAAATGCATGGGTTGTTTTAGAAAGCCACACGTGGGTACGAACGTTTTATTGCTCGGTTGAACAGCACTAATGGTTCGCGCGTTCATTATTTGGTATATCTCAAAGTCATTAACTGTAACACTGGCTGCAACTAAACTACACGGTTTCGCGTGAATTGTCGAATCGCTTGATCCCGCATGTATGTATACGCGCTAAAGCGTCAATTTAGTCGGGAGTCGATGTTCCAGCCCTTACTGACCTTTGGTGTTAACTCGTGCGCGCGCTCTGTTCCTCCCTTGATCTCATTCCTTCTCCATTCGCACTACACGTATACACGCCGAGTGACCAATTGCCAACTATAATCCGTGGCGCAGCTACAATTACCGGAAATGACCCGACCGGCCTGGCCGTACCTACGCACATGCAGCAACGCGGGAGAGAGGGCACGACCCACAGGTTGCTAATCCGGTGGTTTACCACATTCAACGAAAATTATAGCCCACTGACAATCGCATTGGTGGCAGCATCGGCGACACCTTCGCCGCACGTGCGGCGCCGCAGATTCAAATGCGTACATTCATTTTTTTGTAACGCGTGCGTGAGAAGTGCTGCTTCTCTCGTGCCTGCAGAGCGCGCGGCGTACACAGAGAAAAAAAATCAATGGATCAACCAAATCCAGTGGTCACCGTCTGTCAAATAAATGTTTAGTTAGAGCAATGACATTTTTTGTTTCTTCAACAGTTTCTCGGTTCAGCAGACCAATGAATGGTTAAGGTGAAAAAAAATATTGTCGAGCTGACTAAATGATTTACTTGACAGCCGGTGAACGCTGGATTTGTTGAATCAACAAATCTCTTTTCCCAGTGTAAGTATAGCGCTTTACAGCCAGGGATACGAATAAATGTTGCGCCTGCGCGAATCGGCCCGAATTGACGTCGAACGCGAGTAGTGCTTTCGAATGCACTTTTCGCATGCGCCTCACGCGCGCAATTCACTTGGATGCACTTTTCATATGACGTTGAAGTTTGCATCGTTGCAATGCAACGAAATTAAAAGCAACAAAATATTAGTGAACCCAAATGATTATACCAGCTATAAAAAGTTATCATATCGACTAAGAGGATGTCAAAGAAATATTATTTCACCCCCTAATGCTGATGATTTATTTGAATTTTTATGGAATTAATGTTTTATTATTTGATTTCGTTGCATTGCGACGATGCAAACTTCAACGTCATCTTCTCGTGCATTTGTTACAAAAAATATTGTGTTACTTGTACGAGAGAGCGATCATCATAGGGCGGTTGTGAAGTTGATCGTACTCATGCGGCTCGCGCAATCAATTTGGCAGCCTGCGTATAGTGGCCGCTTTCTCGCACTAGTGTCACAAAGTACTATTACAGGCTTCGACTATAATTGGAAATTATTTGAAGTTTCTTCTCCCAGAATTGGCATTTTTTTTAATTTTAAATTTCTTTTGGTCTTGGCATTTCTCAGGCATGCGTTATAAAAAAAGAAACATATGACACAGTGGAGTCAATTACGATACGTGTTCCATTTTCGTGGTTTCGTGTATGTCAACGTAGGTCAAACCGTTTACCACTGTTCAAATATCTGTGATCGTTTAGCTGGAAGTTTACAGTAGTCGTAGAAATTGTTCTAGTTGATGATATTTAGGATTTATGACATAATCAAATGGGGAGGCCACGGGCTAATATATCGTTGAAATAGAAACCTCACAGTCCGGTTTACAATATATTCACGACGTGCGCTACTGATTGAAGTAGTGAAAACTAGAGACACACTTTTTATTCAAAGGAATGAAAAGAAGATCCGAGGAGGGTCAAAAGTGAAATATCATCACAAAAAAGGGACGCCGAAGGCCCAAATAATTTTTCGAGTACACAAGCGATGAGAAACGCTGGTATCACAATTGACCCCGCTTCAAACATTTTTTTTTGTACCTGAAACCTTTTTTTCATAAATTTGTCAAAAGTCCGTGACACGCCCCAGACCCACACGTCCCATTCTCATAGTAATATCCCAATTATCATATAAATTAAAACGAGGTAAAACATGTCAATGACCCATGATTTTTCGATGAGTCTTTAGCAGTTCTCTCTGCCGGTCTGCGCTATATAATTCCGCGTTCAAAAGCTTCGAACCGAGCCTATCCCACTAACGTGAGGGGGTCGAGGAGGAGTAGGAGGAGGACAAGAGGAGAGGAGGGTTGAAGAGGGAGCGCGAGGGTGGATCCTGGTGGATCAATAGTCTCTGTCTGGCCTCACCCTCCCACCCCCAACCTCAGTGCCCTCATTCGCCGGCCGACTCGACTCGAAACTCGAACTCCCACTACCACCAGCACTTGCAAGCCCCTTTCCCTTCACCCGCCGCGGACAACGCCAATATTACATAGTAGTACGAGGAACGCAGTGTTGGTGGGCTTCCGTATTTGCCAGAAGTGGCTCGTAATGTGTGTGTGTCGCATGTGTGTGAGTGTGTATGTCGCTTTCACATTGTCTCCGAAAATATTGTGTACATGTATGTCGCCCCGAGCTACCACTTTGTTCCAATGTGTTGGTAACGTATAGACGTCCTGATGCTGACGATATAACATATCCTCTATACTGTGGCATATGGACGCTTCTGTATGCGTGCCGTAGAAAAGTCCCCTTTGCCACCTCGACGGCGACGGCGACGGCGACGACAACGACGACGCCGTAGACGACGACGACGACGACGATGACGACGACGGGTGACCCATTTTTTTCATCGTTTCATCTGTTTTGTCCGCCCCCGTCGAGCAAGCCCAGCCCCGTCACTCTAATACTCCACCAGCCCCCTCAACATTTACTACGCTGCGCTCTACGTTCTCGCACGATAGACCCACTTTGTTAAATACCCAAGTGAGAGCGTGCGAGGGTGCAGACACGTCTCGAGACGTCCGTAAGGACACGGGACTTTTTCCACTGCAGGCAGCAATCACGAGAAACTTGATAAGCCTCATGCGGCACCCTCGTGTACGATTTTGTTTCAGTTGAAAAAAAAAAACACAATTCGCACGGGGTTTCGATGTGAGATTGTTACAGCTTTTCCTGGATCCGCAGATACTATTTTATCACGTAGAAATGAACGATGTCGTGTCGACGTGAAATAAAAATGTTAAGTACTCTGGCGTCGCGACGCTACCCGCGTCTCTCTTGATGCTAATAATTTATCACTAACGATTTGCGCGCATTGCCATGAAGGTACAAATTCATGTTGGTTTTATGACGAAAGTTGCCTGGCATGGGGTGCCAATGTAACTCGAGGTAAAAAATGGCCATTCCATGAGGCGGTTAGAAACGGGATATCCACCCGGCTAAAATTCAACGAACATCGAGATTTATTAGCCACAGAAAAATGTACCTTGCGGAGAATTGATTACACGACATTAAAAAAACTTAATTGCGCTCGGTAAATCATCATTCCTATCGATCCCAAGTAAACACATACATTTAATCGAGATTTTAATCACAGACTCGCCTTCGTCAGTGTTCGTCTTTCTCTAACCCCACCAAACCATCATTTTGTCATCTTTGTCGCAGTGCCGGTGAACGAATTTAAAGAAATCCTCGAGGATTCAATGAAGAGTTTCATTTTTTTATTGCATATTTTTTATGCATATTTTTATTTTTTATTGCATATTTTTTATGCATATTTTTTTTTTTTGCATATTTTTATTTTTTTAAGAGTTTATTTTTTATTGCATATTCGACTTTTTTTTGCAGTGCCGGTGAACGAATTTAAAGAAATCCTCGAGGATTCAATGAAGAGTTTCATTTTTTTATTGCATATTTTGTATACATATTTTTATTTTTTATTGCATATTTTTATTTTTTTATTGCATATTCGACAGTTTCACTCTCCGAATTTGCTTAACAAGCTCCCGAGCAACGCAATTGGCCTCACTGACCACCAATCGCACTTTCAAATAACATCTCTCATCTCACCCACACGTTAATCATCTCACTGTCCTATTTACTATTATTATTTTTACGACACTCTTAGCGCAATCAAGGTCCCCAGCTGTACATAACCCGCGCGGCCGGATATGCAAATGAAGATGCAAAGATTCCGGCGCGAATTTCGAGTGAAAGCACTCGCCGAATAGATCGCGAGCCGAGTCCGCAACGATTATATCGTAAAACTAAGAACGACGGTGATAACTACGGCAATAACAGAGGGGCCATAACGTGAACAATGCAGTATAGCAGTAGCATGCAGTAGCCGCGTGGATGAATCTCGTGCAGAACGACGAGAAACACGAAACGTAGCGCCTATGAACGCGCTAAAGGGGGGTAGGGGGCCGGGGGTGAATCACCCGCGAGAGAACGATGGCAGCAGTGGGTACCAAAAGGACCAAGTACCGAGAGAGGGAAAGAGAAACGAAGCAACGAGCCAGAGTGGGACGAGAGGAGTGGCAGCGGCTTCCGAGGATCAACAATGTACGAGGCTCGTCGACGTTTCGTATCGAGCGAATTCCTGGTTGCACAGGAACGCGCGGATATTCGCTGGAGTGAAACCCACGATGGGAGCGCGCGTGCACGTGCGCAAGGATCAACATACGTACGTACACGTCGATATGTGTGGATCGGACGCGTGTGCAAACTATATACCACTGTATACTGGCAGTGGTTATAGGCGACCGCGTGTATCGGGGTTTCACGTATGCCCAACCTTCGACGAACGGCGTGAAACCATTCCTGAGCTTCGCCGCATGCGAGCCTATCAGTTATATAGATATATATTATAATGGCTCGCGTTGCAGGGTGAGGGGGGGGGGGCGGGACTTAGAGTAATCTGGGCCCGGGGGCCTTGTGGACTTAAAATACTGCAAACTGACGGGTTCGATAACTGGGTCAGAGGGGGTCATTTTAGAAAAAGTTCTCCGAAAGAAATCCAAGAAAAAGCATCTTAAAAGATGCTTGAGTGATGTCCAAAAGATTATAGTATATATTATGTATATAACCGATTATTAACAAGAAGTTAGGAATTGGTGGAGAATAAACTTGTCCATTCTTTTGGATATATAAATTTTCCCTTATCAAAAAAACAAAAAACATCCACCAGAAATATTTAAAAAAAAAAAACGAAATCAGGCGATCAATACTTCAAAAATTGACGATCGTGAAACATTTAATAACTAGCAACGGGCAAAACTCAATCAGAAGAAAAATAATTATAAAAGCATTTACAAAACAATATTTTTATTAAAAAAATGTATGAAGAAAAATGTTAAAAATGTTGAGGGAATATTTCTCCTAAATTGAATAAAACTTTGGTTGAATTAAATCTCGGCGAATTCGACAGAATTGTAATTGGATGAAAATGAATTAAAAAAAAACTCTCTCGGTGTTTCACGTGTCGCATTTGCGAATCTAATAGGTACAAGCCGTGTTCCCGCGACGATTTATTCTTGACAAGAATTTTGGCTTTCGATCACTATGCAAATTACTTTTTTATACGACCCAGTCCGAAAGTCTCGGGGGTAAGCGTGCGGCACGATTCGGGGGGAGCATGGGTCACGCGATAGCGAGATGCGCGCACACACACCCTTAATTGTTGTATACACACGAGGGCGACACATGCAATATTAATAATCTAACATCAGAGGCCTTGGTGGTCAAAATATATGAATTTTAGTCGGGCTTCGAAGGCCTCCTGGGACACCAGGCAACACGGTGGCGAACCACGTACGACTTAAATCGGAGTGTGGTGTCAAACTTGGGAACTTGCAAAGGAAATCTTTCCGCCTTCCGGTCCCTCTTTCGACACCCTCTAGGCGAATGAAAAATTGACGATATTCACCCTAAATCCCAGGACGTACGATCGTTCTCTTGTTTTTTTTTTTTTTTTTTCGCTGTAGCTTTTTTCAGATGTTGGATGAATTTTCTGGGGTTGAGAGAAAAGAAAGCAGAAGCATCCCTGTCAAGGCATAATATATGAGGAATTCTCTATCAATTCAACGTCACGTTTTATCGTTTCTCTGAAACTATAAGATACGAAGAACCCCCTTTGCGTATCCCTATCGATCCCTATTTACAATTAGGAAAATAGGCTTTCATTTTTCGCATTTTTCTCGTCGAATTTTTCATTTTTCGGGCAAATAACGGTGGTTTTCGGAATCAGCGGGAAATTTCCCATCGGATAGGGTCATCAAACTTTACGAAGTCGGAAATTTTTTTTTCGCGAAAAAACGCAAGGGGTACCCCTTCTAAAAATTTGCGATTTTTGAGGGTCTGACTTTAAAATTCTGTAAAAAATTCAGAAATCAAGATACCGCGTTCGGCTTTGCGGCATTCTCTTCGTTATAGAGTTTTCTCTCGAACGCAAAAAGAAAATCCAGGTTTGGTCGATCGAAAAAAAAGTAACCTCGATTTTAGCAAAGTGACGAAATTTTGAAGTTTTGAAAAAATCGGGAAGAAGGCGCCACTAGATAATCGAAAAAGGAACAAAAAAGTCTAATACCGTTTTATCTTGGGAGTTGATCCGGCAAAGATATCGCTGGACAAAGCCTTAAAACGGCGAAAAAAAATATTTCCACGCATTTTTTAAAAAATCGGGGAGAAGGCGTCACTAGATAATCGAAAAAGGAACAAAAAAGTGTAATACAGTTTTTTCTTGGGAAGTATTTTGAAGGTCATACAATGATGACGTTTCCCCTCTGCTACTCAAGCGATGGAATTTTTCGAATTTCCGTTCCCAATAATGTACGCATTACGTGAAAGCAAAAAAATTACGGAGAATGTCGCATACACGGACATCTATGATTATGGTGGTATGAAGCACACCGCTAGCTCAAGAACGCGGATGATTGGTATGCATTGAGTGAGGGTCGAGGGAACACAGAGCACGGCAATAGAGGGTGGGAACGTCGTGGGAGGGATGCGCTGCTGCGCTCTAACAACGCAAAGGGTTCGAGCACTGCGGCAAGATGTAATGCATGTTGGTGCATGTACCGGTGGTAAATGCAAGGGCGAAGACGAGCGAGTGCCAGAGCGGCAGAAACAGCAGCGGAGTACGGAGATACGGCGAGGCGGATGATGAGAGAGGGATACCAGATGATGTTGAAGTTTGCATCGTTGGAATGCAACGAAATTCAGAAAAAAATAATAATTTTAATTAATCCATAAGCTGAAATTTGCAACTAATTGCTATGATGACTTTTTACACCTAATTTCATTATTTGGATTAAATAGAATTAATTTCATTATTTGGATTAAATAGAATTAATTTCATTATTTGGATTAAATAGAATTAATGTCATTATTTGGATTAAATAGAATTAATTTCATTATTTGGATTAAATAGAATTAATTTCATTATTTGGATTAAATATAATTAATTTCATCATTTGAGTAAATTGGAATTTTTTTTTTCTTCCTGATTTTCGTTGCATTCCAACGATGCAAACTTCAACATCATGATACCAGGGAGGGCTGGGGCAAAAGTTTATGATGAAAACGGTAGCGGGAAGGACGAAGACAATGCAGTGTATGGTATAGGGTGATCCGGTGGCGAGAAAAGACGAGACTGGTGAGGGCACGATCGTCCCCGGATTCCAATCAACATTTTACTGCCTGTAAAACTGTCCCGTTTCGTAACATTGCTCGCCACGGCTACCGCGGAGCCCTTAAACTCGATGTAAGTTCCAGTCTATTGCCGCTAGCACGCGGATCATACTGCAGGTTCTCGTGTGCCGGTACAGGTAATCCATTTACAGGTCCGCTTGCACTGGTTCACTGGATTACATCCCGCCCTGACCCATCGACGAATCATCTTCTGCCTACACTAACTAGCCTGATAAAAACTTTAAAAAAAGTTAAAAAAATAAAAATTATAAATTAATTATATAATTATTTTTTTAAATAAAAAAAATTATAATAATTTTCAGACGATTATATAACAAAGAGTTTTTAATATATTTTCGAAAGATTTCTCTTTTAAAAAGTTCACGAGAAACGGAAAGTATTGTTAGTAAACTATTCGCGCTGTGATTGGTTGCCAGAAAAATCTCGGATATACATTTCCATGCATATGCTGTATATAAGACGTACACTGAGAAAAATGTATGACCGTATTTACTACAGGACTTCCCTGGGAGGATAACAATGTTTTTATGACTCCCATAACAATAAAAAATGTCGATTAAATTATGGAACCAGTGACTATTTATATGGTAAAATTCACTACACCTGGCATTCCATGCCATGCATTTTGTTCCGTGTATATTTTAAGTATAACATATTTGCATCCAGATATTTTTTTTCCGTGACAAATTGTTTTCATATTTTTTAAGTCTTTAAGTTTGAACAAAAATCTGAAAATATCTGCAAATAATTGTGGAACAGATCTGAGGGTAAAAAATTGCTCTCATCCTGCATACAATTTATTTCCATGGTGGTACAGCCAATTGTTTTCATATTTTTTAAGTCTTTAAGTTTGAACAAAAATCTGAAAATATCTGCAAATAATTGTGGAACAGATCTGAGGGCAAAAAATCGCTAAAATTGGCGGAGAGATGAATCGTTCTCTCATCCTGCATACAATTTATTTCCACGGTGGTACAACCCACCGGGAATGCGGATAGCACGAAATGATTTTTCGCCCAACCGACTGACGCCAAGTGACTAGTTTTCCGTACCTGCCAATGACAGTACAATTCACGGTACATCTGTATTCCCGTGACCAAACGTTTTCATATTTTTTAAGTTCTTAAGTGTCAACAAAAATCTGAAAATATCTGCAAATAATTGTGGAACAGATCTGAGGGCAAAAAATCGCTAAAATTGGCGGAGAAATGAATCGTTCTCTCATCCTGCATACAATTTATTTCCACGATGGTACAACCCACCGGGAATGCGGATATCACAAAATGATTTTTCACCCAACCGACTGACGCCAAGTGACTAGTTGTCCGTACCTGCCAATGACAGTACAATTCACGGTGTATCCGTATCAACGCGTGCAGAGTCTCCGTGTCGTTCACGGAACGTCGAGAAGCAGGGGAGTCGGTGGATACGCACCGGGGTAACGCGACGCATGCACCGAGGAACCCGAGATCCACGAGGTCCGTTCAGTAGGTGCATATTGCTCGTGTATACGGTGCGCAAGCCTATCGCGGTAAGTATGCACAGCCCAACCGAGGCTCGATACACGCACCGAGGGCTCACACACGCGTATATCCGGCACGCGTAAACTGGCCGCCGGTTCGACGAACGGACGTAACCATCAGAGAGAAGTGAAGGACAGACGAGGCGGCGGCGGCGACGGCGCCGAAGCATCATGGGCCAGAGAGAATGCTCGCGTCACCGTTCACCGCGTTCCTGTCACCACGGAAATTGCCCTGTAGTCGAATGACCGCAGGTACGTTTCCCTTTCGCAGCGTGAGTAGCCGTATACGGTGGGTGGAAGGTGGAGAACCGAGAGCGGTTACCTCGGCCGACGCCACCCTTCGGCCAACATGGGCGAACCGAGGGGACAGCTTTCAAGGCGCCCACCGTGTTACACTGTGTCCCTGTGGAAGGTACTTGATCGTACCGTTCATCGACTTTCCACGTGTCAATCACCTTTATCGGTACCTCACGGTGATTATTTGCAAAGCCTTTCGTCGAAGCACTCGGCGACATGATGTTGAAGTTCGCATCGTTGCACCCAGAGAAATCGTTCTGATGGGATCTATTCGAATCAAATAAAATTTATTTGAATGAAATAAAAATTTATTTGAATGAAATAAATTTTATTTGATCCAAATAAATCCTATTAGGCCGGCCATTAAATAAATCACTCTATTTAATGGCCGGCCAACTAGGATTTATTTGGATCAAATAAAATTTATTTCATTCAAATAAATTTTTATTTCGTTCAAATAAATTTTATTTGTTTCGAATAGATCCCTTCAGAACGATTTCTCTGGGTGTGGAATGCAACGAAATTCAGAAAAAAATAATTAATTCTAATTACCCCAAATGATGAAATTATAGGTATAAACAGTCATCATATCGATTAGCTCCTATGATGATTTTGTATACCTAATTTCATCCTTTGCACGGAGAGAAGGATGTGATAAAATTTACCGGACGCGATAGGAAAAATTACCAACGCGCCTGGTATTGAAAAGCCATAGCCGCCACCTAACGAACAGTACGAGAACTATGAGAATTTCTAACATATATATAATATTTTTTACCATATTTCATGGTAAAAATTCTCATCGTTCTAGTTCTTCTCGATAGATGGCATTATATCTCCCCTCTACCGGAAATTTGCAATACTTTTTACTAGAAATATGGTAAAAAATATCAGAACCTTCTCTCCGTGTGGGTTAATTAGAATTAATTTTTTTTCTCTGAATTTCGTTGCATCCCAACGATGCAAACTTCAACATCATTCGGCGACCGATTCGTTCATGACGAACAGTGTCGCGGTCGTAACGACGAAAAGTTTCGTACCCGGCAGGACTGGGTCCTCAAATAGGTAAAAAAAAAAAAAAAAAAAAAAAAAAACCAAGATCGTGACTAGATGCGGTAACAATGTCTACTTATGCGGTTGTAAAAGCGAGTTCGGGAGCGTGGCAAAATGACCCCGTAACAGGCACGCGCTGTGCCCGCTCGCTTTCTGATCTTCTATGTATATACATTTTTTATTATTAATCCTCGATGATTTATGCCGTGGCGGGATGAACGCGCTCGATGCTCTCGGAAATGTGGGGGAAAAAACGGGGGGGGGGGGGGGGGGAGGACGAAGCATCTCGTGGAAAGTACGTGCGGATATACACGTATGTACACGCAGCTTCGTATAGTGCGTGCTTATACCCACTAGGGAAGTAAGTAGATGCTTGCGTAGTACGGAACCGTATAGTTGGGGGGGGGGGGTTGTATGTATATGCCGTCGTGCCGAATTAGGGCGAGGAAGCCCGCAATACACCCCGAGGGACGCTATATCGCCGAAGGGAGTGAGGGTGCAACACTGGAAAGTGTATACGGGGGACTGGAATAGGAACTAGAAAGGATATTGGGGTAGTGGTTGGTGGTCGATCGAGGAAAGCAACGAACCGAAAGGTTTTTATATGCATTCGCACGAGCGACACGGGGAACGGAGTATAAAAAAAAGTCGAACACGTGCGCGGTACGTGTTACGCGCGACGCACGTGCGAGAATTTATTATCTATTTAGTGGTGGTACGATATTTATTCAATTATTCATCGGTTGATCGGGCAAAGCATTTCGAGAATAGGACCGGGTGAATATCCAAACCCACCGCATTGCTCCGTTTCGTATGGTAATATTTTTTTCGTCATTTAGTGGGAAACAGGCACGACGATTTCGGTAATAAAAAAGCGATTAAGTGTTATTTATTTACTGTTTTTTATTTGTGACGGGAAATAATAACTACCCACATGGAAATATTTATATGTGAAATATATGTCACCGAAAAGTTCTATATGTCGAATATATGTTGCATATATTTTTATATACGATTTCAGTTATAAAAAAGCGATTGTCTTATTTATTTACTGATTTTTTTTTGTAACGGGAAATAATAACTAGCTTCACAAATAATTGTATTTGTGTTAAGAGGTGCTGAATTCTGAACATTGCAAAATCTGTTCCAACCAGTTATTGAGTTTCAACTAAAAAACGTGTGTGAAAAGCTAGGAACAGATTTCGTGAGACCAAATGACTTCCCCCTCCCTGTCGTCTGTTTTGTCCATTTATAATTTCTTCCTCCTCACTCGGCGTCTCCATCTTGTAAATTTCTCGAGGAAATTCACGGATCGTAGAATCCTCGTCTCGCACACTTATCACTCGGTTTCTCCGTTCTTCTCTCTCTCCCCCGTCTCCCTCCCGACCTTCTCTCTGAATTAAAGGAATCCAGGCAAATTCAGTGTGTCCCCGGGGTCTCCACGAATTCTCAAATATATGTTTCCCCTCTCTTAGCCGAGTAAATTAGAGGGAACGGAGAGCACTCTTCCTGCTGCACGAATGGCCACGTTCGACGCAGCTATCTCCGAAACTGCGTTTTATCTCCACCCCCCCGTCGCCCGGACTTTCTTGTGGAACGTGGTACGCAACGAACCCTTTAACTCGCCGCTACCTCCCCATCCACCCAACGTTTCATAAACCCTTCTTCTCTCCGCTCCAGACCTCCCCCCGAAAAGCACTAGAAGGAACAGTAGCGAGAGCCAAGGTCCCCGGAACATAAACGATCTCCGCTTTCTATCTGCATTTTCTTTCAGCCACAAGGAAAAACCGGGAAATCCAGTTGCGGCGTCGTGCAGTCGTCGTCGTCCATACCGTCTATATATGTATATATATATATATATACATATATGTATATATATATATATATATACATATATAGAGGCTACAAAGTGGTGTACGTATAGTGTATAGGAAAGTCGCAAGCCCGCGGCACTCGAGCATTTTATGCGTCGGGCGAAGAAACGCGCGCCGGGCACCACGACCAAGGAGCGCGTCGGGTGAAAACAGTGGGCATCTTTACGAGGGTCCGCGCCTCGTGAGCATAACTCCAAACCCGCCGACCCCGCCACCGGGGCTCTACACGGCCCGCGTACTTCTTCGCCCGCTGCTGCTACACCTCCGCCTCCGTCGCCTGCCTCCTTATAGACATTATGTAACGCTTTTTCGCTAAGGTACGACTTTAATCTACTAACAGCAGCAACACTGGCTGGCAGTGCCGAAAGCTCGTGAGCGGTTCGTTTGCGTTTTCTGTGATTTAACCGTGTATCGCGGCTACATTCACGACGGAGAGTTCTGATTCGTGCAGAATTCGCGCAGTTGGAGATGAGAGAAATCTTTGAGAACGTTAACATCGTTGCGGATAATACGGACGTTTGTTTCGGAATAACAGTGTCGAAATATTGTGGTGATGTATTAGTGAAAAAAAAAAAAGATTTGACAAATTTTTGGAAGGGTGATTTTTTTTAGTATGAAATGAATTCGCTGATTTCCCCGAATACATTTAAAATCATTTGTTTTACGGATTCTGAATTATTTTTTTGAAAATGCTCCAAATGCTGGAGCATTGTGAACATCCTGAGGGATGAAATACTCGAACATTTTTTAACGAAATCAAAAGTTTCTTTACGGGGAAGCAAAATATGCGGATTATATTTTATTTTTTGAAAATGCTCCAAATGCTGGAGCATTGTGAACATCCTGAGGAATGAAATACTCGAACATTTTTTAACGAAAATAAAGCTTTCTTTACGGGGAGGCAAAATATGCGGATAATACGAACGTTTGTTTCTGAATAACAATATCGAAATATTGTTGTAATAGATTAGTGAAAAAAAAAAAGATTTCACAAACTTGTAGAAGGGTGATCTTTTTTAGTATGAAATGAATTCGCTGATTTCCCTGAATACATTTAAATCATTTGTTTTACGGATTCTGAATTATTTTTTGAAAATGCTCCAAATGCTGAAGAAATGCCTCGAGATGAAATACTCGAACATTTTTTAACGAAAACAAAGCTTTCTTTACGGTGAAGCGAAATATAATGGAAAAATTGATGTCGATGGAGAAAATTGTGTGGAGCAGCCACGGATAGATGTGAATAGAGTGGGAGGGGTGGGAGGTCGGTGCAGGAGACACGGACATTGGTGAAATTCACGGGTACTGCAAGATATAGGGTGTAGAGAAGAATGCAGGGTTGAAATAACTTGGACTTGTCCCTGGGTGGACTGCAGCGCGTATACCAGCGGTAGTTTACCCCGTGAATGACGCCCTCCGCAGCAGCGCCTGTCCATTATCGCGAGCCGAGTCTCATCTCTCCCTCGCGAACGCATTCGACGGCTCGTCGAAGGCCGGAAGGGACGCTGGCGTGCCAGCCGGAAGTTATGTGGATATTAAATGACGATCCATCATACCGATCGATCGGACGGAGATAGCGATGTTCGTCCAGTTATAGCCGGCCAGCTGTCCGTCTGGCCGTCTGGCTGTCTCGATTTTCAGAATTGAGCGGCAAAAAACGAATGCGGCGCCAATGGGCGTTCTGTGCAGGCAACTGTGTGGTAACTAATTTTTTTTTGCTTATAGGGTAACGAGAAAACCTGGTTGAAAATATAATCTCGAACTTGAAGTAATGACCAGACCTATTTATTTTTGAATTTCATTTTTAATGGAGCCCTCGATTTCAGAATTGAGCGGCAAAAAACGAATGCGGCGCCAATGGGCGTTCTGTGCAGGCAACTGTGTAGTAACTAATTTTTTTTTTGTTTATAGGGTAACGAGAAAACCTGGTTAAAAATATAATCTCGAACTTGAAGTAGTGACCAGACCTATTTGTTTTTGAATTTCAATTTAAATGGAGCCCTCGATTTCAGAATTGAGCAGCAAAAAACGAATGCGGCACCAATGGACGTTCTGTGCAGGCAACTGTGTAGTAACTAATTTTTTTTTGCTTATAGGGTAACGAGAAAACCTGGTTGAAAATATAATCTCGAAGTTGAAGTAGTGACCAGACCTATTTATTTTGTAATTTCAATTTAAATGGAGCCCTCGATTTAATTTACATTATATTGTTTACATATTTTTTTACCCTGGGGTCAACTCCCTAGAAATGAAGGAGGAACTTCTTTATGCGATTACAAAAAATCGACATTTCTGATGTTAGAATTCCTAAATCCGACATCCGATTGAAAAATGCCGGAAACGAACCTGAAAAAACAGAGAAATAGTATTTAATCGTATTCCTAGCAGCTTCTAAAACATATTTTGTGAACTTTAGATCCCATCGGCACTTGCCATCGCCTCCCCAAATTTGATTAATCACAGCGACGTCGTTGTGGCTTGCCACGAGGTTGCTATGAGAGGTTAGCCGGTTTAGGGAGGTTTGGCGGATTCCCGAGGGAAGTTACGCGAACGAGGCTGCGAAGGTGAAAAGACGACTCTGCGGTTTCGTGTACGCAGACTCCTGTTAACGGTGGAAAATCTGGGCCTCGCCTAGCCTGTGGTCTCACCGTCATACTCTGCAAAGCCTTTGCACCATCGAACGCCCACTTACCATGAGGACCAGTGTCGTTAGGTGTCATTTTTCCCAAGTTACTGGTTTTACGTTCCGAAAGATTAACAAGACTTTTTGCACGGAAAAAAAAGATTCATCGTGACAGTGTTCAGTCTGCAGTTTCCAATATCTCCAAAATTAGTAGCGATCACTAATAAATCGATCACCACAGCCATTATGAATAACGACCTTAAATATTTATGATTATATAAATATTTATTTATGATGACAATAGTTGAGACTACCACCATAATTGCATAACCATAATCTCACGTAATATCAAAATCAACGCTTCTGCAGCTTCAATCGAGCTTTTCAGGTCATGATTTATGATGCTTGGCAATACCGACCAGCAGGGTTCATAGTACACTTGTCTCTTCTATCAGTACAGACAATACACGATTAATATGATCACGTAATTTAATATTTAAGCCCATGCCCGAGTTTCCGTTCAAGCGGGACGCTCGAATAGTCGTTTCATGTAATCGGTTAGTCATCGCAACTAACAAGACATCGGACCACAAAATATAGTTCGTGCAATTATTTATTTTTCTCTCTCACATCTGACTTCAGTAACAGGATAATCTCTTGGTTAAGTCAACTCATTGTCTGGTCGTGTCAGATCATTATTTATTTATTTTTTACGTGTGTTTATTACAAGAGATAAATATCAAGCAATTCATGCCTGAAAAACTTGTTAAATAAATAGACAAATCGTTGAATTAAAAGTGACTTTACATCGCCTGTAAGGAGGGTCCTATTCTATCGAGCGGACGGGAAGAAAATAGGACGAAAAGAAAGAGTCCAGCGTCCAAGCACTGTAGTTACAACACAGAGGCGGTGGGCACAGTCTGTCAAGTGTATGTAAGAGAGATACGATGGAGTCAGCACGTACTGCTGACTCCAGTCGTTGATCAGCATCGACTGGTCAACGAGAGCAAATAAACCCGTCTTCTCGATCTCGTTCAGAAGCCATAGCTCCACTCGGCTTCCAGACTCTCCACGTGAAACAAGTCACGTAGCAGTCCGTTGACGCTAACTAGATGCTTTTATTACAAGCAACGTATTATTTTTAACGCCTCCCCTCACTTGTAACGTTATATTTTCCTCGCAACGCGAGCAACTCGGTTTTAGAAAAAAGAAATCATTCTTTTGGCAAAATAAATTCCAAAGCTTTCGTCTGCACCATACTTGATGCAATTCTGTAAGTAGAGGGGTTTTGTAAAGGAATTTACACCATGGTTATGGAGACAGGGAGCTCTTGAGAAATTTGAGCTTGTAAAGTGAGAAGTGTCTGTACCTTCTGCGAAATAATTAGGAGATGAGAGAGAGAGACGTAGGCGAGCGATGCACCGGTGTACAACTGTGGGCGTATTGGACCAAAATGTAGTTTCCTCCTTTCATTCCGTCGGGATATTCACTTACAAATGACGTTCTCCGTGACGCAAGTACACCCACAGCAGTCGAGCACGTGAATAACAGCATCTGTCGTGTCTCATGCATGTTTGATACACGTACAATTTTATACTTATTCAATGGCTGAGTGTACATTGTAGGCATGCGATTTTTATTTTTAGACTTGGCGCCTCTTGATCATTGTCATCCACGTTGCTAAATACCATTCAATGCCATGCCATACTTTTGTCCCCAAAAATGCCCATCCAGAATATCATTTCTCTAATTTTTTTAAATCTCTTTATTTCTCTAAAAATAAAAACCGCGTGCCTACAATTTTACACTTATTCAATGGCTAAGTGTACATTGTAGGCATTTTTATTTCTCTAAAAATAAAAACCGCATGCCTACAATTTTACACTTATTCAATGGCTAAGTGTACATTGTAGGCATGCGGTTTTTATTTTTAGACTTGACGCCTCTTGATCATTGTCATCCACGTTGCTAAATATCATTCAATGCCATGCCATACTTTTGTCCCCAAAAATGCCCGTCCAGAATATAATTTCTCTAATTTTTTTAAATCTCTTTATTTCTCTAAGAATAAAAACCGCATGCCTACAATTTTACACTTATTCAATGGCTAAGTGTACATTGTAGGCATTTTTATTTCTCTAAAAATAAAAACCGAATGCCTACAATTTTACACTTATTCAATGGCTAAGTGTACATTGTAGGCATGCGGTTTTTATTTTTAGACTTGACGCCTCTTGATCATTGTCATCCACATTGCTAAATATCATTCAATGCCATGCCATACTTTTGTCCCCAAAAATGCCCATCCAGAATATCATTTCTCACGAAAGCCCAATAAATCCTGAATTATGAAAGAACGTGCGTCGCTCTATCCGCCGCAATATTGCAGAAAGCGATCCTTCTCATTGGTGTACCATAGGCATAGGTAGAACTCAGCTGTTTCTCGGGGGAAGAATATATTACATTTTATACTGTATCGAAGAGGGTAGATATAGAGTGTTTGTGTGTGTGTGAGCTACTGTAAGGTGTCCTGTACGCTATACTTTAGGATTTACCAAGGGAGTTATACGCGTGGGAGGCACACGGCGGTTTCTGAGTGGAATCATCCTTTATTTCTCAGGACTATCGAGGGATAATCCACCATAAACCGCTCGGGCGCTTCTGCCGCCAGGCGCGTGTAGCGAAGGACGAGTAAGGATAATGCGGGCAGAAAGCTCTGCTTTTTCTTATAACTACAGATGGACCGAATTTCTCCTGTTCCAGCGGACGGAGACCTCGAAAACATTATTCTCCCGCCTTCATTCGTAATGTGCACCTGATTGTTCCAAGTCCTACAGGTTGTAGAACGAACATAATTTGTTTATTATTGATATAATATTGTAAACAAAAAAAACGAGCTCGTTCAACCTGATGCAAAAGCGTATTCTGTTCTGACGTTACGTGACGAGAACGATTGAACGAGAAGCATTCCGTGACGTTCGCGTGAGGTAGGCGGGAATGAATGCGGACGAGGAACGAGGGTGGAACATTGAATCGTATTTTCTAGTCGAGTGCAAAAGCTTCTACCGCTGATAGTTTGTAGGGGATGGAAAGAAGGGATGCTGCAAGGATCTGCGTGGGGCAATTCGCCGAAGTTGCGGGTGGGAGGTAACGACTCTGACCTTTACCCACTGCGTGGGTACCGGGATCGTGCATAGAGTTGGCACGTCAGTATCTAAAGCCCCGCAGAGCTTTTGCCGCTGCGGCACCCGTTCCCTCTGAGAATTTACATCCCGATGCCGTAAGCCCGAAGGATGCAATAATAACGATGTAGCTAAGCTGTGGCCTCACTTCTATTGTATTACGACTGCAATTACCCGCAATCAAATCAGCACCACTAAATATGTTGCCATTGGAAATGTTATTTGCATTAGTTCGTACCTGAATCATTTTCACGTCATCGCTTCTAGTCCTAATTTTTTTTTTTTCATATTGTGTGCTTATAGTTCATTTTAGTACACTGAAGGTATGATCTTAATAATGAAAACACGTCCTAAATACACCCAACACTCTACACAACTTAATTCTTAAATTTGATTTTCCTTGGGTTTGATAAACATTTTAATCCTGCGTCAAAGTTTCTACGCGTAGATAGTTCTTTCTTTTTTTTTCTTTCTTCGCCACGTTATTTTAGACCTGTATAGAGTCGTAAAAACAAACGGAGGTCGGAGGATGGAAGCTCGTACAGAACTAGACAGTGCAGTTAACAGAGTGTGGAAGAGGAGGAAGACAAAAAGGAATGGTGTAGGAGGGATCCTCGTTGTCTCTCGGGTAATATTGAATGGCCGGGCTTTGAAACCTCATTGCAGTAATTCTCCATGGCTTTGTCACTTTGATGTAGCCTGCCGCTGTGTGTCTCCCGCGTTGACCATCACGCGGACATACCTATAGCAGTGCCAGGCCACAGTGAGATTACGTTTCGAGGCCGCTGTGCCGCCGCCGCCGCCCTCGTTGCGGATATTCCGGCACGGACAACAAGCCAGCTTCTAAACATTCGGGCAAAAATTCAATTCGGACGCCCAAAGAATGTACGAAATCGATCCATTAACGCCGTGCGAAAGTCACGTGTGGCAAACACGAATTTGGAGAGTACTTTTCGAATCGAAGCCATTTAAATGAGGATACAAAATAATAGAGTTTCGCACACTGCTTCTTCATTATTTTCGAATGTTTGCAAATCTACCTCTATGAGGAAGTAATTTTATTTAGCGGACGATAAAAAACGAACGATCTGTAAATAAGAGATTTTTTTAATACTTGGCGTCCAGACGCTACCGCGTCTCTTGATTTTGACTTCCTCGTGGAGGAAGCTTTGGAAGCTTTACAGGAAAATATTTAAAAAAAAACATTTCACAGAAATGAAGCTTCCTCTAGGAATTAAAATGGTTGACTATTTCCGGTGAAAGCGAAGCATCATTCAACGCCGAATTATCTCGATTTTAATAAGAAAAGTATTCTGATTTGTATTAAGTCAACATTTTTTTAATAGCACGTCTCAAGGCATGCGTAGCGTAACTAATAAGTTAGAATTAACAAAAAAAAACTCCTACAAGTACCTGGTTGGAAGCATACTCGCTGGCACACTGGACACATATCTGCAAAGTATCCTTGTCCCTGTACAAACCGCTCCTGTGCGAAAGCTTGGGTGCACGAAATTCTATTAGCTGACCGGGCATTCATCCGTCTTGATCCAATTATCCGTTGGGTATACAATATACTATACGGTGTACGATGCAGTGTACACCCACCGGTCAATATCGCTCTCTCGAGGATATAGGTACCTCCATGCGGACGCTGCGTATACACGAGATGATGGGAGTTCCAAGGCAGATGTGAATCTTTGCCTACCACGATTATACCTGCCATTCAAGGATTTTCAAAATATTATAAATTATAGATATCAAACAATATTATATTTTTCTTGATGGCATCGGCGGTGCAGTCAAGTTAATCGAGTGCAAGATTTGAAACATTATTTGTACATACTTTCGAAGGAAAAATAGGGTTAATGAAGGTTGATCACAATTGACGAGATCCTGCCTAATGTAGAAAAAATATGTGGAATTGAATTCCCAGAAAAATACCTGAATTTATGCTAATAACCAATGTTATGGGTATATATACTACGCTGTTTTTTAGAAATTAAATTTGTAATTTTAGTTCTTGATGGATAATGTATACATTTTTTTAAATCAATCTGGTATCGTTTTGATCATCATATCCATTGTCAGAGAGGTAAGAAAAGCATTTAGATCCATCTTTATTGATACTAGTTTGTCTTTGAAAGTATGTACAAATAATGTCTCAAATCTTGGCACGCGATTAACTTGACTGTTCCGCCGATACCTCCTTAATACGCAGGTTGGTTATCACCAGTCATTCAGCTGTACATAAAATACCACACCTTCCACATTTTGCGCTATACCGAGCACTATCTAAGCCTGGCATAACGAATCAACATCAGACGAGATATTGTTACAATGTGTAGCATCACAGGGTGACTTACGCGGCTGGTTATTATTGTTATTATTAATATTACTATAAATTGAAGCGTGCAAGCATCAAAGCGTATTAATTCATTAGCTAATGAATTGTTTCCAAGTGGTAACAACAGGAGAGTTCATCGATACACAAGTAGTGTGCTTGTCTCTGGTTGTGCACACGACGGCATTGCCTCGCAGCGGCTCTTCCACCTCGTCGAAACGTGCAAATGTTTGCGATACAACGGCAGACGAGAAACTCTCGACCACTTGAACAACTTAGATACCTCGATGTTATCAGCGAAAGGGCTGCTGACCGCCTCTAACAAGCCAGGTGGCCACGCTGATTCTTACATTCCCTGATAACACCGGATGGATGCCAAGGTGTAGGTTTCATGTAGGAATCAAAAAGTACACTTTTGAATGGGCGGTCTAACTTTTGCAGGCGCGATACTAAGATTAGGACCCAACAATAAATGCTTTTTTGGACATCATAAGCCTAAAAATGGAAACCCAGTTAGTGGACTTTAGTGTACTAAATGCTCAAAAATGGACCCTTTGGTGTTGTCAGGGATTGATATTCATCGCGTTCGAACAACTTATAAGGTAAAGGTACCGGTTTCGGTCACTGTACCAGTTTCGGACATTTTCACTGTATATTTATTTCAAATTATCGTTTTCTGAATTTTTATGTTGATACTTCGAAAGTATCCATATAAATGAACAAGTTTATCGATGCAATTTTATTTCATTGTAACAATACAAATAATTCTGTGCTTTCGAACTCGGTGGTCGAAACAGGGCCAAAGGTGTCCGAAACCGGTACCTTTACCTTAGAGCCAACTCTTGACGCAACACCGGCTCAGTCAGCAGCGGCTCCGAGAATTCGAGCCGTGAACTTGTTTTGCGACAGTGACATTTCCGAAAGGTTTTTCACGTGACTGTTGTGGTTCGATAAATGGCGAAAGGTAAACTCGTGCGAGTCGCAGGTAGGACAGGTCAAAGGGTGTTCAAACACACCGTTCGTGTACACACGGCTGTCCATGTGAACAGGAAGCGCACACACGGTAACGGTATAACAGCAAATATAGATGTTTATATATGTGGTATTATGTACGCGAGAATCGTCACCCGTCGGCGTTGAACTCTGAAGGTTGTTCGGCGCTCGAGCTATAGCTGGGTCGGTTCTCCACTATTTCGCCTCGTACCCCGGTGACCCGTGAACTTTCGTCGATTTATCCTGTGGCTAACCGCGGTCGAGCTTGCAGCACGTGCCACACCGCCCGAAACGAGCCGGCGTGTGCAGTTGAACTCGGCCAATGCAACGCGCTCGACGCATCTGAGAATACATCTGAGCACATCTACCGCGCCATCTGCAGCGGCGAACGCGTAGGTGTTGCATAGGTAGGTGGAAAGAATTTATTCCAATCAAGGCGAATCTCAAGCGGTGGTATTGGAACTAAAAAACAAACTAGTGTAAATTGAAAACATCCAAACGACGTAATTACACATTATTCAAGTTTTACTGGGGCTGCCCGCGTGTTGCAAAGAAAAACAAAAGTATTTTGTGATATTGATTGAAAAAGAACAGAAATTCGACATTTACTGTTGTGCAAATTAATAAAGTGCAGCTAATTATTTCTTCTTTATACAATACTCATGTTTCCATATCTAGAAAAATCACGTTTCGAATGGCAGCCTCAACGACTAGATTTCTTGTGCTTGCTGTTTTGCTCAAGCTAAACGTAAACGTATTAAGGCTACTTATCGAAATGGTTGTAGCAGTAAATTTACAAGTCGGCGCAAGTCATATCAAAGATCTTGAGTACAGCGAACCGAAAATGCAGCTGCTGCAACCAATTTTTTCCCGTACACTTCGTATGTTTTTAGATTATTCCACAATTTTTTTTTATCCGTAGATACGGCCACTTATGTAAATACTCTTGTCTCAAGTTTTTTTTACATACATTGTCCGCGTCTTTGTGGGATATATACGTACATCGATCTACCCAGTGCTGGTACCTGCGCCACCCTACCTACCTGTTTGCTAGCGTGTCGTGGCAAAAGGAGAGAAAAAGTAAGGTATGCTTCGTGTTGAGGGGGTGGCACGCGATGACCCAGACAGGGTGGCGACGGCCTGGGGCAGCAGCCCCTTACTCCCTTTTTCGCCTTCCTCGCCACAGCTCAATCGCCCACCGTACGGATACACCGCTGGCGCACACGACTACCGACTCTCACCCTCTGCTTCCATCGAGGCGGACCACGAGGCGTAAGAAAAGTAGCACATGATGTACGGAGAAATGTGACTTTGGGATACAGTCATAGGCCGACCAACGGATTATTTTCAACTGCGCTCAGGTGAACTCGCAATTTTACCCAGTGAAGATCATTTGTAATTCAACGTTCGACTTTTTCGGCCTTGTTAAGTCCTTATTTTTTATATGTTGTTATTCACCATGTAGGGAAGATGAAAAGTGTCCCGACATACCGCTGTATCCAATACGTAAGTGCGAATTAATCGTACAAAATAAATAGTTTAAACCGTGACGAAGAATATCTGGGATTTTTCGATTATAAATTTGTCCGTCGATTCAGATGTTTTCGTTTTTAAAATTGACTCGATTAAAAATAGAATCGCTTAACAGTCGTAAAATAAAATGTGTTTATATGTAATTGATATTATTTTTAAAATCAAATTATCCATTTTGCTGACTCATGTCATGCCAGTGGTTCACTCTGAAGTTAGCGTCAAGTTGAGATATGAATGATTTATGAATTAATACACTTCTGCGAACCCGACATGTGTGCTAACTGGAGATATTGTTAAATATAACTGGATCTATTATTGGCTGATGCAGATATTAGCCGTCTGAATCGATCTTCGCAACTAGTTTCCTTGACATAAGTATGAAAAAGTTGCACATCGGTCGACGTACGTTATAACGTTCAATCCACTCCGTTGTAAATCGAAATTATTGACTGCGAGCACCCGCTACTTATCTTACATCCTTTCCGGGTTTTTATATATTACGACGTCAAATGGTTTACAGTGTAACCCCCACTTAATCTCTCCCCGCTCGGTAAGTCGTACATGATCGTACAATGTATGCGACGAGTTATCAGACAAAGTTCGGGAAACAATTCCAAAGTGTGTCGCAAACTTATACAGTATTTGTTTCCTTAAGGTGGCGTGAAAAATGCATCGATGCGAGAGAGACAGGGCTAATACGTTTCACAGCAGAGTAAGACATAAATACTGAGAGAAAAGTAACTTCTCTTGTCGGTAAATTTGCACTTAAAATAAATCCCATTTTCCGATACAAAAAATGATGTATGAAAAGTCGGATATAAAACGTCGACGTATCTTTACAGCGGTATAAATACGAAGTAATTAAGAGTAACTTCGGTCAGGCAAGGCGAAGCAAATCGAGGCGCGAAATTCGAGCGCCATTTTCGCTTCGGGGAGTTGATTGATTCAACCAGAGGTCAGGAAAAAGAGGGAAGGTGTGATCACGAGGGTGCGATCGAGATCGACTTTTGCCGGCAAAACATTAGGAATGGCCCGCTCGGGGCATAGGCTGAGGGAGAGGAAAAAAAAGCGAGAAAGGGAGACAGGGAAGAGAAAGCAAGTCAGTCGAAGGGGAAAATCGAATTTGCTTATGAATGGCGACGATTAGAGTTAATGCCCCCCGCGTTAGGCCTCGCCATTGTGAGCACGACCGTATATATTCAGTCTGGCGTTGCGATTGGCTCAACGGAATAAAGCGTACTGTGGGACAACTTCGCTCTCTTTTTCCTCACCCTAGTTCCGACGATGCCTTAACACAACACACAAATTCTTATTTCCAATCGGAAACTGACTGTAAAAAATTCGCTATGTTTTTATCATTATCAATTACGAATAATGCAATTGAAATGACAGATTTAAAAATTTTAGGAGGGTCGTTTTTAAAAAAAGAACCATAAAAAATATGCACACATAAATACACAAAAAAAAAGTATAAACTCATTAATTTTGGATAATCCTGGGCTGAAGGACCTCGAAGGACTGAAGGACCAAAAAAAAAAAAAAAACCAAAATGAATATATTGTATTATCAATAAAACACTTTTACTACTACTCGTTTTTAAAACGGAATCGACAGATGTAGGCCCAAAGGTGAAAACGAATAGAAAAAAAATAGACGACGAAATCAGGGATCCGTTAACGCGCTCTCGATATAGCGGACCGTCCCCCACGAACGCTATTGCCGATTTCCCGGGATCAGACAGAGTCGTTACCGTTATTGCAGTCGTTACCATTAAATTATGCTGGCCACCAGGCACACACGAATGGACTATCTTGCTAAGCGATTGAACGAGAGAGACGACAACGAAATGGACGAGGAAAATATACTGCAAGTGTGGAATAACAATTCGAAGGGCCGCATTCAATTCTAATGTCACGGGGGTCGCTGCAGGCATTCGGATGTAATACTGGCGACGACAGGAATAACGACGACGATACGGTGAAGTGGGGATAAAAGAGCGGATGAGAAAAAATGGCCAGTTGCGCCATTTGCACTACACTCAAGAAGGTTACTCACGGCTAAGGAGTCCGGCGGAAGAAGAGATAAAACGATCACACGGCTTCCAGCGACGGTTTAATTCGCATGTGCATGCTCTGAATTACGTCAAATGTGCACAGTTTATTATTTGTGAAAGTTTTCGGAATTATTAGAAAGCTTAGCGATTAATTATTGGTATTTGTATCAATTTTAACAGCAGATATGTATTTTTCTTTTCATCAAAAAGACACAACTCTGGATCATTCTTGGACATTTGTATCAAGCTGTTGTTATTAATTTGTTAGATCGATTCTAGAGATCGTCTTAACGTAAGATAAACTCGCCTGAGCAAAAAGACCGCATGCCCGTGCTTAAAGCAGCACTCGACGTATGTTTGTACGTAAAACATCCACGTATCACGAACTTGGCCAAGCATATATCACGCCTTCTCCACTGTGATTATGAAAAGGTGTGAAGACTCGGCGAGAGCTTCGCAGGGGGAGATGGAGCAAGATTAGAAGATAAAGTCTAGTTGCGGGCAAGAGAATGTAAAGAAAAAGATCAAAGTCTGCAAGAACGTGCGAACGAAAGCACCTCGCGCACCAGCTTTCTCACCTTTCCCTCTTAAAAAATATACATATACATACAAACAGCTCTATAATCTCCTTGGCTTACCTACGCTCTGACGGCGAAGGCGCGACGCTGCACTTTTTACTCGTTGAGTACAGCGCAGCATATACATACATATTATACGCTATGCATATGAAAATAACTATCAAACTCTCGTGAACCAGGTACAGTTTCCATTAAAACATGTTTTTTTTTTTCATTTATTTATAGAACATTATCGCATGTATGTCGCTTTAGGTGATACACTGACCCATTGTCCCTTCTAGAAATGCCGACTGAGAGACAAGTTTTAAAAGTAAACTGCACTATTTTGAAGTAACTTCTCTTGTATCGCATAGTCCTCTCTTAAAAGGGACATGGCACATGGAAAGTCGAAATACTGAAGCCGCTTTTCAAGCGTTCAGATTGGTCGACGGCGGGGGCTTCGATATAAATCGATTCGGACCGTCATGGCCGCTGCAGTCACGCGCGCGTTTTGAATGCACCGAGAGAAAAAGTTTCCAATGACATTTCCTTGAAATCTCAACCTATGAAACATTTCTTTGAGGTCAATGAAATAATATCCTTAAGTTAATATTATATTTTCTTTGAATGATGTCATCAACCAAATTATAGGTTATGTTCACCAAGTTTTTGGTTACGTACTATAGTACTTAGATATGTTCACCAATAACTTCGATGGTTTAACCATTGGTTATCTTCTTGATTTGACTTGACTTAACTATAACATAACAGATCAGCTTGCGCGAGAAACACCAATACGACTTATCGCGAATGAGCCAAACGTTGACAGACCGGGTGCCGTCAGGCATATCGTTTCTTTGAATCAAGGAGATCATCTCTTTGAAATTCAAAGAAATATTTCATTGAAATCAATGAAAACAATTCAATCCACCCATTTCGTTGGAATCAAGGAAATTTTTTCTCAAGGAATTTTTTTTTTCAAGGAATTTTTTCTTTTTTGTGGCTGCATTGATCACAAGAAAAGATATATGAAAAGCAAGGAGTGCCAGTGTAATAAATACATCAATGATTTTCGTCTCTCGTCTCCAATGAATATTCGCGTAATTATTTTGAATCGCGCTGTACATATATATGCGTGTACAGCGAAAGACCTTGCATCGCTGCATTCACGTACAGCGAATGCATGTATGGGTGGGAGACATTATGTGCCAGAACAGAGTTAAGTGTGGGGCGGGAAACGGGGTGAAGATGGTAGACCTGGATGGAGGGTGGCCTGGAAATAGAGGCGCAAGAGTCTGGCACGATCTCGTATATGGAACTGTGGGGGAGAAGCGGAGCATGTAGTCGCGACGACGCGATTTGTGCCCGTCTCGAGGAAGGCGAGGGCGAATTCAAGGGTGTGTGCGCGTGTGTGAGTGAGTGAGGGTACGAAGAAAGAAGAAAGTGAGGCTGCCTCGTTGATTAACGCCCGACGAAACCTTAAAAACACCATTAACAGGCCACGCGCGAAAGGTATATGCGCTGCGGATGAAAATTCACGCATGTAGGTGGACGACCAGACGGTAAGTCACATACTTGAGTACACACCGAAGCGTTATGCGCACGTGCGGCGGGTACCGGCTACGCGAGTCTATGTATATCAAGTGTTTGGGGAGACCCGCGGCGTCAATCATGAAAAACAGATTTTATCACGCAATAACGAGGACGTAATCGTGATACACTCGCGTGGGTTCGACCATCGAGTTAATACCTCTAACCACATTGCCGCTCCTGGTGCTGATCGTTTAGTGACGACCAAAAGTACCAATTTATATTTTATCGTGGCCCTATAATTCTCTCCTCCGGAGGATAGATTATCCTGACGAGACTTATGAGACGATGAGATACCGCGGATATACGGTGGGTAATAAAAATAGAACCGTGAAAGCAGTCGGACAGACTCAGAAATAATGATATATCGGCTGCTAAGAAACGAAAGGATCTGATCCCTGTACGACAAACAAGCGGGAGAATGATGATCATCGCGCAGTGATAACTCTGTGGAGTTAATTGGGTAAGTACATTTTTGGTGCAATAGCCGTTTCGTTTGGTAGCGGGAACACAAAAATGTCTCGGCTTGTTTGAAAATCTAACAAATTATTTTTTTATATAACACTAGGCTAATCACACGCGCTGGCGCGCGTGCCTGAAAAACTTGCCAGAATCACCTTAGAAATTTGTTCTTTTCAAAATATCGACTTTTAATCTATACCATCATTCTTAAGTCGCATATTCTACCCCCGAAAACACTGGTTATTAACCTTTTTTAATCAATTTTGAAAAAAATATTTTTTTGGCGGCGAAATTTTTTTTTTTCTGTCAGAAATCGTAGATTCGGCTCCCAACCGAAAATCGCGAAAATCGACCCAAATTTTTTTTCTTTTCAAAATATCGACTTTTAACCTATACCATCATTCTCAAGTCGCATATTCTACCCCCGAAAACACTGGTTATTAACCTTTTTTAATCGATTTTGAAAAAAATATTTTTTTGGCGGCGAAATTTTTTTTTTTCTGTCAGAAATCGTAGATTCGGCTCCCGACCGAAAATCGCCAAAATCGACCCCAATTTTTTTTCTTTTCAAAATATCGACTTTTAACCTATACCATCATTCTCAAGTCGCATATTCTACCCCCGAAAACACTGGTTATTAACCTTTTTTAATCGATTTTGAAAAAAATATTTTTTTTTGCGACGAAATTTTTTTTTTCTGTCAGAAATCGTAGATGCGGCTCCGGACCGAAAATCGCCAAAATCGACCTCGGAAATGTTTATTCAAAAATATCACCTATAATAGGTTAATCAATTTTGCGCTGCTGCGCTCTTATAAAGCTTTAAAAGGTTACGGGTGCTGCCCCGCCTGTCCTCTTATGAAATTTTTCAAATTTGACACCAAACTGATTTCGTTTATCACGGACTTTCCTGGCAACCAATCACAGCTCTTATAGTTTGCTAACAATGCTTTCCGTTACTCATGAACCTTTTAAAAGAGGGATACTAGAAAGTTGTAGAGGCTGTTGCGCTCGCAAAATGCTCGAATATAAATTAGGTTGTTAATGACAATAACGCGGTATTAAAATAAATAAAAATATCTCATTTGGGGACAGTCTTGAATTAAAGACGGCAAGACTTTATTATTTAGGGCAGACTTTAATTAAGGGGGCTGGAACAGACAAGCAGGCAAACAACGTTTCAAAACATATACAAGATTACAGCCACAGCAACGACCATATTCTCGTGCTCCGATGTGTATATACTTTGACATGAAAATTCCAATATTGTCGGTGCGCCGTTGAATTATCCGTGCGCAGGAGAGCGAACTCTCGAGGGGCTGCAAGACGTCATTCACGCGGGCGGAGGATTGCGAAGATGCAGTCGGGAGAAGCACCACCAACACTCGCGGAACCACCCCCCCGCGTGCTACTCGCATCCCTCGCGGCAAGCTACAGTGGACTCTCCGATAAGTTAAGTTCCGAAAAGTTAAGGCACTCCGATAAGTCAAGGATCAACGCTCTGGCAAGTTAAGATCTACCCTTTTCTGAGCTCTTTCTACCTGCTGACGGGGAAGCACCCTTATTCACCCTTTCTACGTCACACTACCTGCGGTCGAACGCATTGTGCACGGAGAGAAAAATCTGGTAAAATTTACCGGACGCGATAGTAAAAATTACCAACGCGCCTGGTATTGAAAAGCCATAGCCGCCACCTGACGAACAGTCCGAGAACCATGAGAATTTCTAACATATATATAATATTGAATATAAAATAAAATAAAATAAAATATTTTTTACCATATTTCGTGGTAAAATTTCTCATCGTTCTAGTTCTTCTCAATAGATGGCGTTATATCTCCCCTCTACCGGAAATTTACAATACTTTTTACTAGAAATATGGTAAAAAGTATCAGAGAGGTAACGCGGCAGCTAGTTTCGTGGGAGACAAGGACCGATGAAAGACCGATTTTTCCTCTCTCGTCGTTTCGGGCGCCCGGGAAAGGTTTTCGCAACTAGTGGGGATCTTGACTTATCGGAATGGCCTAATCGTCTTTCGGTCCCGCGACCTCAACTTATCGGAGAGTCCACTGTAGATGCTTCCCCGTGCAGCCTCCGTATGACGTTACGGGGCGGCGGGGGGGGGGAGGGGGGTCGAGAGAGCGGGGATGGTCGGACGCAAAGGGCTTGCGTAGTACTCGAATAGAAGAACGCGCGGAGTTTATCGACCACTGACGTCATCCCCCTCCGTCCCCCTCATGAGCCGCCACTCCGGAGTACTACGTCACGTTATAAGCGTAGCGCGTTCGAGGCTGCGGCGGCGCCAGCGATGCCATGCGCGACCGCTGCGCCGGTGGCAGCAGCAGCAGCGGCGGCGAACGAACGAACGGAGACGGCGGGGTGGAGAGAAGAGAGATGAGAGGGTGGCGCGCGCGCGGGAGGAACGAAGAGGCGAGAGATAACTCACGGTGCGTCAGGCTCGTGCGCCTCTACAATCAGATTCTGTCGAGCTCGCGTGGCCTCGATCGGCAGATCGGCCATTTCGCTTATCTATGGGACAAAAAAGAAGAAGAAAAATTAATCAGGTTACCGTGTTGAATTGGCGAATTATTTCAATCGGATGCTCGCGGTACCTGCAATCTGCAGTGCATCACGGATCGAAGGTGCAAACTCAACGAGAAGATTTTTTTTTTAGGGCACTCAGAGAAATCGTGGTAGCCCTGATAATTATGATACGGCGAGTATGAACTTTTAGTTCGTGGCAGTATTTTTCAATAGTTACTTGAATTGGCGAATTATTTCAATCAGATGCTCGCGGTACCTGCAATCTGCAGTGCATCAGGGTTCGAAGGTGCAAACTCAACGAGAAGATTTTTTTTAGGGCACTCGGAGAAATTGTGGTAGCCCTGATAATTATGATACGACGAGTATGAACTTTTAGTTCGTGGCAGTATTTTTCAATAGTTACAATAATAGTGCGTCAGGCTCGTGCGCTCTACAATCAGATTCTGTCGAGCTCGCGTGGCCTCGATCGGCAGATCGGCCATTTCGCTTATCTATGGGACAAAAAAGAAGAAGAAAAATTAATCAGGTTACCGTGTTGAATTGGCGAATTATTTCAATCGGATGCTCGCGGTACCTGCAATCTGCAGTGCATCACGGATCGAAGGTGCAAACTCAACGAGAAGATTTTTTTTTTTTAGGGCACTCAGAGAAATCGTGGTAGCCCTGATGCTTATAATACGACGAGTATGAACCTTTATGATGCTGAAGTTCGCATCGTTGGAATGCAGCGAAATTCAGAAAAAACAAATTCTAAATAACCCAAATTATGAAATTAAAAATGATAAAAAATCATCATAGAAACTAATCGCTGTGATTACTTTTTATACCTAATTTCATCATTTGGGTTAATTACAATTAATTATTTTGCTGAATTTCGTTGCATTCCAACGATGCGAACTTCATCATGAACTTTTAGTTCGTGGCAGTATTTTTCAATAATTACAGCAACTATTTGCGTTAGAAGAAACAACCGCGTGAACTCGAAATTGTTAGTCGGCACATTGGAGACACTAACACCAGATTATTTCCTTAGTGTATGTGGATACCTACACTTGAATAGTATCGCGGTAACTTTGTTAAGTTACAGTTATTAATTGTTCCTTGATGCAAATATTTGTACTTCGTTAGTTAAGCCGGAGGTCTTTGTGGTAAAGTCAAGAATTGCGAATATTGCCGTGAAATATAAAGGTGATATAACAGTCGTCGGAGTCGCATGATGATCTCTGTGACGACATCACCCGACAAACAATACCCACAGTATTTTTTGCAACAATTATTATTTCCACCTAGCGTGCCGTTAATCTTAATTCATCGCTTCTGCCGAGGAGTCAAATATCGATTATTTCCCACGGTCGAAAGATAAACAATAACGCCGCGGAAGTTTAATTGATTTTCGTCAGCACGTAGCGCCGGCTTCTGGGTCCGCCGTGCAGCCAGTTTGCGTACATAACGTTCGTCTATTTTCCCAATGAGAAGCCACGATGCATTTAATATCCTGTGCTGAAACTATGTTTCGTCGTTTAATGGAAAATGGGGCTGAGGGGGGCTGAGGGGGGTGAGACATTTTCAGACCCGACTGCGGCCTGTAGCCGCCTATGCTCCACTCGCCCTTGCACAACTCCCTCGAGAGGGACGATCCTGAAACGCGAGACCAGCAGCAGCGTTTTCCGAGTGCACGAGTATTGATCGCGTCGTAGGTGGCGCGGAGTATGCGAACCACACCGAGAGAGAGAGAGAGACTTCCACCCCTGTCGCGCTCACCAGCCGCCCTCCCTCCACCACAGGATCCCCCACCGCGCGAATCGCGCGGAAAACACAGATCCCCCTCCAGCGGAGGCAACTTTTACGTCGGGGCTGCAGGAGAGGGGGCGCTGCTGCTTTCCCTCACTATCGCGCCTCCAGACCTTTCCCGCCCTTTCTGGAATTCCGGAGAACGCGGGAAAAGCTCTCGGCCCTCATTTTTCTCTTGATACACACACGCAAGTCTCGCGTTGAAAAAAAAAAAAAAAAAAACATACAGATTTGTTCTTATTTTCAAGCTCGTCACATTTTTGTCGATGAAAATCCGTAAAAAAATATTAATAATTAAGGGAGATAGAGGGCGAAAAATAAAACTTCAAGTTTGTCCTCGCGATTTTAAGGTTTTCGACGATCGCTCAACAGCAACTTTCTCATCGGTGATGGTTGTCAATAATAGCTACATAAATCAGAATACATCGAGATATGAAGATAAATCAGAATACAGAAAGAGCGAGAGATTTTGGATTTAGATTTAGATTTGTTTATTCCGTGCCCTGGGGCAAAGCCCCCTAAGAACACCGTGCCAACACACAAAATAGCGCACAAGCATATACAAGCTGGGAAAAACCATGCGCAAAGAACAAAGAAATATCTTAACCTACGAAGAAGTTAACAACTGACTACTTAACTAACCTAAAACTAACTTAACCTAGATTATTATAAAGACATTGCAAAACAGCTGCATGTACAATGAAAAAGAAAAATAAAGCAAATAAAATAAAATAAAATAAAATAAACGCAGAGCAACAAAAGAAAAGAACAGAAAAAGAAAAAAGGCGACGCGCACCGCCTTACACCGAGAAAAAAAGTTTCCTTGATTCAATGAAATTTCCTTGAAATCTCAACCTATGAAACATTTCTTTGAGGTCAATGAAATAATATCCTTAAGTTAATATTATATTTTCTTTGAATGATGTCATCAACCAAATTATAGGTTATGTCCACCAAGTTTTTGGTTACGTACCATAGTACTTAGATATGTTCACCAATAACTTCGATGGTTTAACCAATGATTATCTTCTTGATTTTACTTGACTTAACTATAACACAACAGATCAGCTTGCGCGAGAAACATCAATACGACTTATCGCGAATGAGCCAAACGTTGACAGACCGGGTGCCGTCAGGCATATCGTTTCTTTAAATCAAGGAGATCATGTCTTTGAAATTCAACGAAATATTTCATTGAAATCAATGAAAAAATGCAATCCACCCATTTCTTTGGAATCAAGGAAATTTGTTCTCTCGGTGTACCCCCTGAGCTCATTCTGTCTACGCATCTCGTCCAGAGAGAGAGAGAGAGAGGGGGAGATGCCGCGAAAAATTCACCGAGTAATGTTCGCTGTAACGGGCTGATAGAGACGGGCGAAAATAAGAGTGTAAGGAGAAAAAACGAAGGGTGGCAAAAACGGCCAAGTCTTGCCAGAAGGGTGAAATGGACGTCAGGGAGAAAGAGAGAGAAAGAGAGAGAGAGAGAGATGCGCGGGCTCCGTTTTCTTCGTCGCACCGTTTGTTTTGCTCATTATCCGACTTTACGGCCGCAGTTTGCGTTACAAGCCGCGAGCGAGCGCGAAATATGCGACAATAAAACCAGTGAGTTACGCAATTCGACGGTTCGCTTATTTTATTTTATTTTTTTTTATCTCCGCGGAAAAACCGACAGTGAGGTGAGGAAGCACTAAAAATAATGAAAAAGAAACATCCTCGCGGAGGTCACGAGCGCGAACACGTGCGGCCCGCAAAGGTCGGGCGCGCTCGTGGCGGCCGGAAGTACGACAGATAAACAACTGTGATTCCTCGCAACTTTTGTCCCTCGTGCTTCATTATGCGCCGCGCCACGTGAGACGCGGGCGTTTTACACGCGGGAAAATATAGAGCAATTAGCGAAATTTCGCGCGCGATTCGGGGTCACGCGAGCCCCGAGCTCTCTCTCTCTCTCTCTCGATCACGATTATTTCGAAACACGTGTACACGTACCGCTGTATTATCCCTATTGGCGTGGCTGTCGTCGCCTATGCTAGTTAACACCGTCTCGCATGCCGGTACGTACACTATTTTCCTGTAATAAGTCGGTGCGTGCCGGTGCTGCACCTGCTCTGGCTTTAGCGCCGAGCTATGCGGAGGCGCTGACTCGAGCGCTGATAACACGCACGACGAGCGTCGGCTCGCTCCGAATTAGGGTTAAATGGATTTTTTTTTATGTGCCCATTTTTTAATGGGCACTGGCAGCGCCATTTGAAAAATATTTAGGCCCTTTTTGCAATTGATTTGTGTAGCTATTATTGACAACAATCACTGATAGAAAAGTTGTTGTTAATCGTCGAAAACCTTAAAATCGCGATGACAGACTTAAGGTTTTATTTTTCAACGCCCTCTATCTCCCTTAATTATTATTAAATTAATTAATTATTAGCATTATGATTATTATTATTAATTATTATTATTATCATTACTTATGATTAATTATTAATTAATTAATTTATTATTATTATTAAATCTGTATGTTTTTTTTTCAATTGTTTATAAACGCTACTTGAATGTTTGACCCCTTCTTCAGCTGTCAAAGCCTTCCTAGTCCCCTTAATTAAACAGTGAGTTTTTTTTAAATACCAATTTATTCATAATTTCGTTGATTAGTTACCCAAATTGGCACAGTCGGCAGTTGCATTTTCATGACTAAAAAATGATAATTTTGATGTTAGTTGGGGCACCTTTCGACACGGTTTTTAGCGGCCACCGCGAATGAAGAAAAAAAAACTGACGTTCTGAAATAACTAACAGCGACGGAGAACTATATGGAGTGGAGAAAATGTGCCATTAATATTCCATTATTATTGCCGAGTATTATGAAACAATGTATACCATATGATAGATGCTGCTCTATAGTACATTTATCCACGGATTGGACATCCGACACGGGTTTATTAAGTTACGATGATAGTGTACTCTATAACTATGTACGTCGGGGCGGCGTAACGGGCCGTAAGCTTCGAAACGCTACGCTTCATCCGGAAATAGGTAATCAGCCCCCGCGTACACGCTCCTCCCCTACCGCCCGGTCTCTTTATTAGTATGCATTTATGACAATGCTCCTTTATGCTCGATGAGTATGCAGATATGCGTGCGCTGCGGCTTCGGAGCTCCCCCCGCCGCGGCCCCGTCTCGGTATCAATGTTAAGAAAATGATTAATGCCGAGTCCATGACAATCTGCTGCGAACCGTGCGAGGATTTTCTCTATACGCCCTACATATCCCTATCCGTCACTACGACTCAGATCGCATGTTTTCACATAGCTACGCAGAGTCACATACGAGTGTATATGAGTTTATAACAAAGAACATATATATATAATAAAATTATATATAATTTTATATAAAAATATAAAATTATATATAATTTTATATATAATTACAAAAATATAAAATTATATATAACTTTATATATAATTACAAAAATATAAAATTATATATAATTTTATATTTTTAAATTATATATAATTTTATATATAATAAAACTCTATTTCGACACAGCTTCATTCCAGTGAAAGTGACGCACCACAAAATATCGTCGTCGTGAATCAAAATAAAAATCAGTTCTTATATTTCCATGACTGTCACTTCATTCCGAAATATCGAAATTTCCAGATTTTTTTTTTTTCGCTGTCTTTCCCTGACCAAAGATTCTGATAACTTTCATGTATCACACTTGCTTCTTCTTCCATGACCGACATTCATATATCATTAGATCCTTAATCGTCGAGGTTAATTTTTACCGCGCTTCGTTGGAGCTATTTATGAAGTGATTAGCGGAGTGAAGGTGTTATTAAAGAAGGAGGTGTGCAGGCCGGACAGGAAGAACGCTCGAGGAAGTGGCCAGAGGATGTACGTTCAACATGACTCGACCCTTTGCGCGTACACTCGTACTACCCGCCACTCGCCGCGCACTCGGTGTCCGCTGTATTTTGTACAAGTACGCGCGCTACTTACGAATTATTATTCAACGACGACGATTATTCAGCAGAAGGCGCGTCGTAACGCGGCGGCGTCGATACGCGCCGTAAATTATTCAAATTTACGTATTACGAGGAAGACCACGATGCACTGTAACTTCTTCGCTTTATTCCCCCCTCGCACAGGCCAGCTGAATAAAAAAACAAAGCAAAATGTTGTAGATGAATTTAAAAAAAAATCATGTATAAATTCATGCAGATAGATGGGGAAAGTGGTGTCAATTGCTACACGACTGGATCTGATCACTGGTGCAACCTTGGATCACTGCCTACTTCTACTATTTAATAATCGCACAAAGTACGAATGATGCTGAAGTTTGCATCGTTGGAATGCAACGAAATTCAGCAAAATAATTAATTGTAATTAACCCAAATGCTGAAATTAGGTATAAAAATTAATCACAGCGATTAGTTTCTACGATGATTTTTTATCATTTTTAATTTCATAATTTGGGTTAATTAGAATTTGTTTTTTCTGAATTTCGTTGCATTCCAACGATGCGAACTTCAACATCATAAGTACGAACACACGAGGTCGTTAAAAATGTTTTTTTTTTATATCAAAGAGAAGAGTTTCACTTGTGTCTCAATAAGTTTTGAGGAAAATTGAGACAGGATCCTAAACGGCCGACAACCCGGGCTACCTAAGGCGTTAGCAGTAATCTGCGGGGAAACGTTTTACTTTTCCACTTGAGAACTCGAAAAAAGGAACAAAGTAGAGACGCGTCTCCGGAGTCGGAATAGAACGAAAATAGTGGAGGAGAAAAAAGAGGCTGAAGAGGAGAGCGGAGTGGCCGTTCACCCCTGTCGGATGGATCCGAGGAAACCATAACAATAACGATAAAAATAGAATGGCACGGGGTGACGCGATTTCGTCTGTTCGACTCTCTCACTCTTCCACGAGTTTTCTTCGTTACCTTTTTTTTTCTTTATTCCTTTATTTTTTTATTCCCGAATCTTCAAGCGAAGAGGCACCGTCGTTGCGGAGAATGATCGAGAGGGACGTCGGAATCGCGAAAATTTCTCTCACTTACGACTCCGAGAACCGGCATATTCCGTTCTACTTCGAGGGTATACAACCTCCTGGGCACTTTGTCAAGCGAGCGATCGAAAACAAAATGAACTCGTGGTCGCTTCGCGAAGTGAGGGCGACGAAATTGTGAGGACGACAATGGCAAGACAATAAGAGGATGAGGCTGTCGAGAAGCATAATTTTTTAGCTTCTCAAGTAGCAAAGTGCGAGCCGTGGTAGATTTTTCATCTCCTCCTCCTCTCTCCCCACAGTAGGTACGGTTTGGGAACTTCGGCATGAAAGGAATGAAATGTGACGAAGGGGAGGCGAGAGAAAGCGCCACAATATCGATGAGAATATCTGTCAGGGCAACGATATAGCAAGCTGGGTCCGTGAACGACGCCACTTCCTGAGATCCAATAAATCCCTCTTGTGTCATCCACTGATTTTCATTTATCACCACCTGTTTTTCCTTCACATTTTTCCTCCATCTGCTTTTGATAAAACTGGCCATCAAGTTCATTAATTCTCTCAATGAAATACTCACTAATGAAGAGCATTTTCGCGAGGTGTTTCAGTGCAACGAGAAAGAAAGTTTCGTTGACTCAAAGAAACCTCTTTGCAAAACTAACAGCGTCCCTAAATAACACAATAATAACTTTACAACGAGGTCAAGTACAACTGCACTCTGCATCACATTAATAAAAGGCGCTTGAAAAGAATACAACGAAGACTTGCCAAGAGGCCCCACGAAAAAAAAGACCCCGATCTTTTGTACGCCTAGATAAACATCCGGGTACTCAAAAAGTACTCCCTAACTGAATGACCACGACAGTTGATAGTCGTTCCAGAGTGAGAAAAATTGTAACGATTAACCTAAGCCATTAACTGAGATTGTTTACCTAGGCGGGGAGAGCATAAAGCAAAGAAGTCACGAGAGTGAGAAAGATAGTCGAGTCTGGGGACTGCGAGAGAGTCACAAAGTAGCGGAGGGCGCGACATCTCCGGTTGTTAACCCACCGGGAAGAGCAACCTACCGAAGCTTACCTTCCTCCGCTCTTTACAGCCTTATTTATTTTCGGCTGTGTCTGCCGCGTGGCGCTATCTTTTTTTAACTCTGGCACGACGACGCGGTGCTTCCTATTTCTCACCCCTCGTGTTACGCGCCGAGCGAGCCTGAACGTGACGAGGGAAAGGAGGAGACGCCGCGCTTGGAAAATAAAAGGGGAAAAAGCGTTCCTGAAGGCGTTAATGTGGCCACACACCGCGGGACTTGTATCAATTTCCGGGTCACTCTGCGATTACCACGTGCCGTACATAGACAGCCCACTATCACACTACGGCGAACGGCCCTGGTATAATAGACCTCTACACACGGCGATGGACGAAACGCGTCGCTGAATTTTCCTCCGCAGTCCGATGGACGAGAGACGCAGAGGGAACTGGGGGAGCAAACAACTGAATTCCAAGGACGCGGTGGGTGATGAATCTTTTGGCTCTCCACGTTTCGTTCGAATGCGAAGAAAACCGCTCTGTGGTGCTAATACAGTTAAGAGGAAACACAAGACGCAGGCTCTTTTGGGAATAAATGAAGAAATTGCGATATATTGTCTTCTACGACTATTGAATTGTTTAGTATCCATCGTTATCATAGATCGTTTTGGGGAAACTTGAAAAGATTGAAACAGATTGAAACACGGCACTTCAGGGCTCGACTTCGGGATGTTAGCGAACACTCAAAGAAATCGTGTAAGTTCTGGTAACTATAAAGTGACAAGCATCCAATTTTCGTTCATGCTATTATTTTTATAGTTCACGGTAATTAATTCATAGTTATGATAACTACGTTATAGTTACCATAACTAGAAAAATAGTTGCTGTACCTATCAAAAACAATTGCCACTTTATGGTTGTCACTTTATAGTTGCCAACACTAGATTTTTCTCTCAGTGAAGAATCTTGCTTGGTCCAGTCGATAAATCCGGAATAAAAAAAATGGTATATCAACCCACACGTCAGTCAACCGCGAAAGGAGCTTTGCGCGATACCGCCCGAGACATTAGCAACATTTTTGCAAGAGACCGCTATCGCACAGTTATATCCTGGATGAGCCTATAAAAGCAACGAATCTCGAGAGGAAACGACGCGAGTCGTTCCGTAACTAGGACAATCCGAGGGAGACGGAGTGAGAAAAGGAGCAAAGAGAGAAACCGAGAGACGGATGGAAAGCCCGAGAAGAGCTTTCCGCGACGGGACGAAGGGGGTGTAAGGCGCACACGGTCGTCGCGGGTTATTTCCGCGCCAGACGAGCTCGCGACCGTCGAGACGAGACGAGACGACTAATAAGAAGAAGCAGAAGAAATAGAAGAAGAGGAGGAGGAAGAGACGCGTCGACCCGAAGTGCATCCCTCCGCGTCCAGAATTAGAGTGACTCACTGGCCCCCGTGAGCACGCGCGCTCTCTTAACTCGCAGATTATTTGCGTTTGCATAATCCGGGATATTCGATGCGACGTCGTCGGGCCGTCGGGTGACGTCGCTGGTCGTCCACGTTTCTGTGGTTGTTGGTACCGCTGCGAGCCCTCGCGAGTCAGACGGATTTCCACGAAATCCGTAGAATCCACCGATGACTCCTGTTATTTTTTCGTCGAAATCAAGTCCACGGAATTCGGATTTTTTCTTCTGCAGCCCCATGCGTCAGCTCCTGACTGACGGTAATTGATGAAGTTGTTGAAGCAGCAGCAGCAGCAGCAGGACCCTAGAATAATATTTTGCGAACGGTTTATTATTTCGTTGGTCCTCGATTATGTTGATTTTAACTCTAAAATACTTAACATGAAATATTCCACGGAACGATAAAGAACAGAGATGCATTTTAGGGAGATTAAAAATATTCTCGCGACAGTGGTAAAGAGTTTTTTAATGGCTTGCCCCCTTTGCGTCAATCTGCGTCGTTTTATGGGAAATAAGAAGGAGAAATCTCGATGAGCGCAGCTCAACGAAAAGATTAAACGTTTGCGTTTTAACCGCCCCTATGATGGCATCGCTGGCGCGAACCGTCCCGTGAAAGAATGAAAGAAACCCGTCACCGAGACAAGGAGTTTCTGTGACTTGGATCGGAACGAGCGCCGAACGAACGTGTCTTCTCGGCGGGAAAGCACCAATGACGGATATAGAGGAGACTGTGACGAGAACGATGCAGCTGTCGCGTATGTATAATATACACAAACGAAGAGAGAGAGACACGAGAATGCTCGACCCTCTGTGATCTCGTTTTGTGTCCCTCTGGACGAGTAATTAGACGCTTAATTAAACTCGTCGGCACGCGTGGATTCAAGAGCCTCGAGCCACGAGTCCACCACCGATGCGTTTTTCTAATTAGCCCACTTTTGTTATTTCCCAGAAAACCGTGTAGCGTTAGTTGAGCCCCTATTTCTGTACGCAACATAAACATCAGGCTGCACACGCCTGACGTAAGAGGAATTCCGAAAAGGACGCGAGAGAAATATTAATTTCCTTTTCTTTTATCCGATACATTCGAAGGCGCGCGTTAAGTTGAAGCGTATCTTCGGAGGAAACGGCGCGATCGAGTTAATGGGACATTACGCTGAAATCTGGACAGATGATGGTAGGGAGACTTGTTAGTAGTAACGCGGACAATATTGAAAAAAATTCTGGATAAAAATGGTTCAATCGAAAAGGAGACGATGACCAACTATTTTTGCGAACATGCCAATAGCAAGAATAACATGAATTAAAAATCGCGGGCGCGAAACCCTATGAACCTGTGAAGTCAAATGTTGTAGAATACTTGTTGCAAAACATTTTCCAACTCGTGTGATTGCACCACTCGCCGTCGTTTCGTTAAAATTAATTAATTACGAAAATGAGTATATTACGGCACGAGTGCGAAAAAGTTTCACCACACGTGTCGCAATGTACTCATTTTTCCGACTTCGCTAAAATGACCACATTCCGTGCGTTGGAGAATATCTGACTACTCATGCGCACTCTGGTTTTATTACTCCCTAGAGAGGAAGACGATTCTTCACTGCCCGCAGGAGTAAGAAAAGCTGCACTGCGCATGCGAACCACACACAGATTCGTTACAATTTTCGCTTTTATTGTATGCAAGATACTGTGACAATTTTTTAAGCGAAAATGTATCGTATGCAACGAGGGAACGCGGCATTTCATCTCGTGTGGTCGCTGAAACTTCACACTCAGCGAAAATCACGCACTTCACTCCCTTGTAACATAATACACTAATTTCAGGCAACTTCATCCCGTCGCGTACAGTTACTTCACCATTAGTACGAAGTACAAGGTTGGATTACTCACTACCACGCACAGCGGGAAACATAACCAACGTGAAATGGTAATTTATTAGTTTGTTGCAGTTGCTGTTTTAAGTGGTCCGTAGCACTACACGATAAAGCTCTTTGCACCCCAAGTCCCGTGGAATTGTTTAACAGTAATTATAATGAGGCACCTGAGCAGTCACATGTATGACTTTGAACCACCGTCAAGTGCGACGCAATTGAAGTTACTGCGACAATTTATATTTTTCTGATGTTGAAGTTTGCATCGTTGGAATGCAACGAAATTCCGAAAAAACAATTAATTCTAATTACCCTAAATTATTAAATTAGGTACAAAAAGTCATCACAGCAACTAATTGTTATGATGACTTTTTATACCTAATTTCATCATTTGGATTAATTAGAATTACGTTTTCTTTTTCTTCTGAATTTCGTTGCGTTCCAACGATGCAAACTTCAACATCATATATTTTTCGTTTACCATTATTGAGCTAATTACCATGAAAAAACGTGATATCCGATGTAGCACGTGTCACAGCTCATTTTGTCTGATTTTGGTGTCGGGTGCCGTTATCCCTGATCTTGAACCTTTTGTAGGAAGCTAATCAATTGGCCGGTGTTCGTCGTGCCCTCGTTGCGCAATGACAACGCGGGAAATAACAACACACACATCGACACCAGGCGGGTGGCGGCGACTGTCCTGAATTTTATTCGGTCAGAGTGAGATTTCCATCTCTCGTGTCCCGTGATGATCGTCACGATGCATATCCCGTTGCGGCGTGTAATATCTAGTCGATTGGCGGTGGCCACCACATATGTGGGATGGCGATCCATTATTCGACGATTGTTTGTCGTTTTGCCGCCCACCGTTTGTTTGTCGGTGTAGGAACGTCGCGTGACACCGGAAACGCGCGGCTCTCTGGACGATGGTGTCGATGATTTGTCAGAAAACAACGACAATAACGAGGGCACTTTCGCCTTCCTGGAGCATGAAAAGTCCGCCAATGCCGTTGATGACCCAACCCCCGTTACATTTTCACAACGTCGGGATTGGCGACTAGCGTGGGAAATCTCGTCATCGTCATCGTATCTGTATAAAAGCTGGCTAATCAATAGCCGCGAATGACACTCCTGTGTTAGCATCGCTCGGGAAATATTCGATTGGAAGGATGAGAAGCGGCACGAGACTCGTGGCTATTTTTCTGCTGCTTCACTTCCTCGATAGCGGCCACTCATTGATCCACGATGGTTTCGCCAAAGTATTCGGCACCGCCGGAAGCATCACCAAGTAATACTGAAAACGAAATTTCTTCGATTAACAATGTGTGTTGTGGGTGCGCGGCTGATGGGATCGGTTTGATTGCAGCGTGAAAACGACTCGGCTTCTCAATCAATTGTGCAACGAGTCTCAGGACGACAACTCGATCGAGCGCGACGCTTGCTACGGATGTTTCTATCGGGCGAGCACCCAGCCGTCCGGTTATCCAACTTTACTCGCAATGGCTGCGTGCGCTGACGTTTATCTCAATAACACCGACTACGGACACTGCAGAGTCTACCTCAGGGTCAGTTTACGATAATGCACCCAGAGAAATCGGTCTGATGGGATATATTCGAAACAAATAAAATTTATTTGAATGAAATAAAAATTTATTTGAATGAAATAAATTTTTATTTGATCCAAATAAATCCTATTAGGCCGGCCATTAAATAAATCACTCTATTTAATGGCCGGCCAACTAGGATTTATTTGGATCAAGTAAAATTTATTTCATTCAAATAAATTTTTATTTCGTTCAAATAAATTTTATTTGTTTCGAATAGATCCCTTCAGAACGATTTCTCTGGGTGTGTGATGTTGAAGTTTGCATCGTTGGAATGCAACGAAATTCAGAAAAAAAAATTAATTCATATTAACCCAAATGATGAAATTAGTTATAAAAAGTAATCATAATAATTAGTTGCTATGATGAATTCTTATATACAATTTTATAATTTGGGTTAATTAGAATGAATTTTTTTCCCGAATTTCGTTGCGTTCCAACGATGCAAACTTCAACATCGTACGATAATTCTCGACAAGTTGCCCGAAGTTTCTTCCATTCCCGCGTGAAAATTCATATCTTCTCACGCAGAACGCAACCAACGCCATGGACCCGAGAGTCAGCCCGACAATAATCTACTGCACTTTCTTGGAATGCATTCGTCAAGTCAACAAGGATTCTCTGGTAACCCAAATGTCTTCTGCAAATTTTTGCGATGGCAATTTGATACATCCTTCGTTTTTTCATAAAAATTAGCAAATTTTCTATGCACCAGAGCACCTTCATTACTTATTTATCTCGCGCCACTACTTTAGCTCATTTTTAAGACTGAGTGAATTTTCATAGGTGTAAATTAAAATCGTGAAAAGTTGAAGCTGTTAATTTTTTTTATTTACCTTTGTATATTTATAATGACAGAGCAATGTATGTAATTTTATGAATACGAAAAAAAAAATCCTCCCAAGCCCTTTCAATTTGAGCACCATACAACGATCAATAAGAGATGTACATACTGTAAATACTTGTAGTGTAAGACACCACTGTAAATAATGCGCAGGATGCACTGGAATCATTGAGTCGCAATGTTGCTCCCTGGTCCCCGGAGGCTAAGTACGTGTCGAGGATGAGCAGCCGGCTTCTCGCCGTGAGGAAGCATCTCTCGGCACTTCGAGGAATTTGTGTAGTGCATAACGTAAACAGGCCGGATTCCACTCACACCATGAGGCCGGACACAGAGCCGATCCCACGACGTTACAGTTACGGCGGTAGGAAAACTCAGAGCATCCCTTAAGGTAGTCCTTGCGCCTGGTGTCGAGTTCGCATAAGTTTTCGAAAATTGAGAGACAATTGCAACCATTTCTCGATAATATAAAAATCTGAAAAAAATCATGCAAATTAAAGGCACTGCAAAGATTAATTTTGCATAATAATAATTCGAAAATGTTATTAACAAATTGATGAAAAAAAAACATTGTTTAACAAATATTTCGATGACTCAAGTTTTTTTTTGTGATAATGATTCCTTCGTTTTTCCGAATACGTATGAATTTTTTCAGATTTTAGAGTTCACTTTGAAATTCGTGTGTTTTTATAGGGAAAATATGTGAAAATTCAAAGTGAACTCTAAAATCTGAAAAAATTCATACGTGTTCAGAAAAACGAAGGAATCATTTTCATCCACAAAAAACTTGGGTCATCGAAATATTTGTTAAACAATGTTTTTTTTCATCAATTTGTTAATAACATTTTCGAATTATTATTATGCAAAATTAATCTTTTCAGTGCCTTTAATTTGCATGATTTTTTTCAGATTTTTATATTATCGAGAAATGGTTGCAATTGTCTCTCAATTTTCGAAAACTTATGCGATCTCGACACCAGGCGCAAGGACTACCTTAAGAGCGGAAACCAAACGACGAGCGAGAAAACCAGTGCGAGTGCCTGAAAAGCTTGATCGCCAAACGTAGCGCGGAGCACCATCTAAAAAAAAATAAGTCAAACAGAGAGCACGTCATGTTACTTCGATAAGGAAATCTCATTTTTTTTCTGTACTTTGTAGATCCGGGTATGCGTAGGCGAGGCCCTGACAATGTTTTCCAATTTTACATCAACGGACGTAAGACTCGCCCAGCTTTTCGTCAATACGACCGCGTGTATTCTGGCGAAGACACGATGTGGCGTCCCGAACCCGATTACGGGCGACTATCAGCAGGCGAACGATATTTCAAGTAAGCTCGGCGTGACGGGCGTCAATGCGCTCTTCGTAAATTCCTACTACGACATAAACATCATACAACTGCCGTTTGGAAACGGCGTGATTGACGAATGCGCGAAGTACAGAAACGCGCAGCAAGCCACTTGGCCCAGTGTACAATGTATCACTTCTTCAGCTTTTTAGATAGTCAATGAAAGAGAGAAAAAAATAAATACAACCCTTGTAATACGTTTAAAAAAATATCAGCATTCATCGTTCTTGGCTTTTCCTCGAAAATCTCAATCAACTTGTTCCCACGTACCACGACATGATGTTGAAGTTTGCATCGTTGGAATGCAACGAAATTCAGAAAAAAAAAAAAAATTTAATTAATCCATATGCTGAAATTAGCAACTAATTGCTACGATGACTTTTTACACCTAATTTCATTATTTGGATTAAATAGAATTAATTTCATCATTTAAGTAAATTAGAATATTTTTTTTCTTCCTGATTTTCGTTGCATTCCAACGATGCAAACTTCAACATCGTACCATGACGAGGTATTTATGCGACACGGAATGGTCGCGTTGCCGCAATTTATGTATGAGATATGTTCTTCAAGTACATATTCAGAAGTGGCGTGGAGAGTTCTGGCCATCGAAAACAGATGACTCGTGCACTCGAATGCGTATGGAGAAGATGCGGCGCGCGGAGGGTGAAAAAAAAAGTGTAAGAAGAAAAAGGAGGGAAGAATAGTAGGTATACACGGAAAGCGACGTGTAGGCGCGATCGCTCGATTTCGATTTCGCGTTCTCGAGCAATGTGGGAGACGCTCCACTTGGCCTCTTCCACGAAATAATTTGAAATATGCAAATGTCCTGGGAGTGTGCGTACATGGGTATTTGGGTGGGTTGCGTGGGTGTGACATACGAGACACGGAGAAGTGGAGACGAGCTAGTGAGAGTGTGATAGCTGGCGGGGAAGAAGGAGCTGAAGCAAAGAAGAGCAAGCCTCTCGCGTACATATACACCCGCGGCTCACGGTTCAGTTCTCCCCGAGCCAATCTAACTTAACATGCAGATGCACTACGTAGAATTGAGTGGCAGAGCACTGCGTGAAGCTATACGACACACAGGCGCAGAGAGACGGACGGGCTTTATGGGCAAACTGGAGAGACATATTCTGAGTCAGTCTGGTAACAATGAGATACCAAAACACTGAAACACATGAAAATTAGACGGCTCGCTAGGAAAATTTCCAATGGCGGAATCAAAAACCGACATTTGTTGTGCCCACGAAATTTCTTCTCTCATCAATCGAGCGTCTGCCTCATAGCAAAACGACCAAACAAATTATGATGAAGTTTGCAACGAAATAAAAAAATAAAAAATGTAATTTCACTGTTTGGGTTAATTAGAATTAGAAAAGTCTTAGCAGCCGAAAAATCATAGCAAGTAATTGCTGCGATGAGTTTTTATACCCAATTTTATTGTTTGGGTTAAGTAAAAAAAAAATTCTGAATTTCGTTGCATTCCAACGATGCAAACTTCAACATCGTAAAAAATTAAGCGCCAGTTCCGTCTTACAGCGGATGGGCACAGAACAAGAAATTGGCAAACTCGAATTTAGACCCATTTCCGGTATCTAACTACGATCAAGCAGCATGATTCATCGTGACATGATCTTTTTATGGGTCGGTTTGAAAAAATTCCTTCAAAATCCTACACATTTTCGACATGTTCCAGCATAATAATACGATCTTGAAGTTTGCATCGTTGGAATGCAACGAAATTCAGAGAAAAAATAAAAAATAAAAAGTAATTAACCCAAGTGATGAAGGACACGATTTTTTGTGTGCTCTTATTTGCTATGGTGATTTTTTTATGTCCATTTTCATTATTGGGGTCAATCATAATTAAATTTTTTTCTGAATTTCGTTGCATTGCAACGATGGAAACTTCAACGTCATATAATAATGCAACCCGTGATACTCGCATCTTCTTATCGTACAAACGAATAGAAAAAAAAAAAAAATTACTCAGCATCTTCATCACTCAAAATGTTCTTAAACGCGTTTATTATTTTTCTCCATTACCCGCAGTACAGCGGGGAGCGAATCTGTAGCCTGAAGCAACCTTTATAGCGCTGATAAAAAGCGCATAGCGAACCATATAGCGGGGACGGCCAAAGCTCGCATTCCGAGAACAATATTTGCAACGCAAACAGGACCGACTCGATAATAGCGCCACGACGACGACGAGGAGGAGGAGAAAGCGCAGAAGAAGATGAGGAAGATATAGAAGAGGAAGCCTCGAAGGAGGAAGCGAGAGATTGTATATTACAGCTATGGCGCTGTGATGCGAATGAACGCTCTCTTTCAAAAGATGGTACTCCCGTTACACGCGCATTCCTTGGGCGTCATCGTGCTAAGAATAGCCATAAGGATTACGCCATTGGTATTATTGCCTGACTCACTACGCTATGCTCTGTGCAATATCCTACCATCTCTCTTTCCCTTTCCTGTCTTCAATCTATATCTATCCTGCTGCGAAAGAATCGTCTCTAAGAAGCGTGGGAAGATTAACGTCTCTCATCATCGAACGACTCTCGTCGTCACTCGAGATCCGAGGAAACACCGACACACATTCCCTTTTGTTTCTTTCATTCTTCTTCCATCGCCCACGAGACTCTTTATTGGCGGAACAAAAACAACGGTGGTCGAAAAAGAAAGAGGAAGCGTGATAAGAAAAAGGTGTAAAAGTTGGTGAGAATCCTCTGACGACGCGACTTCAACGCTCGAAAGACAATCATTAGTATGAGGGGAGTAGGAGACTTGTCTCATTAGTTGAGTCTGCAATTGGCAGATTGACGAAACGTTTGTCCATCGCAAGATGAGCTTATGCTGTGGATGAAGAGACGGAAGAGAGGAATCGTTAATAAATAATATATTTATTGGAAGAGATGTAAAGGAAATGAATGAAAACTGACAGACAGATAGACGGAAGAAGAAGCGTTTTTGTGTATGCAAGAGCAATAGCAAAAGCCGGAGAAAGTGGTCCCCCCAAGAAGGGGTTCTTGTAAAATCGTTAAGAATAAAATCTTATATTAAAAACTCCTTTTTCTTACATGAAAAAATCGCCACCAAAAATTATTATTTTCAAAATTGATTAAAAAAGGTTCACAACCAGTATTTTTAGGGGTAGAATATGCGACTTGAGAATGATGGTATAGATTAAAAGTCGATACTTTGAAAAGAAACATTTTCGGCCTGACATCTATTAAACTACCTATTAATCCGAATCTATAATTATTCGTCCATTTGACTATTTCACTTTTTTAGCTGCAGAAATGTGACAACGATTTGCGGGTATATAAATAAAAGTAAATAATAGTACGAATGCGATGAATGTAAGAATTTTTTCAGGAAGTCGGTGTCATTGTTTTCCCTGGCATAGTTTCGTCCGAGGAGAAACTGCACAGGGTGCGACATCTACCAGCTTCTTTCAGAAACCTGGAAGCTTTTTACTCGCGGCAACGTGTATAAGTCGTGCCACTTCTTTAAATTAATCAATAAACTTGAACGGAGATGAAGTCAGGAGCCACGGTTTTTTTATTTCGTTGCTAACTGAATAAATTCGTTGCGATGAGGATGAAAAAGGTTTCTTTTTTACAGAACCGATATCCCCATAAATAACTGTTATCCACGAGGTCGGTGCGACCCGCACCTCTCGAGTTCACATAATTCTGCCAGACGGCTCAATCGAATCTTGAAATGTCGAAAAAAGAAGAAATACACCAGCCAACCGATTCTCATAAATTCTTAAAGTTGGAGCTTCCGAACACTGATACCATTCCTCTGAGTGGCTGAAACTCGATTAAATCGAAAGTTACGATTACGAGGTGCAGGTGATAAATAATGATATCGATAGGTTTATTATCCAAGGCTGTGGGGTGCAAAAATCGGGCACAGTCAACTGATTGATCGTCGATTACTGTTTCACCCATAAATCTCCTAGAGCATTTGTCTTTTTTCGGGGTCTGTTCAATTTTCAGTTCAGTCAGTATGCCGTATATGTGAAAATCGATAACACAATCATGGCCCACGGGCTGATAGTATTTCAATATTATTCCCATTTAAGTTGAGTCAATCCGACTCCTTCATTCTATGAATCGGGCGCAATTAGTACGGATCGGTGATACAGTCAATGTGTAATATTGAGAATAGGTTGTAATATTTGGGACAAAAATGACATTCGTCAATAAAATTCGAAACAATTAGTTTCTCGTGAAAAGCGGCCCGCAATACAGTCCCGGAGAATCGGCGTCGAAAGCTATCGGGCAAGGCGAGAAAATTACTTTTCGGCTGTTGGCCCCCGCGCTAGTTTTAAGGGAATTGAGGCGCGGCACGTACGGTAACTCTGGTAATCCGGCAAAGTGGCACTCGCAGGATCGTTAGCACCGTTTCGCGATACTCAGAGAGATACCGAGGCCCACTTCCGGTCTCCAATTAGCTAATTAACTGAAATTAACGTTGCAGAATTCCCAGAGAGGCTCCTCGTACACGGCCCTCGCGCTCTGTGCTGCTGCGCGCGGCCCACTAAAGCTGCACACAGTGCGCGCCTCGCGCACGTTGTTCTCCACGGTTGTGGCCGCGGCCAAGCGGCACGAATTCCTTCGGTTCCAAACCGTCCTGGGCTTTAACCAATTGCCCTCCAAAACGTTCTGGTGGCCGCTTCTCCCGCCGAATTATGCGTATCGCGGATAGGGCGGAAAGGTGAAGTGCCTCGCCCTTCTTGCGCCCCGCTGGTCCGGTTGGCATCAAAAGGTGTAATTGTCATCTTTCGATGGTGCCAGATATTTCCGGGAAACGCATAAATAAGGCGGCATACCGCGTTTCAATAATGCGGAGCGCCCTATTTTCTCTCGCTCGTCAACCTCCGGCAACCTTTAAAACATAGATACGATATTATATACATAGGTACGATATTTCTCATTAATAGTGATAATCCATCATCTTGCAAGGAACACAGAAATTGTCGTGCGTTGCAATATACGAATGCATACAAATATATTTCCGGAAATAATTTTGTTTCTTCGTGTGAGTTGTTATGGTAGCTGCAGTAGCTGGAGAATATAGACGAATTTGTTTAATCCTTTGCTTTATGGATCTACCAATAGCAGATTTTCCTCTCAGTGCCTATTTCTTCTATTTGTGATTTCACTTCCCACCCCCACCGGCAGAACTTAAGTTTCTCCTTCCCTGGTCAAACTCTTCGTTCTCTCCCCCTCGCTCTTTTTTAGCCCCCTTTTTGTTCCTTGTCTACTCGCGGGTTTCCGGTTTGCACGTGCAATTTTGCGATTGCACGAGCTTTAAGAGCATCTCAATTAAACAGAAGTGGAGTAGGCGCGGTCGGTGGGATGGCAGAAAGAGAAGTTTGCGCTTGAGTTAAAACTCCGGAGGCAGGCGAAAAGACTCGAGGGTGGGTCAGAGTCCGGGGGGTTGAGGGAATGAGAAATTGAGGGCTGAGTGGGATACCCAGACCAACACCCGGACTTATTCATCGGACGAAAAATCTTCGGCCACCTGTTGTCCTTGTTTCACGTATACTTCAATTAGCGATCTTCCTCCACCACTTTTTTAAAACGGTATCTTGCATCTATTGCGATTGAATTCTGTACGTTTGTTCTTCCGTAACCAAATATTCATAGGGAAGGTCTTCTGACCTACCTTATCGTGAAAAATTGTTTATTAGAAAGTAGGGGACCAGATAAAGGCAAAAGCCATACAATGTATAATCCCTTTAAAAAAAAAAGTCGGTGTGTAAAATATCTCGCATTTTCGATGTAAGTGTTAGTCGGCTATGGACTAGTTTAATAAAAAATAAAAAAAAAAACCTAATTCGTTACTTTGTAAAAAAAAAATTCTTTAAGTTTTTATCGATGTCGTATCGGTATGAAATATTTCATTAACATCTGCACCAAATTCAAATCTCCCTCAATTTAACAACGGTTCACGCTTGTTTTTCGGTAGAGCTGTAATTTGGTAGTTATACATTTGATAAAATGTACACGCGCGACTGTGTAACGTTGCTCCCATCAAGTTCTCATAAACGACTCCGGACATGAGGAGAGAAAAAGAGAAAGAAATGTGTGTCAAAGTAAAATTTCCTTGCCCAATGATCCAGAGAATGAAGGGAGTCTAGTGGGCTCGCCTGCGTGGCCCCAATCGATGAGAATTAACGCGACCCCTCCTCTGTGGATTCGAATTAAGATCGATATCTCGAGACCGTACCGAGAAATCGGAATATAATGGCGATTCGGTGTACGCACTCCGGGGCCCTCGCATACGGCTCCACGCTCGTAATCGTAAATTCCCGGTTCGCTGCGTATTCAAACAATGGAATACGCGGACGTAACTTATCCGCCAGGCGGTTCGACAATCGTCGTTCGGACGTTAGGGCACTACGGGTCAATTGGGCCTCGAGGATCGAGAGACCTTTTACTCAACACTAATTTATCAACGTAAGATCCTAAGGATTTATAATTAATGATTTTTTTCTGACTTTAACGAGCTTATCTGATCGCAGGTTTTCCGCTCATTAGTATTTTGAAAAAAATGTCCGAGATTTCTCAATGAATCATAGTGAAAAATGAGAGAACTCGGGTAAAGTCAAGTTTTCAGGTTTTCCGTGAAAACTATCGCATCTAAAAATGTGATGGCTCCGAGCAATTCGTATGGGGAATTCATTGTGTACGGGCAAAAATACATTGAAGTAGGATATTAAAATAATATATTTTGGCAATTTTACCGAAACCGATGAAAGCTTTACTAAAATTGATGTAACATTTTTCATTCTGACGCGCAGAAATTGCGTTTTTACACATATACTAAAATTCGAAGCGAACAGAAAGCCACTTGCGACGTCCCGATAACCCAACATACGGAAATCGGGGAAAAAGAAGAAAAAAAAACGATGGTCGATATCCCGTACAGTTCTTCTGTATTCAAAAAGAAATCTTCAATAATGCATAAAAAAATCGAAAATTACGCGCTCGTCTCTCCTTATATCAGATTTCGCACGAGCAAATAATTTAAAAACGTGAATCCAGTCATTGTCTCAGAATCCGGCAACGACTAATCGCAGGACGAAAGAATCGGCGGCGACGAATTTCGTAACAAACTTTTTAAGAAAGCTTCCGAAACGTTTTTGGCCATTTTTTTTTAGAAATAAATGTCGTTTATCCTTTTTTTAGTAATAATAAATATACGTTTGAGGCGTATCACGTGACGACCACGCGCCACGCGATATTCGCTACAGAGGAATGCCTCAAGTAGTAGAAGCGTGACGCAGTCGGACACGCGCGGGGTTGAACCTCGTGTCAGTCGTAGAGGGCGCGTCGCGCTCTATTTTGCCCCCGTTTCGGAGACGCTCCGGCCGGCTACGCGCTGTCGTCACGGCTTACGTCACCCTCTCCTGACGTCGGGTTTAAATCTCCCGATGGCGTTGTTAACAGGTGACGTACGCAATCCACTCGGCCAATGAACCATCGGCGTCGGCGCGTTACGCAATCGGACCGAAACACCATAACGAACTGCGTTATCATCGGAATGTTTTTTCTCTCGGCCCCGTCGAGCGTCCCGAGCGTGCCACGAAAATGTCTTCTCGCCACGCTCGCAGCCAATTCACAGTCGGAATTTCGGCGTTCGCTTCTTCTTCATCGTTTCTTCGTCCACGAAGCTTTTAACAAAACATCTAACAAAATAAATTTCTTCGGCTGTCATGCGAAATCAGAGGAACGTGGATAACTTATCGATAACATTGACTGACAAATGTCAAAACTCACGATTGCGGCCGGTCTGTCGGTCATCCTGGTGTCGATTTTTGCACCTCGCGTAATCAGGCACTCGGCGATCCGTCGAAACTCGCAACACCGCGCGTACTTTGTTGTTGTTCACTCGTTACACGGCCACTGAAAACCCGAGAAAACTGTCAGCCATCATGGATATCATCCGGCGGCGCTATATACGCGTGCCGAGCGCCGGATCGAAGTTTCGTTTTCGCCTGGCGAATTCGCGAGTTCGCGAGGCTGGCGCCATCCCTGTATCCCGTCGGGAAGCCAACGCGTGGGACGTCGCACTGCGTGGGAGTTTGCCGATTTTCGAACGCTCGAATAATTCCTGTGAAACAAAGAAAAGAAATAAAAGTAACGACAATGATCCCGCGCTTCGCCACCCGCGGGCTTGGAGACAAAGCGAACGCCGCCATTTTGTTTTTTTTTTTTTTACGATTCTCCGATAACTCGTCGGCGGGACGAAAATCGCAACGCGAGGGACTCGGCGATGTAACTGCAACAAAAATTCCGTAAATGATTGAATCGCAACGCGAAGGACTCGGCAACGTAACTGCAACAAAAAATCCGTAAATGATTTAATCGCAAGGCGAAGGACTCGACAACGTAAATGCGACGAAAATTCCGTAAATAATTGAATCGCAACGCGAAGGACTCGACAACGTAAATGCGACGAAAATTCGGTAAATAATTTAATCGCTATTGCGATCAGCCGCGATCTACGAGCTGCGCTGATTGCCAGGTCAAAAAAAAATGACGCGTTTGTTTCAGATGTTTGGCAATTTGACCGGCTTTTCGAAAATTGATAAAATTGTCAAGCTAACTTTTGTTGTATTCAACAACATAAACAACAAAATCTTTTTAAACTTGGTGGCCACAATTGGCCCAAAGGTGGCCAAAAACGGTACTTCCACCCTAATTTGCGCGGGTTAGCGAAAGCGAGGGACGTTTCGTGAAAGTAGCTATAATGGGAAGTACCTAAAAACGCATTCGGGCATCTCATAGTCTGCTCTAAATACGACGCCGGACGCTACGAGTGCCGGGTAAATGTGCGTTCGTTTCACCGGAAGTTCGAGACGGAAATGCATCTAACGATATAAAAAATAACTAATCGACACATAATAAGTAATACGTAACTATCGGACAAACATTTTTCATCAATTTGGACGAATTAAAGACCCTGCCAGGTATTACTTTACTATCCCGAGATTTTTCTCGACGCAACAGCGAAAAGGGCGCGAAAAAAAAACAACAAATATTCAAATAACACGTGTTTCAGTCGTGCGCAAGCGCAATGATTTTTCTTATTGCAGCGCGACCTCTCGGCTCAATTGTCGATATTGACGCAAGCTGTTGCCATCTTTCCTTATGCCGCTCGAGTCTGTGCATCCTTCGAACGTACACATGTTCGTGTTCTCGGCGTTCTTCGCGCAAAGTTTCGTTAAAGTGTGATCGAGGACAGGACAGGCGGACAGGATGGCGGAATTCGTGGAGAAGAGATGCGAGGATATGATTCCCGAGCTCGAGCAGATGGAGCGAATCAAACTGTTCGACAAAAATGAGATCAGGTACTTTGGAGGTTAAGTCCTCATGTTTTTTTCTCACGGGACGATTTTTCGTTGGCTTTTCGGTGACCCTTTCGATTGATTAACGCGATTCGTAACACAGCTGATACTCGTTATCGCAGTTACTCGATCTCCGATTATGTCGTAGCTTTTATTCATTTTTCGCATATTTTTAACAAGGGGCATCGCTAAGAAGCGAAAAGAGTTTGAATACAAGATCCAGAGACACACAAAATGCAAGGAGGATTACCTGCGGTACATACAGTACGAGATGGATTTACTGAAGCTCGTGAAGCAGAGACGAGAGGTGAGAAAGAATTTTCTGAAGTCTACGAAATGTTTCGTGGCTGACCTTAATAGTCAATTACTTTATTTTCAGAAATTTGGTATCACACAGAAAAAGTCTGATATCGATTATTCCATTGCCAATAAAGTCAATCAACTGTACAAGCAGGCGATATTCAAATTTCAGGATGACATAAGGTTTTTCATATCTTATATGAAATTTTGCAAACACGTTGTAAGTTCAGTAGAAAATAATTAACCAGTGAAATTTGTGTCAATTGTCGATTGTTATTCATTACATTTATCTTCAGCGATTTCACAACTGTGTGAGTCGTATGATAGGAAGAATGCTGCAAGTGCATCAGGACAAGCCAAAGTGTTGGCATATAACGGCACGCTGGGAACTAGAAGAAAGCAAAAATGTTCAGACCGCTCGCCAGTTCCTCCTCAGAGGCCTGCATCATCATCCGGATTCACAGTTGCTTCTCACCGATGCCTTCAAATTGGAGCTCGAGGAGGCAAAGAAAGACGCGGCTAAAAAGCCAACTGAACCCGAGAATAAAGACGAAAGTCCAAAAGCTCCCGTTGTCGACGACGATGAAATGCCACTTGGGCACAAGAGAGCTTTTGTCGTGTACAAACAAGCTTTCAAACGAGTCAAAGACGTGAAATTCATCGTTGAATTACTGAATATCGCCAAAGGGTTCGAAAATACGGAAAAACTGCAGAATAAAATTGTCAGGTATGCGATGCTGTATTCCTTTGTAGAATTAGCCGGTGCACGCATCTTCTCTCGCGAAAACATCCATTTCGCATTTAATAATTTTTTTATTACGGATTTCGGAATTAAAAAAAATCGAATCGTAAATATCGGAATTTGTTGGTTTGTTTCGCAAGTGTCGATTCGGCGATTTATTTCCTGCTGCTAATTACAATAGTAATAATATTTTCATTCGTCAAGCGATCTGATTGACGAGTATTCGCACAAGCCTCTGATGTGGGACACGATGGCCCGCCGAGAATTGGAGGGTTTGCCCCAGCCGTCCTCCAACTATAACGCTCCAATGGAGATCGAGAGTAACGAGAACATTTCGTTGAGAGACCGGATAAGCGCTTGCAACCAGGTCTATCAGACAGCCGTGAAGAGAATAAAGACCGAGGAGATGTGGTCCATGTACATAGATTGCATGATGGAAATGAATCACGATTCGAGTTCACTGCCGAACTACAAAAGAAAGTTGCTGAAAAACGCGCTACTGCAGGCGCATCAGGCGAAGAAATTGCGCGAAAAATATTACATACACTGGGTGAGTTGCTAACGAATAGAACGCGATTCTATCTTCCCGACTGTGTATTCCCGTAGCAGTTATGAAAAGGAGAGCGTAAAAATTTGTGTTGTTTGCTTGAAGATCGAGATGTTGAACAAAAGTGAGAAAGAGGATTCGCAAAATCGATTGTACGAGGTTCTGAGCTGGGGCACCGAGGCCTCACCCTCGAGCGTCAATCTCTGGCACGCCAAACTCCGATATCTCATGACTTCGGGACGAGACGCGGAGGCTGTTACGGAATTCGCGAAAGCCTCGGAGATGCTTGGTGGAAAATCTCTGCCGCTCTGGAGAATGAGGCTCATGGACGCGCAGACGAAGAGCCCCGAGAAAGTCGAAGCTATATTCGTTGCAGCGCTGAAGGCTGACCCGAGCATCGCGAAAGAGATGAAACCGGCGTACATCGAGTGGCTCGTTCTCACTAAAGGTAAATATCGACATTTACAAACTTTTTACATTTTTTTTCAGCAACTTTCTTCTCTACGAAGTAGAAGAAAAATCATCCCACCCACAAAACCGCCAAACAATAATCCCGTTTTTTGTTTTATAATACTCGATCCACTCTTGTTCGCTGCAGGTATCGAAGTAACGCGCCAAGTGTACAATGATCTTTGTTTGCAACCTCCGAGCTGTCTGGAACTTCACAAAAAAATGTTGGCTTTGGAATTGCTCCAACCCGAAATTTCGTTGAGAAACGCACGACGGCCTCACGAGATGTCGACCCTGCAATTCGGCAAGAGCAACACCGACGTTTGGATAGACTACATCACCTTCGAGATGAAGCACGGAGATCCTCAGAAAGTTGCGGATATTCACAGACGAGCGATAAAGACCCTCGAGCCTGCGTTATCCGACATTTTCATCTCCGAATATAGCCTCATAAAAGCCAATCCCGAATCGATCGGAATAATTCCATCGGAAATTCTGTAATTTCGTGACGAGGTTCGTGCACGACGTACACGTGAAGTCGGTGAAAGGACTTTTTTATTTCCCATGCAAGTATACGATGTTGAATTATCGAAAAATCATTGCGTTTTTGTAATTTTCTATCTCGAAGCGCGGCTAATTTTTTTCCTGATTTTTACGCGATTTAAAAGCGTCCTTTTGGGAATCGAACCACCACGATTCTCAAATCGGACGACTAATTTGAATCCATACATTACTTTGCTGACTACTGAATAATAACCGAAATTTTATCAATGGACTCCGAAATTCTAAGACTCGGGTGGAATCTCCTGTTCCATCCGGGTCAGCACGATGTTGCGATCAGTCTCGTTGGGTAGCCTCGTGCGATCGCCAGTTTTCAGAGTCGATCTCATATCGAGACACATTACGTCCGTCATTAGGGAATGTTGCTTGTCCTCCAGGTTACGATTAATTTTAATCAGCAAAGCCTCCAGGCTGTTGTAAGACGCTCTGAAAGAGAAAGCGCAAAACTTATATTTTCAAACGAACTACTCATAGGTATTTGTAAATAGGGTTTTTCCATCCACAGCCAAACCGCGAATTACTCGTTGACATTTTGCACAGTTTCTGGGTTTCTGGAAAAATACGTAAAAAAAGAGAGAAAAGAATTCCGCGATCATACCTTGCGCAATCAATCTTGCTCGTTAGGTCCTCCTTGGTTTGTCTCAATTGTAGAACCTCGTCTCTCAGACCGAGTTCCACTTCGTCGCGGCACAGCTCGAAACCCGAACGGACCGTTCGATTCTCAAGTCTCGTCTCGGCGCACTTGACTGCGTCGGTTTTCTCCATCAGAGCTTCTTCCAGTCGCGTCAATTCCTTTTGGAGCAAGTCCATTTCTTTCTCCATCTGTTTTGAAATTATTCCTCATTGCAATATTCGATATTCGTATCAAGTACGAAGCTTTTTTTCACGATTCTATTTTGCTTTCCCAGAGAATGGACAAAAAATCAACATGTTCACTTACAAAGTGAATCTATTGGCAATACATTTACTTTGTTCGGTTTTGTATCGCCCTACCTTGAGCTTTTGCCAGTCCAGCTCGTTCCTCGCTTTTTGGGTTTGATAAATTCTCTTTCTCAACGCAAAATCCGTAACATCCTGCTGAGCTTTGATGTCGTTTGTTGCTCTCTCACGCATCACGTGCATGGATTCACGGAAGCTGTAGGTGTCGCTGAGCTCGTTATCGGCCAAAAGCTTCGTGTATCGGCAGTGCTCAAGCCAAGTTTCGTAGGGCACGCAGCTGCGATTATAAAAATTAAATAAATAATAACGAGCTCGGTACACTTTTTATCGGGACGCTTGATAGTTTTTATTTTCAAATTACTAGAATATCTAGACGAAATTCCGTGTATTTTCGGGGGTGAAACGGAAATATCACATTCTTACTTCTTAACGATTCTCAGAGCATTTGGTTTGTAGCTAATGCTAGCGGAGTTCCGATCCAAGTGTAGATTTTCCTTCTCTATTCCGATCGTTTCAACCTTGTCCTCTAAATCCAAATTTACTTTGAAACGTACTTCCTCCAGACGATTCAGCTTTTCCCAGGCTGCTTGTACCCTGAAAAACAACAAAAAAAAAACACGAACCAGCCCTGTAGAAAAATTTCGTACATTTTATGGAAAAAAATGATAAATTATGACATTTTTTTCGTTGCATTTAATTTTTGTAAGAAAACGTGAAAAGTTTAATATTTTTTATTTAACACAAACCTTTACAAAGATATTAATTGGAAAAGAAAAAAACGTTAATCGGGTTTGCAAAACGGGTTTGTTACTTACGAAAAAAAACAGCGACTCCGATTTTTTTACAAAATAATTTATTATTGTGTACCTGTCGGTCAATAGTTTCTTGACATTTTCTATAACACACAGCTCTTTCTTCAGCTCGCTATCAGCCTCGTCGTAGGTGAGCTCGGTTCCCCTCCGGCAATCTCGCATCGAGATGCACCGAGCGGTGACTTGCAAGGGACTATTAAGACCCTCGAGTTCTCTCTCCGCGTCGGATCTCTCGTCCTTCAGCAGATTTCTCTCGGAAGCGAGACGGTCCAACAATTTTTCCAAAATCTCGCGCCATCGTGACAATTCCGTGACTCTGAAAAACGCAACAGAATTTAGTCTGACGAAAATTCCCACTAATCGAGTCTACGATCGCGAGAAATAATAAATTGCCTGTCCGCGAGTCGGGCGTTGTTCATAGACGTGTCCCATTCCGTTCTGATCTTGGTCTCCGCGCGAATTTGCCTCGCCGAATTTCGTAAGTCGAAAGCGTCGGATCGCCGGGTGTCGGCAGCTTGCCGAAGTGCCCATTGAGTCGCGTACCAATCCGGCAGCCCTTGTGCCAAGAGTTTATCAATTATTAAAATTAAACATTAACGATACTTTGAAATTGATGAACCTTATAAGTTACCTATGTGAGGCGTAGGTTTTTCGTACACGGAAACGGATTTAGCCATCGCTCAAAAACTCAAAAAGTCCTCAAACACTGTCCCGAAATAAATTTCCAATAAGGCTTCTGCCCTGATACGCAATCACCGAATCTCAGCCTGCCTTCAAGAAGGATCAAACAACATACGTTGCCAGAGCAACCGAATAATTTTCATGGGGGCGTCCCATAACCCGGCTCCTGAGGAAAAATCGATCGAAGCTTTTTTTTTTTGCAACGCAACAGAGCAAACATTTCCAGGGCGTCAGAGCAGTATTCGTCATCCACTCCGGGCAACCCGAGTAGCTTTTGAAACACGACCCTGGCGATAAGCGGCGAAGCCAGCGATAACGCAACTTCCCCCTCCAAGGATCATCACGAACCCCTCCCCCTCCAAGGAACATCGCTATTTCGCGAGCTTCCAGCTTCCAGCTCGTAGACACTGCGGGGTCAAACGAAAGTAGTCAAAATCATCAGCGTTAAATGAAACAACAATAACGCGAGCAACAACCGTTTAAAAGCCCGCGACTTAAAGGGTGGAGCCCTGTGATTGGTGGTCGCCGGAAGCGCCAAGCGTGGCTATCGCAGCGCACCAACGTCCATCGCAAGCGTAATACGTACTACCGTGTGTCGTGCTTACGGGGCTTACGGGGCGATACCTAGAGAGAGAGCCCCATTGAAACAGTGGCGTCGTTGCTGGTCGTTGCCGCTCTCTGCCCATTCCCGGAGCTTCTTCCCGACTTCCGCTTGTTTACAAGCCGCCGGATCAGCGGCCAGTGCAGCGAGCTTAAACAGCCCGTATACACCGAAATAAATATATATACCGCGTGCTGCGTACGCGTCTTCGTCGGGGGGGGGGAAAAAAAAAAAAAAAAAGAAAAAACGAGTTCGGCGTGGCCGAGACGATTCGGCGACGCGGCGATCGGCAGGAGCGATTACAAATCGCTCGACAGCGACGCGCGTCCTTTGCGGCGACGACGAGCCGACGGCCCGCGCGCGCGATCGACGACGACGAGGAGCCGCACGCGTCGCCGGGGCGAAGTGAGGATCGCACAGTGGAAGAAGAGCTAAAACGACGCGCGATTTACGTGCCGCCGCTCGCTACGTGAGTCTCGTTCCGGTGTTTCCGGGATACGGGGGGGCGAGATGCGGAGAATCGGGATGAAGGGAGGCAAACGCCGAAAGTCCGACACATCGAGCGACGCCGATTCGGGAGAAAATGGCGGTAGCGGCGACGCTACGACGACGACGACGACGACGACGACGTTAACGGCGGCTGCGGCGGCGACGGCGGCGGCTACGCCGCTGAAAAACGACGAGCTCGACGGGAGCAACGCCGAGGCCGTCGACGAGAGCCCCGACAGAGCGACACCCAGTAGAAAGAAGTCGCGCGGACGCGGCAAGCGCGACGACGAGCCGGTCGCGGGCGGCGAAAACAAAAGTGAGATCGCCGATGACGGTGATCAGGGTACGGTGGAGAGTGCGGAGAACCCGAGCGAGCAGGAGAATGGAAACGCGATGAAGAGCGGGTCGAAGAAACGCAAGAGGGAGAAGCAGCGAGCGTCGACGTCGCAGGAGAAGAAGAACAACGAGAGCGACGAGTACGAGGTGAGGGTGGGAGTGAGGATGTTTCGAAATGGCGGACAAGTCGCGACGCCGACGATTCCCGCCAAGAATTCGCGCCCATTTCTTTTTACTTTTTTTGCTTTTTTGGATGATTTGCGGTTTGCGTGACGATGGTTTCTGTTTTTGTTGTTTAGGTGGAGAAGATTGTTTCGCACAGGACGATCAAGGGACGACGGCAGTTTCTTGTACGCTGGAAGGGATACGGAGAGGATGCGGATACGTGGGAACAGGAGAAGGACCTCAATTGCGCCAAGCTTATAGAAGATTTTCTTGATGCGGAGGAGGATAAGGAGGGAGAGGAAGAGGATAACAAGGATGAGGAGAAGGATGACAAGGAACCGGTGGAGGGGAGACGTTCTACGTCGAAACAGGCGAAGAAAGCTAAGAAGAGTCCTGTGAAAAGGGGACGGCCATCCAAACAAGGTCATTACTTTTGAATTTAAAAATGTACAAAAAAATATCCCACTTTTTGCAAAAAATTTGTGGTAGTCGTGGAATTTCATAATTTCAAGTATTTTTTTCTTTCTGAATGTGGCTGAATAACCTGAGAATGTCCTGGAAATGTTCTTGAATTCGTTAGAAACTTGATAATTATTATTTTTTGTTATCATTGCCAGATTTTTTTTTCTCAGTGTAGTCTGCACAGTTTCAGTATACAATTAGTTACCAATATTTCTGTCTGAACAATTTCTATCTGAAATTCGCCTAAGTTGCCCAAATTCAATTTTCTCATTGCAATATCTTTCTCACATTACGCCTCATTTGTTTGCAGACAAAGCAAATCAGAATCACAAAGAACAAGCAAAGGAAGAGGACGACGAGGACGATGAGGAGGAGACTAAAGAATTCGAGGTGGAGAAGATAGTCGAGGTTCATTTTAAGAAGAACAAAGGTCGTGAGTTCCTGATAAGATGGAAGGGATTCGCGGCGACGGACGACACATGGGAGCCGGAAGAGCATCTCAATTGTCCGGACCTGATCGCTAAATTCATGGACAAAGTCGAAAAAGCGAAAACGTCAGATTTGCGCGAGCTCAGGACGAATCCATCGCACACTAAGCGTTACACGCTGTCGACGCACGACAGCGGTAGAAGATTGTCTCGCAGGAACACCGACAAGCAACGGTAAATACCGGTTTGTTTTCATTTCATTTTTATTTCAGTAATTTTGTTTTATTTTATTTTTTATTTTTTTGTTCCGTTATATTTATTTTTTTCGCGCTCTAGACTTTTCTCTTTCAGTATAGCGAAGCAATAATCCTTTCGTACTTCAGTTCCTTCAGTCATTTGTATTCTTTTATTTATTTCGTGTAACGATTCTTAGCCGTCCCGAATTATTATTTTACAGGACAACATATTACCAGTGCGATTAAATGAGGCACGAGAAATATCGCACGATTAGCTTTAAGTTATAAAAATTACGGACACATTTAACTTTGGGAAAACTACGGGCAAGAGTGCTTCTCTGCGACGGGTGAGCCTTTACAGTGTAATGTTTCGTTGAGATTGCGAGAAATAATATTAATTGTGCACAACTGTTCTTGTTTAAACCGCTTGGGATGGAAATGCGAATCTAGAGGAGAGAACAAAAAAATAAGCATTCGATAAAGGTGTTTAACACGAATGAAGGATGATCGGAATAATATGCATATATAATAATAGTACACGCGAAAATTATATAATTCGCGTCTACGAGGTTTTTGTTTCAATTCTTCTGCCACGAGCAACAAAATCGGCAATTCTTTCTCTATCTCTCGATATATATTTTTGTTTTAGTTAAAAAATGTTTATTATCACGGCACGAGTTTGTAACTTTGGAAATAAAAATTCTTTACACAAACGTCTTGACACCGAGGAGTGTGTCTCATAGATTGCGTACACGCATTTTATTAGAGTGGAAGAGGAAACTGCGATTTATCGACTTGATGAAAAAATGAAAAGAATATTAAAGACAAATTTGTACTAAACTTGAGGAATACGTGGTGAGTATATAGCGTAAATCTATGTAAGCAGAAACAGTGAACGTGTGTATGTAACGGTTAGGCGTAACGATTGCGATAGAACTATTCCTTTTTTTTCTGTTTTTTTTTTTAATAGAATTTTGGAGGTACTGATGTACCTCCATACTTCTAACCGTTTTTCCCTCCGCGTCGATTTCGACTCGACCCGTTTCGATCAATTATTGTACGTGCGTGTACATTATTATCGTTATAACTTCTTTTTTTTTCTTTTTTTTTCTTTCTTTTTACGTTTTAGAGCAACAATCGCGTTTATTATAGCAAGTAGATAATATGCGAGCGTGCACTTTTACGTCATGTAGCTATTACGCTAAACAATCTCCCGATGTGTACACAGGTTACTATGTATGAAATAAACAATCTATATTGTAATATTTGTTCATAGACTTCTCTGTAATGTAATATAATCAATTTGCCTTTGTAACTTGTTTTCCACTTCCGATCATTTTTTTATTATTCCCGCACAAACGAGAACGACAGAAAATGAAAATAAAAATCTTGGTAGAAAAAGCGGTCATAGGAACAGATCAATGGATGCAGTTGAAAATAACGTTCTTGAGCCCTGGTTTAAAGATCCGATTAGAACCAATAAAACGGCAAAAAATCCGATTGAAACCTGTTTGAACCGATTATTTTTCAATCGGAATTTTGTCCATTTGATCGGTTTCTATCAGTGTCAATGGGAATTACTAAGCAGGGTCGTTACTCTGCCCCCTTGTTCTTGTTTTTAGGGCGGCGGGGATTTAGATTTAGGCTTTATTGCACTAGGGCCAATTCGGCCCTGTAGGCAACCCCGTTTCCGGGGAAAATCAACAAAAATGAACGGGGCACCACAGTCCGACACCTCTGCTTCCAACAAAACTTAAAATCTATATATACAAAAGAAAAAATAAAACAAAAAAGATGAGAAATAACAGCCGCACAAAGAAAAAAGAAACTATACAAAATAAAAGGTAAATCGCGCCGCAATAACGAAAGAAAAATAAAACCCGCATATGAAAAAATAAAATAAAATAAAATAAAATAACCAAAGGAGAGAGGGGAGTGATGTTGATGGCGGGATAATCGACGTAGACGCCGCGAAAATCTCGCGTTTTCATTGGCCGGCCAGACCCAAAGCTAACGCAACTGTTTCTACGCGCCGGCGACACCGACACGAATCCACGTTGCTAATCGATCGATTGTCGCGAAAATAAACAAACGCTCGTGCAGATACGCACGTGTAAATCGTGAAGCGATAATTCATTGTCCGTTGCCGCATTGTTTCGGCTTGCTGGCTAAGTCGTAGAACGAATTCACGCCGATCTCAAGGTATTTGCGCGTTATTTCAAGCGTTACTTTAGAAACATGATATATATTTCGCAAACATCTAACCTGAAAGCGCTCGAATTAAAATAGCGGCTCACAGGCGAAAAGCCGGCACCGGTAACGACAGACCGTGAAACGGATCGTCCATTGCACGATGGATAAACAGAAGCGCAAGGGCTACGGCAATTACAACAAAGGCTTCTATCAGAAACGCGCCAGGCAGTTTACGCTCGATGCCGGCATGACCGGCTTTCTCTGCACCTGCAATTTTCGCGAGAAGGAATGCGTCCGCGATGCCTACAAGATTCTCGAGGAATTCGCGAATGAGCTTTACGGCCCCGAAAACGCGCCAAAGCTCGCGGGAACCGAGATCGAGAAAAAACAGGACTCCGCAGATATTACGGAGAAAGAGAAGAAAGATGACGATGACATCTCGGAGGCTCTGAACAAAGAAATCGCAGAACTGAAGGCTCAATCTCAGAAGCCGGCGGCTGCAAAACGTTTTCAGGTCTCATTTGGTTTGATTTGTTACTTATGTGTCTTGTCCCTTTTACACAATCATTTTTAGAGAGGATCAACGGTAGTTGTCGTTTGGTGGCAAAATTGGCATAATTATTATTATATGGTAATTTTGATGACATCAAATATTAGACGTACCAACTTTGGCCAGCTTTGGTCATTTTTTATCCGGTTGTGGCCACAAAATTCAAAAGGAACAAAATATAATAATTCCTGAATGTATAAAAATTTGGTGCAAAATTGGGTGGGAGTTATATAAATACTTGTAAAGTATTATAACAGGAATACAAGCAAACAATGATGTTGAATAAATTATAGTAAAAACAGCTACAATTAGTACAATAACCACAACCGGTGCATCTATTCAGGAAACAGATTTACAAGAAAATTATTAGGCAAAAAATTGATATACGGTTGTCTGTTAATAATGATAGACTTTTGCTTCAAGTTCACAGCGTACAAAAAAAAAAGAACTTAGTAATTAGTTGCTGGAAAGTTAACTCAATATTCTCCTCTCTATTAGAATGCTGATGCTGGTGTGAAGAATGTGATTTTCATAAGCACGACTCTGCCTGACCCACTGGAATTGGCACTTTCGATTATCAAGAAGCTGGAGGAAACCAAACAGCAGAAAACGAGATTTCTGCTGAGACTGGTACCCATCCAAGTTGTCTGCAAGGCTAACATGCCTGAAATCAAAGCCAAAGCCGATGAGTTATTTGAGAAATACTTCACCAAAGAGCCAAAGACATTTGGCATTGTCTTTAAGTATGAAACTAAGCAAGAATGCTTGTGATTCAGAATATAAAACAACCTGCTGCTATTTCGCATTCAATTTTTGTGTTATTTCATTGTCATTTTAATTCTGCAGTCGTCACAGCAACAACAAGGTGCAAAGGAACGAGGTGATCGAGGAACTGGCGGATCTGATATCGAAGAAAAATTCGGGAAACAAGGCTGATCTGAAAAATCCGGAAATCGCTGTTGTCGTCGAGGTGATACGCAGCTTCTGCCTTCTTTCCATAGCCCCTGAGTACTTTAAGTACAAAAAGTACAATTTGCTCGAGTTGTGCAACGTTAAGGAAACAGAAAAATCGTCCGAGGTCAGTTCCGTCTTTCGCCTCGTCAACATACTTTTATTTCTTTATTTCTATTCCTCTCTGAAATTCTCAAATATTGTATGTTTTTTTTAGGAAGCAAAGGAAGCTGCTCCAGCCGCCGAGGACGCTGAAGAGAAGTCCGAGGCTCAAGAAGACGAGGAGACCGAAAAAACGGTGGACTCCGAAGGGACAGAAGAACCGACTGAACCCAAAGCCCCGGAGTCAAACAAAGAAGACGACGACGCTTAAAAAGTTTACCATGTTTTTTTAATCGCTTCTTTCGTTATTTCGTTACGACCGCTATAAGATGACAGATTTTATTTTTTGGTACTACAGTGTAGTATAAGAGATGTGAGAAAAGCACTGAAAGCTGAAGTTTATTTTGTACCTGCGTTATAACGACACCGATAATAAACGAGTATTAAAAAGTTACCCAAACCACGTGTGTCGCGCTCTCGACCTCTTAATCTCGTTGCGCGAGGGCCTGAATCAAAACTTCGCCCGACAATCGTCAACACAATTTTCCCACCCCGGTAGTCCAGGCAAATCGCGCGCATATGACGAATGGTGATCAATAACCACCCCTATAATCACATCATTCATAAACCAGTTTGTAAAACTACCCTTCATTCAAGGTCCCATGGTGTAATGGTTAGCACTCTGGACTCTGAATCCAGCGATCCGAGTTCAAATCTCGGTGGGACCTGATTTTTTTTTTTTTCTCTTTTATTTTCATTCATCCATATTTCGTTATAACGTTAAATAAAATTTTTCTTCGAAATCTGCGAAAACTCGATTTACGAGAGAAAAAATTGCGTTTCCGCAAAAATCGCGTAGTAACAAAACGAATCAATCGACGCTTCCAACGTCGCGGTCGTGAAATGTCAAAAGCAAACGACCCTGAGACGCTCGTCGGCGATCGTCAGCGCCCCCTCGGCAACCGGCGTCGTTTCGGGCAACTCGTCGAACCTCCGTCCACACTCAGTCGCACGCAGAGAAATCGCAGAATCCGAACGCGAAAACTGCACGAGCTTTCCCCATCTTCGTCCCACCGTCGATCGGAGCGTTCGGACGTTTGTTTGTTTGGATCGAATTTGTGCCCAAGTCCTCGGCGTTATCGATGCTTCGCGAGCTCCGGGCATCCGAATCGTCGACGGTTTCAGTCGCTGTGCCATAAAACCTCGTTTGAGGTTTCTCCTTCATTCCTCCAACGCGGCGACTCTCGTCTCCCTTTTCCAGGTAAATCGCGGCTCAATCCGATCTGTCCGCTCTCGTTACTCGTTTCGCGTTACGCTCGATCGGCCGGACCGACGCTTCCGGCTTTGCGTTCACGGAGTTGTGCATTTTCGCAGCATGAGCGCCAGACTCCTGAAGGATCCGGCTACGGCGAGCAGCAGGATCTTCGTCGGTCATCTGCAGACCGACGACATGAACAAGACCGAGCTGGAGGAGCATTTCGCCAAGTACGGCAAGGTCATGGGGTCTCTGATTAATCGTGGCTTCGGATTTGTGCAGTTTGACAGCGACGAGGCCGCCAGAAACGCCATTCAGAAGGAGGACGGCGCTATGTTCAAAGGCAGACGAATCGGTGAGACTCTCGCATTATTTTCCTTCACGACCAAACATCTTGGATAGTGAAGAAAGTTTTACACTTTCCTATTTTTGAAATTTATCCTTATCTTAAATTCACCTATTTATCGGTTCAATAATTCCTCTATTTACATTACTTAAAGTAACTATTATATTTTTTGTATTACGATAAGCTAATTATTGTATGATTTATATTATGACGAGTATTATTGCAGATGTGAGGCCAGCTAAGAAGGAGTCGCACGGCGGTGGAGGTGGAGGCGGAGGTGGAGGAGGCCCAGGTCAAACGGGCCCTTCGGGAATGATCGGAGGTTCCGGGATGGGAGGAGGTCCAGGAATGGGGAGTGGTGGCCCAGGTATGGGAGGCGGAGGCCCAGGAATGGGTGGTGGAGGTCCAGGAATGGGTGGCGGAGGTCCAGGAATGGGCGGCGGTGGTCCAGGAATGGGTGGCGGAGGCCCAGGAATGGGTGGCGGAGGCCCAGGAATGGGTGGCGGAGGCCCAGGAATGGGTGGCGGTGGCCTAGGAATGGGCGGCGGAGGCCCAGGAATGGGTGGTGGTGGAGGCCCAGGAATGGGTGGCGGAGGCCCAGGAATGGGTGGCGGAGGCCCAGGAATGGGTGGTGGAGGCCCAGGAATGGGTGGCGGAGGCCCAGGAATGGGTGGCAGCGGCGGGATGGACTCCCACTCCAAACCCGTGGGAGGCAACAACATTTCCTTCGGCCCGGGAAACGCATTCGCCCTACGAAACAACAACACCTTCGGCGGTTCTCCGAGTTTCGGGAGTCAGCCGTTCGGCGTGGGGAATCAGATGTTCAAGCCCGACTCGATGCCCGGCGGTAATCAGAAACTCGGCGGTGGGCCGTCGAATCGCGACAGCGGAAGCGACAATTTCAACGACAACGGTCAGGAAGCCGACGACGACAATGATCAGCAGATGGGCGGGAACGATCAGTTCAACAGCAGCGGCAACAATCAGAATCGCGGGGGGAACAATCAGTTCGGGACGAATCAGAATCGAGGGAACGATTCGTTCGGCGGCGGGCAGGGAAACAACGGACAGGGAAACAATCAGAATCGCAACAATCAGTTCTCGCCCGGAAATCAGAATCGCAATCAAGGTTCCAACAACCAGAATCGCAACCAGAATAATCAGTCCGGTAATATGAATCAGAATCAAAATCTGAATCAGCAGACCGGGCCGAACGCGCGACCCCGAGGCACCCGGGGCGGGAAGAACAGAAACAAAAATCGGGACAACAATCAGGGCGGCGGGAATAACAGCTTCAGGGATCGAAGTCCGATCGGACGCGGCGGTGGCGGCGGCGGTTCGCGTGGAAACGACGACAAAGGTGGTCGCGATTGGCAGTCGCGGGACAGGAACTTCGGCCGAGATTCCTTCGGCGACGGCGGCCGTTTTGACGATTTCAAGGGGTCCGGCGGTGGCTTCGGGTATGTTTCTTCCGTATTCCAGTTTATTTGGATTTTCTCACCTCGAATTACAAAAGTTCCAGTTGCCGTTATTTGCATCGCTTTTTTTCAGAAATTCGAGCGACGGGCCGGCCGCACCCGCCGAGAAAAATGATTGCGAGATTATCGTCGTTAACAAGATACTCACGTAAGTTTGCGAATGGAAACGAAGGCTGGCGACCATTTGAATGAACATTATTTGATATACATTTTTTTTTTTTTTTTACTAAAACGTGAATTACTTACAACTACGAAATATCAGAGTACGGTGTAGAGGATAAACGATTCGTACATAAAATTATTTAAGTATTTTCAAAACATTATTAACTATTTTCAAAGCATGAACATTTCTATTTCTCATTGGAATGGTGTCCATCCACGATAAACACACGAGAAATATTCTTACGGCATTGTTTCAACTCATTTAATCGTTTACATTTAGCGAGTACGCCGAGATGATCGAGATGCGCTTGAAGAAGATGGGCCTCACCGTTGATCTGTTGTTCCCAAACGAGGACGTACCGCTCAGCCGGGTTCTCGGAAATATCGCGAGTCGGGGTTGTCTCTACGCCGTTGTCGTGACGCCGATTAACATGGAACATCATTCGTTGACTCTAAACATTCTTCATGGTTTGCCGCAAGGTAAGACTTCACTAATTGTCGTAAGTCACGGGTTAAACATTTTTAATCCCTGGAATTTTTACCGCGTCGTTGTCGATCTAATTTATGTACTAACGACGCTATAAATTTCGCAGAACACCGCAACATGCCCGTGGACGACGCGATAAATCTGATGGGTCGCGACTTCAGTAATTACAAATCCGGTGGACGTTCGGTACCCCTGAACACGCCGTTCTCGAACGAGCGTCATCCGGACGCTATCCAAGTGTTGGTTAACATGTTAGCGGACAATCACCAACTCACGGTGCTGCAGTACGACCGTATTATCAAGTATCTGGAGATGAAGCGCGAGGAACAAGTGCAAATTGAGCTTGGCGACGCGAAGGACTTAGCCGCGGCGACAGCCCTCGCTATAAACGACCCGAAGCAGGTCGAACTTCAGTCGAGGATTCTCAACATTCTCAATAGCAACAAACCGAACGCTAACATGCCCGTTCCGAGCCCCGTGCCCGCTCCGACCCCGGTGCCTCCAGCTACTTGGGCCCTAGGTAAAAATATTTACGTAACATTCAAGCTCGCGTGGAACGCGAACGAACCACGCTTTCCTACGATCGTCGCCGTTTTCGATATCTTCGTATCCTTCTTCTTCTTCCACCTCGTATTGTTCCACCAACGATGCTTCCTCGTTGCTCTGCCAAATAAATCGTCAAATTCCACGCAAGTTGTACACCGTGAAATCAGTTTAAGACTCGAATTTTTTTCGAAACGTGCGTTTTTTTTTTTTTTGGTTCATTTACGTTAAACCGCGATCTCGCGCACGATCGAGCGCCGCAACGCTGACGCAGCCACGCATTTTTTTCCCCCCTCCCATTTGCATTTGTGAGACCCGATGCAAGCGTTCTTGCACATTTTGGGACGTTCACGGGCGTCGGGCCGGATGAATGCAACGCGTTTGTTAAAATTTACGGGGCGCATGTCGCCGTCTTTTTCGCGAGACCTGTTGCACCTTTTTGCGCTTTTACAGAGGTCCGTTTAGCGCCATAGGCGCCGCTCGTACGTCCGGAGTCGCGCTAATTTGGACCGCTATTTATAGAGCGGGTCGATAGTTTTTTGCCACGTACGGTCTGAAAGACTGGTTTTGGCATCGATTTTCGGGCCCGTAAATAAAAAGAATAAGGGGTTTTTCTTCCCTCTTCTTTTTGTTGAGGGGGAAAGATAATTTCGCAGTTCTCTCTTTTTCATTTTTCATTTCTCGGACGAACGAGAAAATAAGGATGCATTCATATAGATGATGTGCTCTAAATTGAATAAATTAAATTCGAAAACGCGAGCTTTCGGTCGTGATTACGGACTTGGCGTACACGTTGACGCGCGAAGTGACAGTAATACATTTAAAAAATCCGCAGATAATGTGTAAGTCATTTAAAAAGGTAAAAGCAGGTGCAATGAATTATTCGACATTTCGATAATGGTGTTTTTTTCGTAGCTTGTTAACATGGTGTCCAGTGGGCTTGGAAATTCTTGAAGTCCTGGAAATATCCTTAAATTTAACTTGATCTTGTACATTTCTGAAAAGTTGTTGGTTCTTACTCTTAAGAGGAAAAACCTCAAATCTATTGGTGATTCTACGAAATAATATTAGTTCATATCTTCACCTATCTTTTTACGAAATGTTTTTGAACTCACTTGACGCCATGGTTCATTTTTTTGTTGCGGGATATGAAATAGTTTCGATGAGTTGATCCAAAAATCGTGTTATTGCCGGCAGCATCAACGAGCAGCACGACAACACCCTCGGGAACCGGAGTCTCACCGTCGCCGCTACTAAACGATCCAACTGTGCAAAAGGCTCTTGATAGTCTGTTGCAAGGAAACTTGTTGAAAAGCATCGGGGATCCGCAGCCGACGCCAGTACCCACGCCGCTATTCGCAGCTTTTCCGAATATCGGTCGCTTCTAAACTAACATAGACCCACATCGTTCCCCTTATTACAAGCTCGGAAACGAACCATGATTTCCCTATTTTACCATTTGCAACATAGTTCAATCGTGGCCAATCCCTTGCGAACGAGAAGGCGTAAATTTCTAAGCGTTTTCGTTTCCTTTATTGCACTTCGATGATGCCGCTTGTTCGACTTTTATTATTTTACACCAAGAGACTATGGCAAGATGGTCGGTAAAACGTCCGAACGTTGAGCGTCAATCACGCATTCCCCATTTTCGTCTCCCGAATCATGTGCAATCGGGAATCGGGAACAGGGACGCCATGAATGAAATCGGTAATTTTATACAAAGTCCCTGATTGTGTGTCGTTCACGAACCAGACGTTTTACCTGCAATTATTTTCTTTTCTCTTTTTCTCCCCACTCCACATGTGTTTAACGAAGTCTCCCGAACATTTTGTGCCCGGATATTGACTATTATGTGTAAGACTTAAATAAACGAAAGTCGTAGGAACAGCGGGTTTTTTTTTCTCTTTCTCTCTGTAACTCATTCGCTTTTTCCGCAGTGTTGTGTTGATGTGGTGGACGATACGACGACGACTTTTTTTCTACGGATCTAGAATGTGAAAAATAATTTCGTCGTGGAGCATCGGTATTTATCGTGGCAATCATTGAAGCATTCATCAGCGAGCCATTCATTTTTTTACAGTGGAAAATAAAAGCGAACCATTCATTTTCACAGTGGAAAATAAAAGCGAACCATTCATTTTTTCACAGTGGAAAAATCCCGATGGATATTACTTTTCCATTGGCAATCATATACGTTATTTTTAAACGTCTCTCACAAAAAATTCGAAGACAATAACAAGAAGCATTTTACATTTTTCAATATATCGTTTCTGCAATTGTTGTCAACTTTGCAGAAAAGAAATGTATCCCTAGACGGATAGAGTTCCCGGGAATACAATTGCGTTTCGCAGCCATATGGACCCCAATGTACCTGTCTAGGGTTGAAATATCGCCGATGGAAATTAAAGAAGTCATCGAGTCTCAGTGACGCGTGGAGAAGAAAAAAGCGTGAGTAAAGCGGCGATCTGATTTTGTTTTTTTTAATTCGTAAAAAGCGAACACAGTAAGCAACAAGCGCGTTATAAAAAGCAGCGGACTAGGTTGAACTAAAAAAAGCAGCAGGTAAGCGTACTTGGCAAAAGCTTATTTGAACATTTTACCCATATAGTAGCTCTTGAGATACTGAACAGCGTGAAGAATCTCCTCACACGGTTGCTTCACCTCCGAGTGCAGAATCTCGAGCACCGCTTTCACAGCATCTACATCGTACTTGTTGTTGAGTAATCTCTGCTTGTACGGTTTCAGCTTTTCCACCATCGGCTTGTTGTTCGCGATCGAGCCAATGTGCTTCTTCAGGATGTCGCGATAAGTTGGCCAGTCGTTCAAGCAGGCGGGACACTTGCAGTCGAAGAAGTACTGGTCCATCAGCTTCTTCTTGCGATCGGCACGCGACATGTAAGCGTGATCGGCGCCGTAACCGGTGAATATCTGTTCACCGGGATGAATGGGATCCTGGGCCCGCGTGAGCATCGTCAGTCCATCGAAATGACGGAAGGTGTTCGGTGCGCAAGAATGATTGTAGAGGCTGTGAACCACGAAGAGACCGGAACCCGCCTTCACACCTGGATCCAATTGCATCTGGAGGTACAAAAAATTATATCAAGCGTTCGCCAAATAAATGTCTCCACGATCGGCGGAGCAATTTCGGAAATTCATTAAATTACAGTTCATAAAATCTACTCGATTTATATGTTCATTCTAAATTTAAACCAATGATAGCTTCAATAATTATGTGTAGTGCAAGTATTTTTTCATGTTTCACTTTCAACAGTGCGATAGATCCGTGTCGACGAGGAATTACCGAAAAGCAGTTGGAGGACGCCAGGACGCAGGCCCGAAACATGAGACTTCCGCAGAAGGCGACCTCCTTGAGCTCGTCGATATTCTTCAGCTCCGAGGGATCGTATTTTTTGCCATAGAAGTCGCTCTGCGTCGCCAGAAGAACGGAAGTGAGGGCGGATATGCAGGCGAAGGCGCTGACACCGATGAGAGGCCTGGTGGTCATGTTGGTGGCGAGACTCAACGCCGATCTCGCGCTCTTGCTGTGCAGAATGCCTTCGTCCGTAAAACCAGCGGTTCTGGGATCTTCGAGACGCGAAAGGATCAATGAGGATTCGCCGATTCTTCGTAAAAAATGAAAGCCTACTGGAACGGCGGAATTTACCTGGATTGGTCTCCGCGACTTTCATGTCTTGTCGCAACTGCTCGATCTTCTTGCCGCCCTCGGTGACGGTGATCACGAGTCTCATGATCTTCATCATCATCAGCGTCCGCACTTTCTCCTCGTCGACGTTCAGCAGATTGAAGAGTACCGACAACACGGGACACTCGATGCGATGGGCCAAGTCCCAGCTGAGTTTTCGGCATTTCTCCGAGCAATATTGACCCAGCGGACAATCCGGGCAGGGAATCAAGTTGTAACATCGCTCGAGGCAATGGTGACAGTGGGTGTAGAATCTGAAGAAACGAGAAGAAAAATGAAACGTGCACAAAGCTCATCGCTTTCAAAATGGCAAAAAAATGACAAAGCAAAGAAAAAAATACGGATTCTCACTTGTCCTGATAAAGAACCCAGGAATACGGGTCTTCGATGGTGATCAAATCACCAGGTTTGAACTCCCGTGTAGCGACCAAATGTCTTCCGTATTCTTCGTTGTAAGATATGCGAACCCCGGCGCTAGTAGCCGGGGCTTCTTTGCTCGGGCCGTACTTCAAGGCCATTATCTCTGGATCTTGAAGATGACGAGGTTTGACGCTACCACCGGCAGGCAGGTCGGTCAGGTGCGAATTATTTGTAATCTTCTTGGTGTCCGCCTCCGCGGTGCCATTCTCATTAGGATTCTCTTTGGGTTCTTCCTTCTCGACGCTGGTGATCAATGGGAATTTTTTATTTTGCGAAGAGTCTTCGGCGTTCTTGAAGGGACACTCGTCGCCCGTGTTTTCCTTATTTCCGTTGACCAACGACTTCTGCTCTTCAGCTTCGATAATGGCCAATTGTTTCTTCACCTCGATCAGCGCTTTTTCTCCTCGTTTCTGCAATTTGTCGCGTTTTTCCGCCGGATACCCGAGTTCCAGAGCCGTGTCTATGTCCGCCAGACACTCCCTGAACATTTGCTTTCTGTAGAGAGCGGCCGAACGGTTCGCGTGAGCGTAAGCCATGAGTTCTTTCGTGTTTGCGTATGCCAAGCTCATTGTGTAACTCTCTATAGCATCGATATCGTCGCCGGCAACAAAATGCTGGTTACCTGAAGCATTGCGTTTTTTTTTTCGTTATCTTAGGGAAAACCGCTGAGGATCATCTTACCTTTCTCGTAACTTTGGGAACAAAGTGAATGAAAAATTAACGTATAAATCGGAGTGATAAAACATGCGGCAGCGAACAAAACACTGGTTAAAAAAATCGAGAGACTAAAAATTCGTATAATATTAGATTTTGCCGTAATGCCTCCCGAGTCTTCGTTTGAAAGAAAAGAAATTGCAGAGCACTAATCTCACCTTCGTCTCGATACCGGATCGAATCCTCTTCGTTCTTCGTATCCGGTTTCATTTCCGGCATTGGCGAATTTACCATGTTCAGTAAAATGTGTTTCACAAGAGCCTCGCTTTCCTTTTGCATCCCGTATCCCTTATAAGTCGTGCTACCCTGCTTCATTGTCATTATCGCGTCCTTGGCCACTTCCATTATTATCCCTCCGCCATTTCTCCTTTTTAATGTAAAAGAAAAACTTGAATCCTCCTAATTTTGAAACAGGGTCAAGTACGGAGTGCCGCGGAGTGTACAATTTTCGTGAAGCACTTCGCTATATTCGCTTACTTTGTAGGTGACGGCGCACGCACAATTGGCAAGCTTAGTTGATGGACTAAGGCGTGTAAAGCCTCGGGAAGAAACTAAAATTACCTCGGTGATGAGGATGGCACGCAGTGGGGTCGAAACTGCGTCGGGTGTCGATAGAATTAATAATTAACGCGGTTGAATAACACAAAACCTCGTGATAAAATATTTCGATTTATTGGAAAGCAATTATGCTTCGTACTTTCTACTCTCGCGTTTACGCACAAGTCAGCTTCCTGCCGCTCAATCCATGCAACGAAAGTTCAGGCCGTAACTAATGCTAATAGTATTTCGAGCCTGGCCGGTAGCGTGTACGTCGGCCGGTAATTTCGTTGTTTTTTTTTTCTCAGGCGTAAGCCTCGATCTAATTTGGCACGGGCTCAAATACAGTGCAGTGTATTTAGCACTAGGAAGATACTCCCGTACTCGGCTTATTTTTAGATAGTGTAGTAAAGATGTACAGACTTCGGGATATATTGAATCGAGTATATTCGGTATATTCAAGTTCACGGGTCAGGCGTGGACCAGAGTAAATCCGACGCACGGTATCAAGAATTATTTTTTATTTATAACTTAGTTGTGTAACAAATGCTTTTTAGCGACTGGTGAATTAAAAGCGATCGGTTATCGAATAAAATCGATTTATGCTGTCTTGTGAGAATGAAAATGACAACGGCGCTGCGATAATGCAATCAGGCGTTCCTCCGTGTTTGCGTATTTTCTTAGTCTTCGTCGGCTTCCAAGTTGATGTGACTACCAAACTTTGCGTACAATTGCGCCTTCAGATCGGTCATCACGGACTTCAGATCCGAGCATTTGCTCTCCAGGCTCGAGATCTCGGCGAGCTTCTTTTCTTTCGCCTCTTCCAAACATTTCTGCCAAAAAAAATAGACACTTTTTATAATACGTTGTATCTACGTATGGAGATGAGTCGTTCTTGCAGATTTCAACAATAACTTAATTTCAAGTTCATTGTACTGAATATTGAGGGCCGATAAAAAAAGCCTTGTAATATTTCCAAAATGTTTTATCCATTTTTCTTTTGCCAAAATTAACTTCTGAAATGTCGTACTTTACGCGATATGTCCCAAGTTATCTGAACATTTATTGCAGGAATGAAAACCATTTGAATAGATATTTTTAATAGTTTTCTAATTAAGCAGATACCACTGATCGTTTATGAGAAAAACATAATAACGGGGAGTCTCCTCAGCACTTTACACAAGTCAAAATAGTGCTTCATCACAGTTACTTTTGTTAACCATTAAACATTTCTGTAAATTCAATGCCACTAATAATACTTTTTTACTTGGAAATACGCAGATATTCAAATTACCCTTTACAACAATTAATTGATTAATGGAATTTCATAAAAATGTTAACAAACATTTTGGACCTATTTGATTACTGTAAAGTACTTGGATGCGCTTATTTGAATAACATGGAAAAAGACAAATGTTGCTCGTTTTCACCTATTTCTGTGGATTCTTGTAAATGCAGATCTAATTTTCACTGAAGTTCTAGTACTGATTTCCGAATGTACCTGTGTTTTTTCCAGGTCTTGGTTTATGAAGACATCTCCTATGTGATACGGGATCTTGACATCGTCGTCCAGCAGAGCCAGCTCATCGCACGCATCCTCCAGGTTCTTCAGGTCATTCTGAAGGAGAGATTGGACGGTAAAGAAGTGTCCAAATCATGATAGCACAGCTGACCATATATGGTCACAAGTTAGATTTAACAAATTTTCAATCGCGCATTTTTCTTCGCCGACAATCACCCTTTTTATGTTCAGCTCTTCCTTGTAGTCGTCCATCTGCGCATTTTGCTTCGCGAATTTGTTGATCTTCTGCTGATCCTCGTAGGAAATGTGAACGTCAGAGTCCTGGGAAACGGCGACGACAGGTTATAATCACGCTACTTCTTTCGTTCGTAATCACACAAACGAGTCACGATTTACACTGAAATTTCGCTTACCGGCTGGAACGCTGCCTGGGCATTTTTACCGCCTGCCATTTTATCAAATTTATCTCTATCTAATTCTTGCAAGACAAGTCGATGACTCGATTTGCAGGATGGACATGCAGCTCGTCGGGGTGTTAGTTCGAACGGAGATTTAGGCGCAGCGAAACGGGCCCGATAAGTGACCGGTCAAATAACCGGACATTTGACCGGTCAATAACCACGGAGACTTTTTAAGGGAATGCGAAATACCGACTTTGCACCTCAAAAGTTCGGAAGTGCCGTTTTTCGCGAATTATGAACAGATCGAAGCGAAAATTGAAATACAGACGCCGGTAATGTGAACTTCGTGCGTGAATTAGTCAGAATTTTGATTTTCGAAAAAAAAAATTACAGATCAATTACCGGCAGAGAAATCTGTAATGAAAAATTCCATTTTTTTTCTATCTTTCGACAAAAACTGAGAAAAGCGACTAATTCACGCACTAGATAATTAAAAATCACACATGATACGTGCATTCCGATTACGATTTGGGAGTAATAAATAAGCAAAATGGACTTCCGAAAGGATTGTCGGTAATTGCGACAAATTTTCACGTCTCGCAGTGTCACGTGGTACATGTTTCACAAGCCCTTAAGGCAATGTGAAACATCCACGTCGAGCCCAGTCGGTATCAAAAACTGTAATGAACGTTTTTGAGGGATATTTGCGTTTACAGCTAAAAGAAGAAATTCATTCCCTGCGGATTTCACCAGTGCAGGGAATGAATTTCTTATTTTAGCTATAAATGCAAATATGCGTAAAAAACGTTCATTGCAGTTTTTATTACCGCAGTCGGTATTTCACATGCCCTTAAGGGCATGTGAAACCTACTCAGTCGGTAATAAAAACTGTAATCAATCGTATGGAGATACCGAAAATATTCTGAGGCAAAGAAAAACATCAACGGAAGCGTATTTTAATTCTCCGTCCGATGATATTTTGCTTTTATCCAGAATAAGAATAGTTTTTAAATGGCGTTCATTCAAAAATTGCGTCTATCTCTCTCGCACTCACGTGTCACGTGGTACATGTTTCACATTCCCTTAAAATCGTGCTGCCCCTCCCCCCCCTATTTGCGCAGCCAACCTCATTGGTCGAGGACGAAGTAGCAGAAGAACACCAACATCGACGCACGGGACACGTCAAACGCGTGATCGCGAAACGTCATTTCTACCCAACAATCGTTGTGGTATCAGAGCAGTGGCTGACGATAATGTGAACACGATCATCGCGATGAGTCCACGTGAAAAATCTACGAAAATGCGGAAGTGCATCTACGCCACGGCGGTGGTTATCCTGGTGCTTCAGGGTCTCCATACGTCGCTCGCGGACGACCCTCTCGTACATAACCTCACAAACTTCAACGTCACTGGTACCGCAAATTCTTCCTCCTCGCCGATTCCCGAGAAATCGAACTCCACATCAATTACCGGAAGCGCCAAAACCACGTCCAACACAACCGATCCGAGTGCCGGAAAAAACGCGGAATCGGGTTCGACTCCGAAATCCGACGAAACGTCCAATGCGGGGAAACCAGGAAACGGAGGAACGAACGCAGCGAAGACCAACGACACGATCAACGTCTCCACGGAGAAAACGAGCACCGACGGTGGTTCCTCCGACAAAAATGCCACCAAACCGACCACAGAATCGTCCTCCGTCTCTGTTCACAGCACCGAGACTCCCGTCTCGACGGAAGCCACCAATGCCAGCGTAAAACCGGTGGAACCGGTACCCGCAGAGCCGGTGCTCCCGGACAAGGGCTCCGCTGAGGAGGAGCACAACAGCTCGATGTCGATATTCTTTGTCCTCTGCGTGCTGGCTCTGGGGATTCTCCTCATTCACCTGATGCTCCAGACGAATTTTCAGTATCTGCCCGAGTCGGTGGTGATAGTATTTCTGGGAGGTGCGATAGGGATGATAATAAATCTGATGTCGCACCAGAACATCGCGAACTGGCGGAAGGAGGAGGCTTTCTCGCCGACGGCCTTTTTCCTCGTTCTACTGCCGCCGATAATCTTCGAGTCCGGCTACAATCTGCACAAGGGAAATTTCTTTCAAAATATCGGCAGCATAATGGTCTTCGCGATTTTCGGCACCGCGATCTCGGCCTTCGTCATCGGTGCTGGGATTTATTTGCTGGGTCTCGCGGAGGTCGCGTACAAGCTCAGCTTCGTCGAGAGCTTCGCTTTTGGCTCGCTCATATCGGCCGTCGACCCCGTCGCCACCGTTGCGATCTTTCACGCTCTCGATGTTGACCCCGTGCTCAACATGCTCGTGTTCGGCGAGTCTATACTCAACGACGCTATTTCCATCGTTCTCACGACCTCCGTCCTCGAGTCCAACAACGCCGCAACCACCAGCGAGGCGATAATCCTCGGGATCAACAGATTTTGCCTCATGTTCTTCGCTTCCGCTGGCATCGGCGTCGTGTTCGCTCTCATCAGCGCTCTGCTGCTGAAACACGTGGATCTGAGGAAAAATCCGTCTCTCGAGTTCGGAATTATGCTGGTTTTCACCTACGCGCCGTACGTTCTCGCCGAGGGTATACAACTTTCAGGTACGAATGAGCGATCGACGAATTTAATGCGGTTTTTATCAACGATACGAAGCGATCGGTTTTCTGAATTAACGTTAAACTGCGGCTTTATTTACTTAAATTTGATTATTCTTGCAGGTATCATGGCAATTTTATTCAACGGAATCGTGATGTCGCATTACACGCATTTCAACCTCTCGACCGTTACGCAAATCACGATGCAACAGACCATGAGAACTCTGGCTTTTATCGCTGAGACTTGTGTCTTTGCGTATTTGGGCCTGGCGCTCTTCAGCTTCAGACACAGGGTGAATAAAATAAAAATATGCGTCTATATATTTTTCTTCAAATGGTGCAGAAAATATGATTTCGCGAAATAGAAGAAATGATCAATGATTTTTTCTTCTCTTCTCAGGTTGAACCAGCTCTGGTCATATGGTCTATAATACTTTGCCTAATCGGCCGAGCCGCCAACATATTTCCGTTGGCTCTGCTCGTCAACCGATTCCGCGAGCATCAGATCACGAAGAAGATGATGTTCATAATGTGGTTCAGCGGTTTGCGAGGTGCGATCTCGTACGCTCTGTCCCTTCATTTGGACTTCAGCGACGAGACGCGACACGTCATTATCACGACGACTCTGATAATCGTGCTGTTCACGACGTTGATTTTCGGGGGATCGACTATGCCGCTGTTGAAGTTCCTCAGGGCTGAGAAGAAGCCGAAGAGCAGCAGAAGGAAGAAGCGCGACAAGGAAATATCGCTCAGCAAAACGAGAGAATGGGTAAAGACTTCCATTGACGATTCAATTAAAAGTTCGGATAAAAATACAACTCACCGATAATAAATCGAATATCGTTAATTTAACTCCATTTAAAACATTTTTTGGTCCTAAAGTCAATGCTGATTTTTCTATTTCTTTTCTAATAAATATAAATAATAATAATAATTATTATTATTATTATTATTACTATTATTATTTAAATAATTGGAAATTGATAAATTTAAATAATAATAATAATAATAATAATAATTATTATTATTATTAATTAAGTATAAATATTAAATATAAATTCTCCATATTTAACGTTGAGATAACGAAGATAATCGTTTTGCAGGGTCAAACCATCGACTCGGAGCACCTGTCCGAGTTGACCGAGGAGGAGATGGAAGTGTCGTTCTTGCAGTCGCGAATAAGAGGCTTCGCCCGGTGGGATCTCAAGTTCTTCATACCGTTCTTCACGCGCCGATTTACGCAGCAAGAGCTCAAGGACTGCAAGTCGCAGATGACCGACCTGACGAATCAGTGGTACCAGGCGATCAGAATAAGTCCGATGGAGTCCGAGGAGGAGACGACCACGGCGTCAACGGCTCAGCTCAACGTCGGCGGCACTCCGACCGAGACGCGACCCGATTCTCGCGTCAAGGAGAAACGAGGACGTCCGAGTCACGGGTCTATATTGAGTATCTAATGCGATGTGCTTTCTTTCGTTTCCGTGTGCGTCGCTACGCCATCCGCTTTTGACTGTAATCGTGCCAAGGGCGTGTGGATCCGTAGCTCCTCTCCCCAAATCTCTAACAGGGTTTGTCGACGCTTCATACCTTTCCGTTCGTCCACAGATTTCGTTTCTTCTTTATCACGACTCTCAGTATTCAAAAAATCGTAAGATATCGAAACGAAGTACATAATCTCTTCGTGTGTACGTGTTGTATTATTCGTCTCTTTGGTTCATCGAGTCCGTCGATTCCGCAGCCTCTCTGTAAGTGAGCGCTTTTTTAAATGAGCATGCTGCATTTTTTTCTATATGTTTAATGAAGAAGTTAGATTAATTAACATAAAGCTCATAGTTTACGCAAAGTTTTACGGATAAAGAGAAACGTTAATAGTGATTATTAATGCTCACCCTCCACTACTGTTATTTCGTGCGTTAAACTGCGCAGAGCCAGTAGAAAACTTAAGCAGTGATTTGACTAGTCCGAAGAGCGCGGAGCTCTTTAATATATTAAAATAAAATAGTTGATAGTTGATTTTCCTAAAAAATGCGGCTCTTCGCGCTTAAAAAAGCGCGCACTTGCAGTGATTTTATACCGCAATCGTCGCTTTTTCATTCTTTTTCTATCTTGAGCGATAAGCGAATTTAACGTGCGACTCTGGTGATGGTTCAAACGGGCATGCGTTCGCTTCTGTCTAATCAATATATCTAAGCGTCTCATCTAATCGGTATATAACAATATTCATTTCCAGAATTGATGAGGATTGGTCCGATTGATAGGAACGTTTTATTTATTCAATCGACCCGAGCACCTTCCAGGAACTGCATAAAGTTTGTTATCTCATTTATACCCCCGACTTCCCGCCGAACAATTGTCATTTTATTTTTAACGATTTTCAGTGCGTACTAACATAAATTTTTAACGCGTTTTCTCAAAAGTTCATCAGCACAAAACTTGACCTACTTAATATCACTTATATTCTGTATATAATCGTTAAGCTCAGGTGAACTAATTAACTTGGACGTACCCGGCGGGCCGTGGATATCCACGTATATCTCTTTAATCTCGCGTTTAGATGTTATTATTATTATTTTCGTCATGTTGACTTGGATGAAACTCGTTTTATTCCGTCCGAGAATGCACACAACGATTTCTCTTAGACCTTAATTTCCGATCTTTTGCAAGCCTCTTTGTATCTCTTTGAGGGGAGGATACATTTCGTTTTAGCTATGCAAAATAATGGTGCTAGCGGATCGTCCAATTTTTAGAAACTATTTCGGTGTCAGATAAACCTTCATATCGAGGAAGCGGAGATTTATTTCTGCTGGTCCAATTTTTCAGACAAACAAAAGTTAAAATGAACTTGAAATTAATAAAATATTGGACTTTACTTTTGTCTCACCTTCGGAATTTACGTTTCGAGATCTACCGGCGGTAACAGCCATTACCAAAGGACTTTTTTTAGTTGTAGAATATATTATTTAAATTTTCCGTAAACAAACGTATCAGAACAAAAAATCCGGTAATAGAAATTTTTGTTACTGAATAAAACACCTGTTTTACATAAAACCAACTAGTTATATAAAAATATAGCGTTCGTCTCACAATAAGAAGTATTTTTTGCTACAATTTCGACATTAATAATTAAAACTATGAACGATTTTGAAAGAAATCGCACAAATTGGTAGACAAAAAAACTCTCGACTATGATTATCTAGCTTCGAATGTCTATCTTCCCATTCATTTCACTACAGGTGTTAAGTCAGACACTAATTTTTCACAAAACCGACCCAAAAATGACAACGGAATAATTTCCTTATTTATATACGAAATAATGTACGAAAGTACTAGGACGACGAGCGTTGGTGTTTATCAGAGCGCTTTGATAAAAATGTATGTACCATGGACAATAAAGGTGATAGTTATTTATACGAGACGCATGGTTGTTGAGTTTCTGGAAGCGGAAGACGATAAGATTACCTCAGGCTTTTTCGCAACGACAGAACTGCCGGCTAATGACCCAGATTGTCCTTCCACCAGAGGTTGGCTGGATGCATCCGGACGTCTGGGACACAGTATTAAGCAAAGCACATCGCACACAGAATCGCCCAGATAGCTAAAAGTACGGAGATTTCAACAATCAACTTTGAAATTAGCACAGAGTTCTGTGTACGCATTTCAAGAGCAACTTTTCGATAACAACACGCGGTCGTACAAAGATAACTAAATTATATGTTTCATCATTTATTTTTATTTTCTTCAAGCTGTTACCAGTCAGGAACGTTTTTTTTTATTCACGACCTACGTTGGATCAGAGATCACAAAATGTTGTTCCAACGAATGCGAACACAGGTTCATATGGTAATTTCAATATCACAAGCAGATACGGTTGACACGGATCGTTGTCGCATTGATGTCGTCAAAATGTCATCTGGGCGTAGAAATTCGTCGTGATTTTCTTGCGAATTTATTTCGACACGGCATATATATGGCTTTTTTTCGTCGCGAGAATGTATAGAGACTGGATTACACGAGTGAATAAGTCCAACTTGAAAGTGTTTTTCGGGGCACATACGGGAGGCAGCTTCTAAACATCGAATCCATTTATTCATTCATCTGTCATCGGGTTACTCGACTAAAATCGATTACGTATTAATTAACTTTCCTTCACGCTCGTCCTCGTACTACGAGTGACTGGAGTTACATGCATTTTCTATTCAATTTGTCTGTGTTGCCCGCTGAAACGAAAAAAAATTTGCGTCTCCGTTTTATCTTCATCTCTTGTTTCGAGTCGCGCGTATAAATAAACGCCTTCGAGAAAAGTGAACACTTTTCGGTATTTTTTGTTGTTGTTTTTTTGATAATCGCGCCGAAATACAAAGTGTGATCGTGAATGTGTGTGTATGCGTGTATCCAAATATGTTGCGTCTTCGGGGGCTTCTTCTCGTGTTGGACAGTCAAAGGGGCAACAACGAAAAAGCGCAACACAAGCTGGAAGTATGTTTCGACCCAGCGTAAATTGATATATATCAAGTACGGGACTTGCGATACGGTATAATAATAAATTATCAACAATCATAATTTTCTTATTTCTCCGTCCTCATGCTTCCTCGTCTCTCTCGTACGCTCGATCGATCCGACGTTTCCGGATCTTTTTAATGTATTGTCTGGAACTCAGCGGCACACAAAAGCCTTCTCGCATCCTACAAATATTATCCTATCGTCGTAGCTCCAGTCGCGAGAAACCAAGAATAAAAAAAAAACAAGCCGCACGTTTGTTCTCTACCTTCTGGCAAGAAGGGACCTTCTCTCCTTTCCTCATTGTTTCCACCGTTCTCGATCGGTCGACAGGTAAAGTTGTTAAAAATCGCGCGGGTCATGGGTCTCTACGCGTTTATTTATGTTTTATTTCATTTTTTTTTCCTCTTCGTCTCAGTTGTAACCCTTAATCGTTAATTTAATGTCCTTTATGCTATTCACCAATTGGCATTAGCTAAGCATGCAGATTATACGAATCTACTTTATGCTACACAACCGTGACGTCTGTGTACCGGTGCTCAAAGGTCACTTCCGGTACAAGATCTTCAATTCTCGATTTAACTTCAGGTCCGCTTATCATTACTATTATTATTATTATTATTTTTGTTTTTGTTTTTTTTTCGTATAAATAGAAGAAAGCATTCACACTCTCGTATCAATTCTTCGAGGCTACTGCGGTTGATCGTCACGACTTTTTCGCGAGTTCAAGCGCCGAAAAATGTTGGCGAACATTTTTTAAAAACGGGGGACATCTCTGAAAGTTGTGTTGTTCACGCTATTTCGAACTATCTTTGTCGGTAAATTCTATGAGAAAATTCAACGGTCTTTAGAATTTACGTTTTTATTTATCATTTAACGAAATATTTTATTGGTTTAAAAAAATGTTTTCAACGCCCTACGATAAACATATGCAATGTAATTTTTCTATTGCATATGTTAATAACAGTACATGTGTAATAGGTGTAAGTCGGCTTCCAGATCCATCTTGAAATATTCCTTGAATGTTTTATCCACAACTCTCGAGGAATTGCCGCGGGTATAGGATTTAAAATACAAAGTCGCACATTCCTGGTAGAAATTATTGCTTTGCACGTTATATTCACTATTAAATGGAGCATAAATAATGTGTAAAGCAACAACAAACTCTCCAGACAGATAATTAGGAGCACTTCAACAGTGGATCACTGAAAATTTGTGACAAAAACGTTTCATATTTTCTATAACGCATTTTACACGCTCATGTCATTGTCGTATTTTAAAGATCGTCTATTCTCGTCTACAGATTTCTGTTATGTGACTAAAATGACCTCGAAATAGCAATTAGAAACAATTCCTTCGAGCGTCCCCCAATTTAAAGAATGTTAACCACTTTTATTCCCGCAGCGAATGCGGAGCTGCGCTCTTCGCCTTAGCCCGTCGTTCGCAACTCATCTTCTAACTCTCATCGTTCGACGAAGTAAAATCCGTGCGTCGAAACCCATCCAAACAACCGATATTGCTTTCTCGTTCTAGCTATTTCTATGACTAAGCAGCGATTTTGTTTCTTATTCTTTTTTTTCACAAATACTTTTACAACTATTGAATGTTGCTCTCTTTTCCTTTCTCCCGTTGTCTGTTTCGTTCGGATTTAAATAGTAGTAAAGTACGAGCCACGCGAAGAAACCGACGCTCCATAGAAATTCACGCCCATGGTTGATCGTAGCTCGTTTTACGCGATTACGAGTGGCGAAAAAAACAACAAAAAAAAAACGAAAAATATTTACGGAGATATTTTTCAAGACAACGTCGTCCTCGAAAGCTTACACAGTTTTTTTCCTTTTTTCTTTGTTTACGTTAAATGTATATACTGTACAAATTCGGCACAATTGCCACTGGCGACATGACTGTTGTATCAGCGTTTAGCGAACGATTGGAGGATCGTCGACGAGAAGAAAGAACCTTTGATTCTCGAAGATCGAAGAGAAAACCAAGTGTTGCGCCCGAGCCTTCACCGCCCTCGTTAACCGGATGATTATCTAAAGTACAAGACGCGCATTAGCGACGGCGAAAAGCTCATGATTATCCGCGCGAGGCTTAAATCCTAGGGTACATCGTGTATTCGTTTTTCTCGCGCGCAGCGGTGCGAGCCTTCGGCCACGTAAAAGGACAACAACAACAAAATAATAATAATAAGAAGGGAGGCGGCTCCGCCGATTCCAGGCAAAAAACGTGTTTTATTTTTGTCTCATCGTCAAAAGAAAATTGTATAAAATATCCAATGCGGTTGCCTGTCCGTAACCGTGTCCGTTTAAGCAAAACAGTATCGAGATCGCAAAAAAAAAACGCCCTCTCGAATACAACAAACAGCGAAAGAAGTTTCATTAGTTTCAACATAACTTTTTTTTGTACATTTTTATGTATCAATTCGTAAAATCTGTTGTATTCGATCTGGATTTTCTTCCACGCGATCCGTAAACACCGTTTTCGTTTACAGATGAAAAAGAAATAAAACACATTCTCTCGTTCCCCAAAAACCGGCGAAGCACTTAATACGATGCGGCGAAAAAAATGGAGAAACACAGACGTAAAAGTAAATATATAACAAAAACGAAAGACCGTTGAAGTGTGTGTAATGTGGTTTCGAGAATCGTGCGACCTGTACAACCCCGTGTTCGGCTTGGCATAACGAATTCAAAGCGCGCGTGATCTTCCGGCACGCGCGAGGAGGTCGGTAACCCGTCAACGGGTATACACTTTGAGTATTTGCAATCCGGCTAATCGAAATCCAGTCCAATCGCGCGACCGCGCTCGGCGATTCTTCCTCAATTCCCCTCGAATATTCCGGGACACTGGCAACGATCTTTCCGGCGTAATAAAGTACTAGAAGATTCTTTTTAATTTAAGTCGTCATTGCTAAACGAAAGTAGAGATAGAGAGACAGAGAGTAGTACGGGTTAAACGAAAAAAAAAACAAAAAAAAAAAAGAAAGGAAAAGAGAAGAAAAAAAGTTAAAGAACGAACGTAATAAATATACAAATTGATGGCAGGCCTGTCGAGAGCCAGGGTCGCGGACTCGGGCTTTCCACGAGACGCGAAGACTCTCCGAGACGCGGAATGTAAACGAAGCTCATCCGTGATTTCGGTTTGCGGCACTGTTTCTTCGTTGGAAAGCCTGATGTAATAATAGTAATAAGAATAATAATGATAAATCGCAAATGATCCATCGTACCCGCGACTCTCGACTGGCGTGGGTTTAATCGGCGGGCATTTTCAGGAGCGTTTGTGTTGTGGTCGTGGCGCTGGTGGTCGTGTTGTTGTTGTTGTTGTTGTTGTTGCGAACGTTTGAGATTTGTTTGTTTGTTTGTAATGATAAAACGATAATATAAAAAAAGAAAAGAGAGAAAAACAAAGAGCGCGATCACTTGATTTGGAGCCACGGATGCTTGAGGCATTCGGCCGCGGTGGCGCGTGTGCTCGGATCGAACTCGAGCATCGGCGTTAGGAACTCGGCGAACTCGCGGGCTTCGCTGGGCGACCAATCGTACTTCTCCGTGAGCACCTCGTACAGTCCCCAGGGCTTCAGACCCGTGATGTGCTTGAGCTCGCCCTTCTTGTTGAAGAACATCCTCGAGTGCCTGCCCGACAGAGCTATGCGACGCGGTATCGTCCCGAGAAGCTCGATTATGTGAGCCAAATGATCCTCGTCTCTGCAACACGTGATTATCATTTTAATACGCAATCTCAATGCCAGCTCTTGTTGCACTAAACGCTCACGACATTTTTCACAACGCTCCAGAGTTGTAAGTCTCTTGAAGAATTTAAAGAATTCAAGTTTATATAACAGTTTATTTTCTAGTTACGATTTTATAATGATGACCTGTAGCAATTATAAAATGATGCGTGAACTTTTGAATAGCCGTAAGAAAAACCGATTTTTTCATTAAATTTTGGGAGAAATTGTGAGAAAAATGGACAAGCACGGTCCTCCATTATTTTCGCAATGCATTAATGGTATTTCTCCATTTTTTCAATAAGATTACCATGAAGTTTTATGGGAAATTAATATTTCTTGCCTCTATTTAAAATGTTACACTTCGTGTTATAATCATTACAAGTTATTATTGTAAAACATAATTACAAAGCCAATTGTACGGTCAATTTTAATTCAATACAAATTAAGGATTTACAACTCTGCAACGGTCGTTGACGAACAATCGGGTGACACGAGAGAGAGCGAGCGAGTAATTCGTCCCTCGCGGATAATTCTCACCTGCAATAGTCGGCGCCGCTGTGGGGCTCGAACAAGTAATCACCCGTGGCGAGCTCGAAAGCCATACAAGCCGTCGACCAAATGTCCGCGGAGGTGTTGTAACCGGCGCCGAGCAGAACCTCGAGGGACCTGTACTGACGCGTCTGTATATCCTCCGTGAATTTCTTGTGAACCCAGCACGCGTTACCGAGATCCGCGATCTTCACGTCCACCTCGCACTCCACGACGGCTGGATCGAGGGGAGCCATGCAGGCGCGTTTCAACTGTTTCGGCTCGGTGGGAATGAGATTGCGACCTGCAACACCGGAGATGTAGACAATTAAACTTTTCGAGTACCGCCGGCATTCATGTGCGAAGAAACACGAGGAAACTGGACGAAGAATGAGAAATAATTGCCATTTCATTTCATAAAAATATTGGCGTAAAATGGGTCACTTTCAAACGGCTTTGAATCAAACTCTTCCCCATTTTTTTTCACCGGTGATTAAAACATCAGTGAACTAGATTTTATTGCCACGAGTAAAATGATCTATTATTGCAGAAAATTATTTTTTTCTAAACCATGGTGGCCGTTTTTTTCGCCGAAAAAAATTCCCTGACTCTTCCCTGGCTTTTTCCTGATTTTTTCCTGACCACGGATCTGACAATTTCTATTTAAAAAATGAATGATGCCAATGAAAATGTATCCAAAACCGGTGCACGTCTTCGATAAATTATTTTTTCCCCGCCCAATTTTGCCACCATTTAAACGAAATAAACAGTCTACGTACCTTCGCTGCACTCATCCGTGTCCTCGGGATCCGGTGGAAGCACTCCTTCGCCGCAGCTCTTGTCAACCTCCGCGACGATGACGTTATTATCCGCGACCTTCTCCGTCTCCTCCGTCGACGTGATTTCGAGGCCCTCGCCGCCCGCGAGGCTGTCGACGCCGTTGACGTGAGGCGAGGTGTTCGGCTCGGAGATGTCGGGCGAGCCCTTGCTCTCCGTGTTCTCGTCGATGCTCTCCGTGTTCGCATCCTGATCGGGACTATTGGTGTCGATGTCGCCGTTCTCCCTCGTGTTGTTGGTCGTGTTCTTCGACTGCTCCTCGATCTCCTCGATCTGCTCCATCTGCTTCTTCAGCAGCTCGTTCTGACGTTTCGCCTTCTTCTTCAGTCGTTTCTTCTTGTTCTTCGACATCTTCGAGTTTGGCGTCGGCTCTTGAAACTCTTTGGGCGCGGTCGAGATCAACGACACTGGAAGCTTCAGGCCCAGAGAGTGCAACTCGGTCGCGACGAACGCGAGCTTTCTTATGTATGTCTCGTCCACGCATATCAACACGTTCTCCGGCTTTATGTCCGTGTGAATGATCTTACCTGCAATCGATAGAAGCAAAAAAAAAACGCGACTATTGAAGCCAACACGCGCGAGCAATGGGGGAGGGGGGATGGGGGGGGGGGGGGGGAAGAGGGGAACTTGGGAATATCGGGCAGAGGTCGTTAAAATGCGCGTTGCTGAAGTTCGTGCCCGATACTAATCTTATCTTGTATCTCGTCGAAAAGAAACGAAAATCAATTACCTCAACATTAACAATAAGTACGCCGCTGGTGCGAGAGATAGCTAGGAAACGTCAATGTGTTTGTTTCAATGAGAGACCGGATTTTTGTGTCTTCGATTAATTCGAATTGTTATCTACCCGAGATGAAGTTTCGGCGAAAAGATTAACCATCACCAAACACGATGAAATCGTCAATTTCTTCCTTCTCGCTTCGTTTTTTTTTTTTTATTTTTTTTTTAGATAAAATGTTTTTTATTTTTCGGTTTTGAAACTAGAAACAGATTTTTCATTCTGAGGAAAACGAATCGACGGTGCCTATGAAATTGTAGCGCATAGTCAATCACATTCACGAACGTTAACATTTTTTTCGTCTTTTAATCGATAGGTAAATTCTGAATAAAAATATCAGTGCAGAAATAAAATTGAATTTCGATGTTCAAAACGACGAAAATCTGGAAAAATCACCAAGACGGCCACGCAAATAATTTCATAATATTCGACAGTGATATTCGATTCCCGTTGGCGGATTGTCGCAGTTGCTACGCGCCATAACTAAAACGGGTGTACAAATGCTTTGGCTCGCGGAACCCTTGCCCACGTTTGGTGCCGACGCCTCTAAGCAGCAACGATGTATGTGTGCCACGTCGCCGTCTCGACTAACGTAAGCTTTGCACGTTGAATATGTAACGGCTATTTTGATTGAAAAAAACTCTCGTGATTGAGTCATACTCACATTTGTTGTGTAGGTAGTCGAGACCTTCGAGAACTTGTCTGATGATGCGTTTGACATTGTTCCTGGGTATACCGCGATAGTTGGATTTGATGATAAGCTTCAGAAGATTGTGCCCGAGTACCTCGAAGACCATGCACACGTGAAGACCGTTTATGCCGCTGATCTTGAAGTCGTTGAGCAACTGCACGGTCTTGTTGCGCTTCGGGTCGTTCGGATCAGTGTCGCGCACGTCCTTCAGCAATTTTATCTCGTCCAGCGCCGTCTCCGTGAAGTGTGACGCCGATTTAACGACTTTCAGCGCGACAAATCGTTTGTCCTGAAAAAGTTATCGTCGTTTCAAGGTCACGGGATATCCGGATCTGGCGTTATAGATTGATGGTTGAAACTGGGGTAATTGATTGAATCAATTCTCATTGCTTTTTTCGTGACTTTGTGTTAACTCGATTTCGGTTTGATCTCAGAGAGGAAAAATACTTTTTTTTTTAATCAGGGTTGAAAGGGAAAATTCAAAGAAGAAGGAAAGCAAACGTGATTTTTGTAGTAGGTAATTCAGTATTAATTTACGAGAAAATGAAGGTGAAAACGTTGAAACCTGCACGATCGCCTTGAATACCTCAGTATATTGTCTTGCCATATAAAAAGTTTGTACGTGGTGAATATATTAAGGTGCAATTAAATAGAATATACCTGCAAGTCCCAGCAGAGCCAGACGGTCGAGAAGTGACCCCATCCGAGTTTTCGCGTGACGTGATAACGATTCAGGAAGAGGTCGCCTATTTTAACAGGATGATAGCCGCCCTTGCAGTAGTCGGTGCTGTCCTCCTGTTCCTCGTCCTCGCTGCTGTAGACCTCGTCGTCGTCCTCGATTGTCTCGTTGCTGGAGCTGTGACAAGGTTCCAATCTGTCGCGACAATCGTTGAATAATCTTGTAAAGTTAGGGAACAAGTGGTTCGATCTAGAGTTTACTGAATATAATCGTTCAGTGTTAAAAAAACGCGCAAAAGAATCGATTCCGGATTGCCAGGTGTCTCTTGACGGTTTCGCAATATTTTAATTATTTCCAATATCGTGTTCTGTATAGGCTTAATATTCCCAATAAATAAGTTATATATTCATCTTAAATTTATCCTCCCTCAAATTTTGTAAACTGTTTATCAGTTGCGCCTTTGGCAATAAAATATTTTCTAATTTTGTAACCTTTTACTGACCAAGTCAATTTTGGTATATTGCCAATTTTCGGCACATGGTCCATTAACTTGACATAAAGAAAATTAATTTGCAAATTCATAGAACACCTGCTAACCGGTTGAATGTAAAAGGTTATACTATAACCAGTTAAATAAATATCAAGAACATCTAAATTCGCTGTAAAGAAGGAACATCGCTCTCCATTCTCATGCTCTGCGCACATTTCCTCAAACTATATACCTGTTTCCATTGTCACTGGAAAACTGTCTCTGTCCATTGCCGTCCTGCGCCTGCCTCGCGGGCGCAGTTTTGGAACAGTGAGCAGCTCCGCTGTTCTGCTCTGCGTCCGACTGCGAGTTACCCTTGCCCTTCCGCTTGGCCGGCTTGTACCTCTTCTTCTTGGCCTGAATGGCCAAGACTCGCCTGTTGACGTACGCCTTGGCGCTCATCCTGCCCCCTGTGACCGCGCTTGATTTAGCCGAGCCACGGCAGGGACTGTCCGCCTCCTGAGCTGCCGTTCCTGCGATCGTGATACCGCCGATGAGGAATCCGCCGCCACGCTAGCTCGACAACAGCGCCGACTGCAAATTGTCAATGGTTATCCTTTTTATCTAGCCTAATTCTCAATTTTTTTTTCTTTTTTTTTTTTTTTTTTTTTTTTTTTTTTTTTTTTCCCCGGTCGCTCTTATTATCTAATGTCCCGGGCGCGACAACTCGAACGTGTCAGCGCGAAAACCTCGAGCCCCCGAGTGTGTCCTCGTCCTCGCGCCTCGCGTCTCGCACGACGCGCGTGTTCGTTCGGCGAATATATATTTTGGCAGGAAAAAGGTCGGGAGACTCGGCGACTTCCGGCAGTGGTGGTGTCGAGTTTATCGCGCTCCGAGGGCTCGCCGAGGGGTTGCCCCCCCCGTTCGCGTGTTTCAACTCACCCCCGGGGTTTCCGCGAGCGTCAGGACAAGCCGATTATTGCGGCTGACGATACGCTATCGTGGGGCCCAAAACGTCGTCTCTCCCGATCGACTCGGTACTTTCGCTTTTTTATCCGCTCATTATTCCAGTCGGCGCGCGTTCTCGCTCGCTCGCTCGCTCGCTCGCTCGCGGCGCGGCGATTCACGGCGATTCACGGCGGTTGTTTGAGTATGGCCGCCTCGCGTGAAACTGCCAACTGCCAACTGCTCCCTATCGGCGTCTCCGGCGACTCGTCGTCGTCGTCCTCGGCGGCCCTCCCGACGTCCGCGCGGTTAACGCGAAGACACGCACGCGTCAACGCCCTCGAGGATGTCGTCGGGTTCCGCGCGCCTCGCGTTTTTTTTCGTACCCACCAACGTTGACGCCGTTTCAAACCCGATGCCGGGACAAGAGCCGAGGAAAAAAAAAGAGAACAACGAGCGACGTTCGCCTCTCTTCGTCCCGCATACGCAACCGGCCACGGCCAATTTTGCCACTCGCAACACACACACACACCGTGCGCTTCACGCCGTTCCCTGCGGTGTTTCGGGCAGCCACCGCTACCGGAGCATTTTTCGCACGCGCCGTGACTACAGACTCGCTGCTTCCGGTCACTGTAAACGCGCGCGCGATGCGCGGCACCGACGGCTCCGCTTTACTTCTCCCGCAATACCAGATATCCCACCACGATTCGCGCGGAACCGCGAAATGCGAAATTTCCGGAATTTGGGAATAGCGAGACTTCGATAGCTTCGATGTATTCGAAGCTATACCTTTTTTGTCTAGATGTGCTACGAATACAAATGTAAATGCTTTTTTTTCATCTTTCATTTTCTCGACGTGTTTTTCGTAATTCTCGGAACCTGTTTTATTGAATTTATTACGCATCGGAATTTTATCTAAAAATGTCAGCAAAGAAATGAAATGAAGTGATTCAATGAAAATTAACGAAAAATTGTTTAAACGCTTTATTCGATCCTTATTGGCTAATGGAGCGGAAAAAAATGTTTCGCAATTCAGCCGTAACTAAAGGGAACGATAAAGCCTTCGTAGCTCGCTACACATTTTTCGCAAGTTTTACATAATACTAGAGTATGGACAGGAATGTGCATGAATAATGGGCATGAGAGGTGGATGAAATATCGTAAAACTTGCAAGTTTCATCAACCGAACGCTTACGATCAATAGGATTTTATATTGAGAAAAAAATTGTTGGCACGCGGACAGCGAGTAGGTATAGTTGGACGTCATCGCGTGACGTCCGTCTGCCGACAGGTGTCGACCGACGTTGGTGGGACTAGCGTTGCTGTACTCAATTATGTTTATCGTCTCGTCGAGGCTGTTCGATCACAGTGATTACACGTATTATTTATCTAACAGTTCAGTAGTTCAGTCGCGGCTAAAAATGAACTACCAACCTTATACTTATGGAAGGAAAAATCCTTCTACCGAAAATTTCATCACATCGCAGGGTCGCTGAAAAATAAATATATAAGGAATAAAAAGCCCTAAATCGCTGTAATGATTCTCTTTCATTCCCTCACGTATTGCCAGAACTGTGGATTCGGAGTAGAAAAAAAAACTTTTTAACGACTTGTGAACACACAAAAATCTAATTTATGTTCAATCTGCAGTATCATTTATCATAATCATCACAATATTCAGGTTTCAAACTGTAACTTTCACCGATTGCTTTCATCGATCAAAGTTATTACAATTAACTTTGATCGGTTTGTAGCAAGCGCATTAAACAATTTTAAACAATTTTCAAAAGTATGATAACTCGATGCAATAATTTGAGTAATTGTTTCCGATCGTTATTCGAAAAGTATGCGTAACTTCAGAAGTTACCTCAAAATTCGTGCACGGAGTGAAGAACGCTATATTTCATAAATACCGCGTCATTCATTCAGCGTTAAAACACGCCGCGATTTTCCAAAACAAAATTGATAAACGCATTTATTATTATTCTACTTAGTAGCTTGCGGTCGACAGTCCAACCGCATAATTTTTTTTTTACACTGAGGAAAAACGCAAGGCGTTGACGTACGTAGCAAACGATTGAAATATTTTTTTCTTGCAAATATCCGTGTTGCCTTATTCATGTCGAGCGAACCTGTATCATTTCACGAACGCACCGAGTCCCGAATCGAGGATCAAACCAGATATCGGGATCATTTTTAAGGTTGGCTTTATAAACAAATGCATGTATTTCCGAAACTACAAGACTCGCGGACAAGTCTCAACACAGAATATAATACACACTTAAAAACGACACCACAGAGTTATCGACAATCTGATTTTACAATAACGTTATTTATAAGCTGCAGTTCGGTATTCTAAGCCTATTGACTGGTGTTGCGGGTACTCACTTCCCTTGCGTTAAAAAATAACGCGACAAGTAGGGTGACGATATTCGGTTTGTTTTCACAACGACGAATTACGAGCGCGAAGTCGAGCGGCGCGAGCTCTCGCGGTGCGTGTGAAATATTAATCGGAGATCTCTCGCGTACGCGCGAACGGCCGTTTCAATTGTTCCGTCGTGCGAGGCGCTCGTCGACACGCGAGCACCCGCGCGACGTTGCGACAAATCGTTAAGAACTAATATGGCAAAGACGAAAATACTCGAGATTCCACGATCCCGTTGAGTTGCACCTTTGGATACTTTGCGGGTCACTCCGACGATTCACCGGTATCACATACAGCGGCCTTCGCGTCCGAAACTGGCTTCGCACCCTCGGGAACCTCGACCGCGTTCGAGTGGCAGACTCGACGTCAGTGACTCCGGTAAACGTTGAAACCCGAGAACTGCCAGCGTCTCTCCATGTTCGCCCCGATTCCCGAGAGTTCTTGCTTGAACACCTGGGGAAACCTCTGCATCAGAGCCTCCACCTCGTTCGGCCTGATACCCGGCTCCATCTTTTGTAGATAGGACCACACGTAATCGACACTGGCACCAAAAGGATGAATGTGGAGAAAAGTCGCGATCAGACCTGCGAGAAAAATACGGAGGCGTCGGATTAGCGTATGGTTGAGAAATGTGAGAAGAAATATGATTGACGTGGTTGAGCAATGGTGAAGAATGTTAATGAAGAGGCAGTGATGCCTCGCTCGGAACTTCGTCGCCTAATGTTAAACGCCTATATGGCTGTCTTTCCCGCACCTTTTTGTTTTTCAATTCTCCTGACCAAACGGCTACGAGTATCGAGGAGCCAGAAGTTCAGCCCAATTCTGCAATACTTCTGCATATTCTATCAAAATCTGAGCTCTACATGACGAGTATTTTGGGAGAAAAAAACTTTCAAAATTCCGAGGTGAGTTTCACTGCCTCTTGAGAGGAGAGTTTTTGTTTTTCGATTCTCCTGAACAAATGGCTACGAGTATCGAGGAGTCAGAAGTTGAGCCCAATTCTGCAATACTTCTGCATATTCTATCAAAATCTGAGCTCTATCTGCCGAGTATTTTAGACGAAAAAAGGTTTGGACATTTTTTTGCGGGGGCGGAGGGGAGTGCCACTGCCTCTCAATGTTGAAACGCCGATAAAAATATACGATTCACAAGATGAGATTGTATAATTTTTGTTGCACCTACCAATAAGCTTTGCGTCTTTCTGCGTGACTTGAACACTTGGACTCGAGACAGCGAGAGGCTTCGGGGTGCGAGGCTCCTCGCTCACGTCGTCGTCCTTGTCGAGAGTTATTATCTCGCTCTCCAGCGGCTCGTCCATCTTCGTGGCGTTGAGCTTCATAGTCAATTCTCGAATTTTCTGCTCGTCTTGCGCCTGTTGCTTTCTCGACTGCAGAAGTTGCTCCTGCATCCCCTTCAACGTCTGTTGCAGCATCTTCATCTGCTTGTCCTTGGCGTCGATCTCGGATTTTGTTTCGGATTTCAGCAGATCCACCTATTTGGCAAGAAAAATAATATTTTTGTCTCTGTGGATAATATTTTCTGTTCGTTTCGAGCCAGTAAAAATAAGAACCTCGTTCTTGTATGCTTCCAATTGGCAGCGCAAACTGTCAGCCTCGTCCTTGAGCGTCTGGAATTTCTCGGAATCCTCGTTAATGTCGCTGTGCGATCGTAACTTTTTTCTTTGCGGCTCGTCCTCGGAGTCGGAGACCTCCATCTCGCCCTCGCCCTCCATCAGTGCCTCTTCCAGTTGCACGGCTTTGATTTCCTGTTTGCCACGATTTAACGAGCTATTAATATCGAATAATTCACTACGAGCGATCACGAAGGATAACACTTTGAAAGGTGTGACCGGGTCATGCATCGACGGCCACTGTGGCGACGCGTGAGCTATAATAAGGGATTCAACTTTGGGGATAGAAATTTCGTTTTATCGACGCTCGACTCGCGCGGCGAAGCTGATTTCTTCGTCTTTAGATGCACAAATTCATGAAACTAAACATTGCAATTTCGGGCCCGGACTTGGTACTCTGCCTTATCGTGTAGCCAAATTCTCGCCGCCTCTGTTTTAGGTCTTCCAATATCATTTCGCATACGCCACGAGAAGTAAGAAATTTTTTTTTTTTTTTTTTTTTTTTTCACTCCAAAAAACGAATATCGTTTTGATGTATTTTTAAGAATGAAAAAAAAATCTTGAGGAATTGACATTATATCATGTTTTGAGGTACATATAGTATATACTTCAACATACATTTTCTCCCGTGATGTCGTTCAGATCTAAGATAACATTAAAGCCACAAACCCCGAAAAAAAAAAATGTAACAAAAATGCGGAAATTTCACGGTCGGACCATGCACTCTCGTTGCAGCCCCCTTGCTAACTTCCACCGATAGAGATGTGTTGTTTGTTTTATGTATTTCTTTACCTGTCGAAGTTTCAAACTCCGCATTCGTCCGACTTTCGTCAAAAGAAATGGAAATCCGTCGTACCGTATTACCTTCTCGCTTGCATCGAGCTTCTCGCTCGTGTGACTCTGTGACTGTGCGTTCAAAGCTCTATCATCACCTTGATTCACTTACCTGCTGGGCTCGGAGCTCGCGAGAGGAGCGGCTCGAGCTGGTCGAAAAATTAACGGATCTGAATTAGTGTTCTCGTCCGGCCAGAGCCGTTTCCCTCGCCAAGACTCCCGCGATAGCTTCATCGTGGCCAACCAAAGCCTAGAGCCCCCGCGTTAATGGCAAGAATTGCAGAAGACACGCTATCCATCCGGTTGATGTACTTTTTTGTTTGTTTTTGTTTGTTTTTTTTTTTTTGTTTCCTCGATCAAGATCGCGGGGGATACATACCGAAGACTGTTTCTTCCACATCTCGATGTTCTTCCTCTGGGCCTTGGTGAAGTGATCCCAAACCTTCTTGTGGCTGGCCGCAGTGAACACACGTTCGATCTGACTGACTGTCGATGGACACGGGTGTCGCATGTCGCATACAAAAAACACAACAAATCCTCTGTTGTACACCCTAAGTTAAACTCTCCTTGCGATGCATTTTTTTTTTGTTTGGTTTTTCTCTCTTGTACTTGTTTTCTCTTTTATGATATCTTTGATTTCTCTAATAAAAATCGTTCGATTGATACACGATTGGCAATCCTCTGCTCCCACGATGTCAATTACGCTAATTAAAGTTGCCTTGGGTTTTCAAGTTGTCCAACTTGTCTGTACCTAATGCCTCGTATCTTTTTTCCTTTCTTTCTTATTACCCAAGAGGACTTCGAAGAGCGCGCGTATGTTCTTACAAGACTCACATAATCGTGCACGAATGAGAAACAAATACATTAACAAAAAAGAAAAACAGCCTGCTCTTCAAAGTCATCTTTACCGTCAATTGCCCATCACCGTCCAATCCTCAGCATCGCCAAGCATGCAAATCTCAGGTAATCTATTGAATCTCTATCGAGAAATCGACTTTACAGGGGTGAAAAAGATAGGTACTGCCAACTCGCGTTTCAAACACCCTTCGAGAAAGGGAGCGAGTTACATGGAAAGAAACAGAAAGAGAGATAGAGAGATAGAGAGAAAGAGATACATCTACACAGTTGGATATATTTGTAAAAATATTCGACCAGAAAACAAAATTATACATAAAACTTTGACGTACTTTGCTTTGATAAACTCTGACACTCGCGAACGTAGAACAAGTGCAAAATAGGTTTCAGCGAAAAAAAAAATCATTATTTGCAAAAATTTTAAATTTCGTTTTTCGAAAACAGGGATGAACACCAGCGCATCAATGTTTTTTATTTATTGTTTTTGTCGTTAAAAAAAGGAAGGTTTTCGTAAAAAGGTCAGTAAAAAAAACAAATGATTTGTCATTTATCCAAATTGTGTCCACGTCGAAAATTCGTTTGACCTTCTATTGTTGTAAGAAAATTAACCGCGTTTCATTTTTCCAACCATCTTGCCGTTTCAATTAAAGATTACTTCATATATTTTTTTCAAGTACAAGTAATCGCGATTTCATGGCTACAAAATGACTGGCGAATTATTTATTCCGTGCCCATCCCTGTCGACAGGATAATCAATGAAATTACGTTTTCTCGTCAGAGAGTAAGAAATTTCCTGTTTCTTTATGCAAAAACGAAAAAGTTGAATATTACAATAATGTCCAAGAGTGTAGGAGGAAAAGAGAGGCTCGTCGGCGCCGATCGTCCAAGCGAAAGATGTACTTGCTCCGAATACTCCTTTGCGACAGTACTCGGACAACTTACCGGAAGGAGCGATACTTGTGTGTATGTGTGAGTGTGTGTTTGAGGCAGATAATATATATATTTTTTTTCTTTTAAATATATATAGAAGAGATGGCAAGAACATACGCTTGGCGAATGTCACGATAAGTTCTTACAACGCTCGTTCGGTCTATGCTATCGAGATCGTGAGATCGGTGGCGTCAACGAGAACATCGTACAGGCTACATTTGCGTACGTACATTGTATGAGGAGTCCCTGCATCCTGCCCTTCATTAGCTCCTTCGCCCGCTGAAGTTCCTCCTCGTACGACACTTTTTCCGTGAGCAATCGACGCACGTGCGAATTCGTCGACTGTATCATCGAGTAGAAGGTGTTGGCGTTACGCTTCGTGCAGTCCCCGCGCTCCAGCCAAGTCACGACAACCTGTTTCGCAACAACTCGGTTAGCGATTTTCATTGGCGGATCGTACGATTGAATTGATTAAACATGAAATACCGACTTGTACGGCTTTCATGAACGTGTCGTCCTGCTTTATCTTTTCGCATATATTCGAGGCTTCGTGGTCGGTGTAGTGGACAACCGGCGGGGGACTCGACGGTGGCCTCTGACGCTCCTTTTCAACCCGCTCGCGGTGCCGCTGTTCTCGCTGCAGTTGCCGTTGTCGGCACTCCCACTCGTACTGATCGTCGCGTGCCTAGATCACGTAAGCAAACGTCTGCGTGAGCTCGGCCCAAGATTTCGTTATGGTTGTTCAAATATAGAGGATTAGATCAAAATCCTCCCGTCGTTTTTTTCAAAGATCTTTCAAAGTCTCGGAATTTTTTTTTTTTTTTTCAAAGATCTTTCAAAGCCTCTAGAATTTTTTTCAAAGATCTTTCAAAGCCTCTAGAATTTTTTTCAAAGATCTTTCAAAGCCTCTAGAATTTTTTTCAAAGATCTTTCAAAGCCTCGGGATTTTTTTTAAAGATCTTCCAAGCCTCTAGAATTTTTTTCAAAGATCTTTCAAAGCCTCGGGATTTTTTTTAAAGATCTGTCAAAGCTTCTCGCATTTTTTTCAAAGATCTTTCAAAGCCACAGGATTTTCTTTTTTTTTTCCTTCAAAGCTCTTTCAAAGCTAAAATACGTGACTTCGAGACCTGTGCAAAATCGACGTGAAGTCGTCCAGTGTTGGCGGCATCGCCGCTGGATCCTATCCGCACTCTGTAACCCGACAGATATATAGCAGCGTCGACGCTCGCCTCCAGCACGAAGCGTATGTGACAAAAGTTCTTCTTGGACAGTCGCAGGGTCGTTATCTCACCGCATCGCTCAAAGATCTCTTGTATGATGGGTTCGGTGATATTTTCCGGTAGACCTGGCGTGAAAAAAAAAACAACCACCAAGATTATCCCTGAGCTAACAAATTCCATTTTATCTATCAGTGTAGTAAAAAAAAGGGCAACGAAACATTTATACATATGCAAATTTGCCAAGCAATTACCTCCCACAAAGATGGTTCTACACCCCGGAGGTCTTTCCCTCGTGGTGGGTGGAGGCGCGTTCGGATTTGGCGGAAAGAGGGTACAACTTTTGCAGTGAATAATCTCCTTGGTGGTCTGTTGATTGCCAGACGGAGGGGCCAATCCGCCGGTTATGAGTTGGGCCGCAGTGTCGGACATTATCTGCTCGGGTCCGAGAATTTGGGTGCCCAGCATCGCCCCGTCGTGGGACATGATTCCCATGCTCATCGCACCGTAACCGTGAGCGTGTCCGAGATGCGGACCCAGCGTCATTTCGCTCATCATCGGGCCCATCGGGCCCATCGGTCCCATTCCCATTATCGGATAACCGACGCCCATTCCCCAGACTCCGGTTGTCGATTCGATCTGCTGCTGAATCCCGGGCGTTCCGGACGCGGAGGTCGCGCTGTTCGCCGTCAGAGGAGCGACGTCGCTGCCGTTGTGGCTGTTGCTTCCGGGCCCGTTGTTGCTGCTGCCCGTGGAGCTCGTCTCCGTTCTGTCCTCCAGTCTTCGGCCGTCCCGCCGATCGCGATCGCTCTTCTCCTCCCGTCTCTCCCGGTCGCGCTCCCTGCGCTCCCCTCGCTCGCCCCGCGATCTTCGGCTGCTCTCCCTGCTGTCCCGGGAGTCCCTGCTGTCGCGGTCTCTCCTGCCCTCGCTCTTGTCGCTCCGTCTCTCCGGCACCTCCTCCGTACTCTCGCGCACCACCGGCGGCTGATTCTTCTTCGTGCTGAACTCCAGCGGCGAGTCGTTCATCCCCGGCAGTGGCAACGGCGGCGGGAGAGGCGGAAATCCTTGACTCGCGAGCTCCATGAAACCCTGGGCTCCTGCTGCTATTGGACCTAGAGCTCCCATCGCTCCCATGCCTGCAATTTTTCAGGGTTTTAGTATATTTCGTTTTGATTACTTTGTAATTTTGTGTTTTGTTTGTAGTCTCCGCACTGAGCATTGATAGAATGGTTAATAAAATTCCTAGTTATTTTTCTTGTGGAATGTTCGACAATACATTTTTTTCTTGTTTTTCTAATTCATTTCATTAATTTGACATAGGATGACAATTGTGTTAAAAACACTACACAAGTAAAATCTGAGCCTGCAGCATCTTTGATTTTTCTATGAGAAAAAATAAAGAAAAAATAGATATAAAACTGTACCATGTACAGTTTTGTACCATGTTATAACTCTATATATAACACAACCCCTTTGGATTATTGAAACTCTCCCGGAGTGTAACTGCCCAGATAACAAACATTGGATAAAATCAGCAGGACAGTTATATTTTGATAAAGTTATTATCTAGTAGAGTTGTGATCTTTTATTAAATCTCTGAGAGTAATTATTCAGCGGATATGTTTTATGGTAGTATTCAGGTAGACAATGATATTCTTGTAGAGTTGTGAATTACTATTAAAAAACTCTGTGAGATGAAATCTGATACTATAAAACAAGTGTTATTATTTGGTGGACTTATTTGTTGGTAGAACTGTCAGCTTATATTCAATCCTGAGAGTCCTTCTCCGATGGAGAAGGATTTTATAGTAGCGATCACAACAGTGACATCCGATAAAATGTTCAGCTATAATTAAATCTCTGGAAGGCAAAATCTGGTAGAGTTTAAACCAAGTATTATATTCCCATAGAGTTATTATCCTGTAGACTCGTTTCTTGGTAGAATCGTCAGCTTATATCAAATCCTGCGACCTGCCCAATAGGGCTGTTTTATAGTAACGATTACAACAGTGATATCTGATAGAATTATGATCTATAATTAAATCTCCACGAGGCAAAATCTGTTGGAGCATAAACCAAATGTTATATTCCCGTAGAGTTATTATCCGGTAGACTTGTCAATTTATATCAAACCCCGCAAGCTGTCCAATGGGGCTGTTTTATAGTAGCAATTACAACACTGATACCCAACAGAATTGCGAGCTACAATTACATCTCCGTGAGGCAAAATCTCATAGAGTTTGAACCGCGTGTTGCAGTCGCATCCAGCGGAGACGCAAATGTGCGGGAATTCCTCGTACAGAATATCGCAAAGTTAACGAGGTTATGAAAGTCAACTGACCCATCGGTGGCATCGGAGCTGCGGGCATTCCGGCAAAATTGTAAGCCATCCTCGAGCCTCGTCGCCCGCGCACTTTTCTCTCGACTGGCTCGCGAGGCGAGTCGTTCGCGGTTCACCAGCGGGTATAATATCAACAGCGTAGATACATAATTGGCCAGGGATCGGGAAGGAGTGCGTCGACGGATTTCGTAGGAGGAATAAAAGGCGAGCGGAGGAAAACACACCTCGCGGGCTCGCGCGCGCGTTTTTCACTGCGCCCCGGGTGACAATATGGCAGACGACGATGATTAGAGCCAACAGTTTCGCCCGATCAACACGCGACGAATTTATTTATAAATAATTCTCGACGGTTCTTCGATTTCACGACTTCTCGTCCCTCGTCCGGCATCATCTCGCGTTGACGTTGCTCGTGCCGCCCGACGACGACGACGCCACGTTCCATTCGCGCAGCCAGAAACATGAGAATCAACGCGACTACGCGGATCCTCGGATCGGCGGTGACATTGGTGCCTTACAGGGAGAAACACGTCGAGAAGTGAGTTCGACGCGCTCCATTATTCGGGCTCGCTCGGTCGTCTCGAATATAAATATTTTTATATTTTTTGATTTTATCATTTATATAATATAAAAATGCAATATTTATATTTATATTTAATTATTTATATAATATAAAAATGCAATATTTATATTTATATTTAATTATTTATATAATATAAAAATGCAATATTTATATTTATATTTAATTATTTATATAATATAAAAATGCAATATTTATATTTATATTTAATTATTTATATAATATAAAAATACAATATTTATATTTTATATTTAATTATTTATATCTATATTTAATTCCATTTTTATTTTATTTATATTTTGAGTATTTATATATTTTTTTCGTTTGCTCTTTTCTTTTACAAACACGCTCGAAAAAGTGCGATTCACTTCGTGCCACGAGAATCGCGCGTGCTACCCAAGAGCGCCGCGACTGGAATCGCCGCTGCTGCCGCCACCCCGTAGGTCGTGTTTTCACGGCGTTTGCAACCCCCGAACGCCCGCCGCGCGCGCCGCGTTTTGTTTGATTCACCGGAAGTACTTGGCGGTGTTTCTCGTGTATTTTGAAGAGCGTCAATCGATTGAACAAACATTTGGAGTATAATCAACTTTGAAGCAATAATGCGTTGTAGCGTTTGAATCATTCGTGGATGCAAAGTGGACGTTGTCTGCAAAGTGTAATTGAAGAAGCGGTAAAATCAATATGAATAGCGCGAATTTATGAAACTCCCGTGTTATTCATGCTGCTCGTGTTATAAGAGATGCGTGGAAACAGAGGCTGGCCGAATACACTTTTTTAGTACAGTAAAATAAAGTAAAATAAAATGAAGTACATACAAAATGCCTCGGCTCGCAGTCGCAAGAAACGTCTTGAAAACACCTTAAAACATCGTGAAAACGCCTTAAAAAATCGTGAAAACGCCTGAAAAAATCGTGAAAAATTATTTAAACGTCTCGCCCCTCCCGAATTTACATCCTGTACATTCGGGACACTGTGAACTGTCGTTGCAGCATCTGAAAAAAAATTCAGCAAAATGCCTCTAAATCCGGCTCCGGACCGAAAATTGCCAAAATCGACTACGGAAATTTTTATCACATACGTGCAACATAGTTTTTGTCTCTCTTGATCGTCCGTAGACTCATGAATACATGATAGCCCAACATGTTCGAAGTTCCTGGCACGAATAGTCGGCCACCAGTTTTTCCGCTCGTCGCACTTCAATTATTTTTTTCGCGCTTTGCCTCACGTTTACTCGTTTACTCGATAATGAGGGAAATACATTTTTACATAAAAATGACTTTGTTTCACGTGAAGAAAACAATGCTATCACACTTACTTCAATTGATCCTGATCAGCACATCCAGTTAAGGCAATATGAGACACGAAAAATATCACCACTGTTCCACTCTCGCTACATCTTGAACGCTGTTAATACTACATCTCGCACACCTATTCATGCTTCGGTGTAATGATACAGCATTTTCATTGTCGCAGATACCACTTATGGATGAAATCGCCGGAGTTGCAGTATCTAACTGGCTCAGCACCGTTGAGCCTTGAGGACGAGTATTCTATGCAAAAATCCTGGCTGGAAGACAATGACAGTTAATAATACATTTTTCTTCAGTTTTTATGGATTCTTCCATCTTTTTCCTGTGCATTTCAAACCACTTAAAACATTATTTTATTTTAATTGCCTGGGTGGTTTTGCAAATAATCAAAGTACTGCAACTCTGACCTGTAAAGGAAAATAAACATATAACATATTTCTTATTTTCAGAATGCACATTCATCGTTTTGGATGGAGAGAAATTTTTGGAAACGGCAGAAGAAATCGGTACCTCACGTTAATGTTGAGAAGCTACATAAGATATGCGCACGCATTGCTTTCCCTCATAAAGAAAAATGCATTTCAGAGTCTATGATCGGTGACACTAATCTGTACTTCAACGACACCTACGAGCCGAATACGGCAGAATGCGAAATAATGATTGCCGAGGAAACGGCGAGAGGACGCAAAATGGGCTGGGAAGCGATGATACTGATGTTTCTTTACGGCATCGACGTGCTCAGAGTCCGCAAGTACAGAGCTAAAATCAAATTAGACAACGCGAAAAGCATAAGAATGTTTTCGAAGCTCGGATTCAACGAGGTATTTCCGCATTACGGAGCGAACGTTACGCCTCTGTTATTTTCCTCTGCGTGTTTTATGTATCTGAAAAAATTGTAATATCAGGTGAGCAGGAGCCAAATATTCGAAGAGGTCACGATGGAGAAAGAAGTTGACGACGATTGGAGCGTCTGGTTGGCCTCCGAAACACCTGGATCTTCCAGAGACACCGACTGGATCGACACGGCAAAAATATCAGCGTAAATCATTATTGCCTCCCGGTCGCGTGTTTGCGAAACATGATCTCCCTTCAGGATTTTATCCACAGTTCAATTTTTAATGATTCCACGATTCTTCAGTACCATAATTGTCAACATCCATTCCCGAATTTTACTTCCTCGCTGCGAAAGCTAAATACGACGTCCCATATAGATAAATGCAATTCAATTGATTCCGAAATGATTTAAAACCAGCGAACGCATAAATACAAGTTGATTCGCCGCGGCCAGACAAAAGGACCAATTCAAAGGGGAATATGTCAAACTCCGGGCCCGATCGAACGCGAAGGAGTGTTACACTTCGGGCGTATTCGGCCAGTTTCGGTCCTCGGCTGGATGTGAACATACATAAAACGTATCACGACATCGCCGAGAGATCAGTTGCTCCAGAGGAGCGTACCGAGCAACAATGTAGGTGTGATTCACGAATTCTTAATAATTTGGCAAAGTTGATGCGGTAATTCAGATAGTGCTGTGTCGGTTGACCTTGACCCTTCTGTTCAATGCCACAGGATTTTCTCCTTATTTAACGCCTCCTTCCGACATCATTTCTCGTTGTCTTCGGGGTTTATAGTGAATACAGGGGGGGAGGGAGGGGTGGTCGCCCAATCGTTTTATTTATCGAGATTACTGACAAGTAGGTATAATCGACTGTGTAGTGATTGAATGTGATTGCCGTCAAGTGGCTTCGGAGCTACGGGATATCGCGCGATGCAAGTAGAGTAGAATAGCGGAAGCAATGTAAGGGGTGATTGAAACTGAGTGGTCGCGCTGTTGGGCGATATTGTTGCGGGCAATAAGCCATTTGGAAAATTGCTATTTTATGTATCATTGTTGAAAAAAAAAAAAAAAAAAAAAAAAAAAAAATTCTGCTGCAGAAAAAGTAGCTTTTCAGTGATAATAAATTATTTTAATATCTTAGTACTCGAAACCTTATTTACTGCAGGGTTATTTATGAAAGGGAAAAAGCCGATCATTTTTTTATTTCTTCATTAATTTTTCAGCCACTTTGTTCTTACGTAGCAAATGTGGAGAGTTGACGTTTCTCACGAAAAGCAAATATTTTCACAGATTTTTCGATAATAAGATTTCGTCAATGTCAGTTTGTTATTGATATCCACGGAGACGGCGATTCGTCGGCTCGCGTAGAAATTGTCACGTTACTCGGAGTGTTGACGACGGAGATTACAACGATTTTTCTTTTCATCTCGGATCTATCTAATCTATCCGAAAGCCAGACGCAACGAGATAACGATTTACTAGGCCTTTCATTGCTAGGCCTATGACCGCATTGCGGTAAGAGGGGGTAACTTCCGCGTGGCGTTAACACGTGTTGCGGACCTTCGAGGCGTTAGCTGAACTTGCGAGGACGCCCCGGCGAATTTCGCAAAGCACGATGTCCACGACAAGGAATTTTCTCGCTCTGGGCAATCTGATGCGTCGCAAGCCTCTTCTCTTCAACTCGATCATTTACGGATCGTTTTACACCGGCGCGGAATTCGCCCAGCAAAGTTACAACCTCAAGTATCAAGTGAGTCCTTCAACCTGCTATATTCATAGGCTTTAAGCTACTCTTTTTTTATTGGCAATTTATTTTTGTGCGATTTTCGGGCGCTAACATGAAGTTTTTTTTATTATTTTAATTACGCCGGGGAGCGCTTTATGGTATTAATTAGTGCTTCGTTTGTAAATGCGTTTATACTATTTTTCGCGATGCGGCACGCTTTGAAAACCATGTAAAACAGAAGAGCCAGACTATAAAATCGATGATTGAAATTTACAACTGGAAGAGATTTAACCATATTTGCATTTATTTGACTAGCGTAAACCACCCCGATTGCCTAAATGCTTTAATTGTTTTATCCTTGGGTTGATTGGAATCCGTCCCAGTTGGAGCAGAAAAAAGAACGAGATACCAATGCCGAACGATTCATTGCCATAGGAGTTTCCCCCGAAAGACAGGAACCCGGGCAATCGGTCGTGAACCCTAAACCGATATCTCCGGATTACGATTGGTCAACTTTGCAAAGATATGCTATCTACGGTTGCTTTATGGCGGGCCCGATACTTCACGGATGGTAGATTTTCGTTTATCTTTTGTTTAATTTTGTTTTGTTCTATCATTTCGCACGATTCTCTTGTTATTTCGCTTCTCATTTCATTATTCACGCATTATTCATCCATTCGAAACGATTTTTTCGAAGAGACGTTTTTAATGGCAAAACACAATTATTATTTCCCAGCTTTGAGCACATTTTTTTTACAAAAAATGATAGATCTCTCACTCTCTCTCTCTCTCTGAATAGTAATTTTCTAGAGTAATAGAATTGCCTAGTTGATTAGTTCAGATTCCTGAGAAAAAATGCTTTCATCCCTCCTTCCTCCCAACGTTATCGCAGAGAGTCAAGTCGGAAAGACATCCTTACGACTGGACGCTGCTGGCTCGTTATGCACTCCTCGGGACATTTGTCTACTCGCCGATTTATTACTATTGGTGAGCGATTTCACGCTTTCGCGAAAGGTGTTCATATCAGACGTTCTCACGCTTTTCACGTAGAAAAATAATTTGTCATTTTATTTATCGTCTCGATTTCTCTCCGCAAGGTACAAATGGCTCGACAGAACATTCCGTGGCACGGCAATGAGAACCATTATAGTGAAACTCGTGGCTGATCAGTTTATTCTGACTCCACCTTTAGTCGTTCTCTTCTTCATAAGTCAGTATAATCTCGTCATTTGCTTTATTTCATATCGAATATTCGCTCTAATTTCCTGTTTGTATTTTAAGGTATGAGCTGCATGGAAGGCCGGAAAGACGTTCTACACGAGTGTAAGAATAAATTCGTCAAGACTTTCCAGGTATGAAATCTCATTGACGCTTCGAACGAACTATTCGAAAATTTGTATCTCACCACTTTGTTTTCCCTATCGAGCAGACCTCGTGTATGTACTGGATTCCCGTGCAATTCGTGAACTTTCTGGTGGTACCACCGACTCTGCGTGTAGTTTACGTCAGCGTGGCTGCTTTCTGCTGGGTCAACATACTCTGCTACCTGAAGCGAATGCCATTGCCGAGCCAGAGCGTTTGCGCTGAAGAATAAGCAGCGTAAATGTCACAACCTCAACGTCAAAACTCAACATATCGTATCAACGGCATCGGAGAAACGTGTAATATATGAAAATAGGATGTAATGTGCGTAAAATATTCGGCGAATAAGTAAGAAACATGACAATTGTCCTCACCTTCGAATGCTTTTATTTCTAACAGTTTATCCGACGATAATAACAATATTTTCGAGCTTACCGCGTTGGATTTTCCGTCATCGATAAAGCTACTTCGAAAAGAATATTCTCATTCTCTCCCTCTCCCCCTCTCTCACTCTTCTTTCTCTTTTCTTTGAACGTGAATCACTGGAGATTACAAATAGTGACATGTTAAACCATAGTAAATAACTTAAGAGGTACATGTATACGATAAACCTAACGACAATGATGAACGCGCGAGAAAATTAGTTGCTCGACGGCGAAATATTGAAGATATTGAGGTCGCGTGATTTTGCATCTGTAGTCATGTAAAGTATTGGAATTTACCATAGAATACTGTTCGAGTTTTGTATCACAGACTGTTGTTATGAAACGGTAAAACTGCTCGTCGAAGAAAATTGTGAAAAAAAAAAAAAAAAAAACGAATAAAAGTATTCTCCAACGAGCAACTAAATTCTCGTGCGTCGATGACACGCTGGTGATGAATAAAATGATGATGATAGTACAATTATTATACGCATCGTTTCTTTTTCTTTGTTTTGTTTCTTGTCTCTCGTGCCCGCGGCACGTGAATTAGTCGAGGCTCGTAAAAAGATCATTTATTCGAGCTACAAGCGCTTAAAATATTTGCGATTCTCTTTGGATTTAGAAATATATACTTTCTCTCGTAGGTGACGTTGCGACAGGGTCGAGTCGAACGTAAGTAGCCACGAAGCGCTTGTGCTTCGTCGATTCGTCAGTACCGTCTCCCTTTCTCCCACATTTTGGTGGCTTATTTTTTCGTTTTTTTTTCTTCTTCATTTTTCAACTATATATTTAGCATAGAAATCTATAATAGATCAGTCGTAGAACTCGTATGTCACGGCGTAGCCACATACATCGTTTCCATTTTTTTTTGCTCCTCCCTCCGTCCCACACTATTCTCTCTAATCATCGTTAAAACGTTTACCATCGAGAACACAGCTTAGTAGGCCCTTTGATAGCTCAATCATTCTCTATGTACAAGGCGAGCTCCCTCTCGCACTGACTACCGGCTTCGACAGTTTCATTCGATATACGAGACGAGCGATTTATCCACGATCAAACTTGTCATACGCTGCTGTCGAGTCGCTTGATACACATATTTTCATTAAGGGGGAGGGTACATCGACAGCAGCAAAAAAAAGGATCTTTTCATTATTCGTCTCGAGAATCCCATGCATGAATTTCTTTACAATTATTTTTCAAAACGTTTCACGATCGAAAGAAAAAGAAATCTAACAACAAAAAGGTTGATTGGCTTTTATCTTTTTTTGTTTATTTATCTTTAATCGTAATAGTGATAAAATCATGCCTAGAACTGATTAGCGAGTGAATGAAAATTTGGATAAGTCGCTCGCCTCCGTCGTGTGTCTTCGATTGCCCGGAATGCACTCGAATCGACGTAATTCGGTGATGTTCCGTAAAAGCGAAAGAATATAGTAAAATGAAACTAACAATAATTGTAAAATAATGAAAGATCGATAGGCTAATTATTATCGAGTCAAGCTTTTTGAATCGAGTATTGCAATACGATCGAGTACCGGCGAGTCCTCGCGGTACGGAAAAAAAAAATAAAACTGACAATGAATAGTCGGAGTTTGGTGAAAGACGCGTTGGCGGGACGATCGAGGGGTGCGCGCCGTTAATCTTACTCGATCGCGATGTTTATTAATCTCTTAAGCGGCAGAATTTCGTCTCTGGCTACAGCGTATCAACGCCATACGGCGTCAATGCTGCTCAAGAGATTAATGAATAAAAGCACGTAAGCGTTTCGAGCTGGTCCAGCGAGACAATCCACTAGACGAAATTGTTGTGCGATTTTTGTTTCTCCCATATCTTCCTCGTTCGCCGCCAACGATGTTCACTTATCGCTTCTTTTATTTTCTTTGTAATATCTTGTTCGGTAATGTTCGTGTGTCTTCTATCGTACTTGGATCGGTGTTCTAGTGTTCTAGTCGATGATGCTCGAGCGGCAATTAGGATTGGTGTCTAAGCAGGGATCCAGCCCTACCTTCCCGATGAAAATATATTCATCGTCCCGCTGGCTGTACGCTTTCGTACGAGCCTCGCCGCCACTGAAAAAACGTAACAAACTTGAAATTTGCTTCATTACTGGAGATCCATATGAATGTGATCGTTTATGAAAAGTGCTCGTGAGATATCATCAAGAGCCTGTATTAAAAACTCCGATGTTTGGGTTACGTTTCGACCCTGAGGAGACTCGGAAACTAATTAAGAAGGCCCTTGATGTATATTAGCTCGATAAATCGATAAAAATATTTTTTTCCAGTGTGAACCAATCGTGTATAGTTAATTTCTCATTGACAATCGACAATTTCTAAGTCAAATTTCCTTAACTGTTTAGACCGACATTGAAGCCTTGTAATTACGTTCCGAATTACTCGAACTGTGACTTAGAGAATTTTCAAACAGAACATTTCAAACATGCAATTTTCGACGGGATCGTCTTGATAGCTCCGCGATTCGCGGCGATCACTCACCAGTTGCGTCTTGCGGAGTGAGCGGTTTGTCCAGTACTTTTTGTATAACGTTAATCCATTGTGTTCTATCGTCGTCGCTCTGCGCGGAGAGGAGAAAGCTGCGATCGGGCGTTTCGAGGGTAAACGAGAATCCCTGGTCCTTCGCGCCGGGTGGAACGCCTAATTTAATAGCGAAACCGTCGGAGCTGTGACCGAGGAAAATTTCTCCCTTCGGATAGGCGTCCATGGGATCGTCGTGATACATGAGTTTTCTCCCGTCCAAAGTGAACCATCGCTTTTTGTACGCGTCCGAGTGCCTCGGCCCGGTTTTCCAGAGAAATCCCTCTCTCGGAAAGTCCTTCGTCAGTTGAGAGAGCAATTCGTTTTCCGTCGCGCCGGGGTACGCGACCTGAAGCCTGTGAAGCTTCGCGCACCTTATCGCCAGATACCAATTCGTTATCACCTCGGGATCCTCGTGGTAGACGTAGATATGTCGGGTCGTTCCGTCTTTCATGAACGATATTTGAAGACTGTTCTGATTTCCCGTTTTCGAGGGCGCGAACGCCACGTTCAACTCGGATATTCTCAATACTGCTTTGGGATCTTTGTTCTCCTTCACGTGATACTTGAGCGTGTCATCCGCCTCCGAGAGAACAAACTTTCGTGGATAGTAGCGGGAATCCTCCTTGCCGCGCTTCATCAGAAATCCCTCCATGTACCCCGACACGTACTGATTCTGGCGCTCGGGATGACAAAACTCTTCGCGTTGGTACTTTGCTCTTATCCATTGTTCTACTAAAATTCTGTATGAAAATCAAGCAATTTATTAATTCTCCAGTTGTCGACTGATTACAGCTTTTCAGTGATTTTTGGAGCAAAGCTTCGTTATCAATTCAACACAGCAACAACCAATGCTGCGTTTCTGTGTTTTGTGCTACATATTTTTTCAAATGTTTGCGATCACTTTAACGACAAATTAACTAGTGAAACTAGTGAATTCGAAAATGTAAGAAAAATGCGAAGAATTTGTGTCATTCATTCATTTCACTGAAGTATTCGGACAAGCAAGCTTTTGAAAAATTCACGTACTGAGGAGTATCCTGTGTTGGTTTCCTATAGCACGAAGGCACTCGCTCCTCGTACAACATTTTCGCGGCGTTATTTCCAACTTCTCGGACCCTCGTCACCTGCGAATCTTCCCATCTGTCCAGCTTGAGGTGCTTCACTTTGGAGATATGCGCTCCCATCGAGCGATGAACCCCCGCGCACCTCGTGCATACAAATATTCCAATATTGTAAGACGCCCATTCTGGATCTGAAAAGGAGTCAGTGATGACACACTGCTGTTTAAAAAATGCCCAATTTGTTTGTAAATTAACGGGATTATGCTATAAATCAAACAGGGTTTTAAATCAAACGGAAATAAGAAATAAGAATTTCCAAATTTATTAAGAGATACTAAGTCTCATTGCAAACCCTTTTCCTATGTCCGATAAGAGAAGCACATGAATTCTCAAAGAATTCCATGCTCAACACCGTGACAAACAACGAACAGACCACGAACAGCAAACCTACAGTTTGCAATTTACTTGAATCTCAACTAAGTTCGCAGCCATTTTTGTAACACATGATGCAGATACTATGGATTTAGTCGATATTACACGAGTGCTCCAATTAATCCAGGTCGCAGAGTTTTATTTTGAAGAGACGCACTTTCATTGAGCAATGAACCTCAATGCACGAGTTATGCACAAATTGGCATAAAAAACATGACGCTCTACCTGCATCCCACAGGAAAAGCACATGAGCCCTGCTTGAATCGGACCTCAATCCAAACGTTAAACGACAAACAGATAGCGAATTTCTATCTCGTCACCAGTCGCCGAATCGACGTTCTTCACTTCAAAGAGACGCACTTTCATACAGCAAAGGAACCTCAACGCACAACTTGTGCACAAATTGGCAGGAAAAACATGATGCTTTATTACCTGCATCCCACAGGAAAAGCACATGGGGTCTACTTGAATCGGACCTCAATCCAAAGATTAAACGACAAACGGATAGCGAATTTCGATCTCGTCGCCCATCACCAAATCGACATTCAACGAGATCAACAGCCCACAAACAAAGAATCCACAATCGTGGGGCAACAGTTTGCCCGATTGTTTTGACACATGAGGCGAGTGTCGCGGGTGTTACGCGAGCACGAGACGACGGGGGAGGGCTGAGAGTTTCTCGTGCCCGAACGACCGGCAGAATCCATCGATGAGAGAGATTGATCGAACGAACTGGCGACTCGTCGATAGTCGTCGAGGGCTGAGGCTGCCGGAGCTCGGCGAGCGAGGGAGACGAGTCGAGAGCAGGCGGAACGTAACTCGGAGCTTCCTGCGTCGACGTACGTGGCGAGAATTTTATCGGGGATTTGGGGGAAACGGGGGGTCGAAGGTGACACCCCGATGACTCGGGGTAACCCGGGAATAATCCGCCGTTACCGTGAAGACTCACTTTTGGCTCCGCAGTCCGCGCACTCGTTGTTTCCTGGCCTTTTCAGCAGTTCCGCGAGCAACTTCTCGTTCGAGTCCGCCATTTTAAAACACTATCCGCTCTCGGTGCCGCCGCCGCTGCTGCTGCCGTTGGCCAGCATCGAGACTACCGCTGTCGGGGTCGTCCGACCGGCCGTGTTGTAATGTACGTAATAAATACTTCGAGATGGCGATCGAGATACACGCGCCGCCGGAGATGCTGTGAGTGAGCTAGCTAAGTGGGGGTTTGTCGCGTTTTTGGTCGAGGTTGCCTCTCGGTCGAACGCGAGAGCTTCGCGATAACGCTGTCACTCCCTTTTCATTCGCGACGCGACTCAGTCGGTATTGCGTGTTACCGTAATTAGCTTTTGCGCGATGCGCCGCTCGTTTCTCGATCTTTCTCGCTCTTTCGCGATCGCTGAATGCTAATCTCCAAGGTTCTTAGGTGTGAAAGGTCGAGACACGAAGGTTCTAATTTTTATCCAGGCTGATACGCATGAAAAATATCGCGGGATATCAAATTTCTGGAATTCGCGGGATAACTATTCTCCAGGGAAAAAAGTTATCTACGAGATAACTTTGAGATAATTTAGTTATCTAAGAGATAACTTTGAGATGATTTAGTTATCTAAGAGATAACTTTGAGATGATTTAGTTATCTAAAAGATAATTTTTTTAAAGTTACCTAATCGAATTTTTTCCAGGAAAGTTAATCCTGAAAAAACAGGATTAACTTTCGCGAATTTTGGAAATTTGCTATTCCACGACATTTTTCATGCGTATCAGCCTAGTTATAAATTTTAAAGATAACTTTTTTTCCTGGAAGAAAGTTCCACAGCTGCACGGAAATTCCACGGCTGCGGTGGCGCTACTGGTGGCCAAAATTGGTCCCCCTTCGGGTGGGCCACGGCCGCTCAACCGGTATAAACAGTATGCAAAAGCCTTACGAAACGTCTATTTTTATTAGAATATATATGTGTAGAACATACATATATATCCTACACATGTAGTCCTCATCTATATACAACGCGAGATTCGCAGATGTCGTCAGTTACACGACGCAGCAAAACGGCTAATTGTCATTCGATTTGTTTTTTTCCTTTTCATGATTTATATTTAAATTATCGACAATTTTCACAAAAGTCCCTCCATCTCCTGCATAAACTGCATGTACGCGTCGTCCTTGGTCTTGGTTTGGGGAGCGCGCACGGGTTGTCCCTCGGGGATTCGCGGCGCCGGAAGCTTCGGCGGATTCGCGGGTTTCCGTCTGTCGTCCCGCTTCACGCGGAGTGACGTCGGCAGGAATCTCGTGACGTCGGCCACGAGATTTCTAATCTGCGGTTTCGCGTGTATCGTCGTCGTGAGTTTGTCCTTGCGAACGAGCTGCGGCTCCGCGGACACGACGTTCGGCGTCTTGTACTGCGAGGACGCGTGGCCGCCGACGTGTTGCTGGGGCGGCGGCATTATCGGCATGCTCGGCGGTCCGGGCCTCAACACTCGCGGCATTCCCGGCGGCGGCCCAGGCGGAAGTCTGAGTCCGATGCGAGGCGGCGGCGGCGGCGGCATCCTGAGGTGCATCGGGGGAGGCGGAGGTCGATAGAGCAAAGGAGGAGGCGGCATTCCCATTGGTGGCATCGAGTGCTGTTGCTGCTGTTGCTGCTGCCTTTGCTGGTGCTGTTGATGCTGATGCTGTTGCTGCTGCTGCTGTTGTTGCTGTTGTTGTTGTTGCTGCTGCTGTTGTCGCTGCTGCTGTTGTTGCTGTTGTTGCTGCTGCTGTTGTTGCTGCTGCTGCTGTTGTTGTTGCTGTTGTTGCTGTTGCTGCTGCTGTTGTTGTTGCTGTTGCTGCGCTTGACTGAGGGAATGATCCGAAGAGCCCGGAGGCTCCATGTTCTCCGCATCGGATTTATCCTTATTGCCCGATTTACCGTCCGACTCCGCGTCCAAGAGCGACAATCGCGCGCTCAAATCCTGGGCGCGCTCCGTCTCGCGCTTCTTGTGCACCACCTCCATCTCTTTCATAAACTGATCGATGTCCTGACCCGCCATCGCCAGCATCTTTTGCTGCAACGTCGTCGGCTTGACTTTCGAGATTTCGCGCTCTTTCTCCTTCTCCTTGTCCGCCTTCTCTTTGATCGCCTCGGTGTCCGATTTTTCGTCCTCCTTGTCGTCCGCGAAACGTATCGTGCGAGACTTGTGACTCGATTCTTTCGCCTGAAATACGTTTTTTTTTATTCAGTTTGTACGGTCGATTCTACGTAAGAGGCGGAATTAACAGGAGAAAAATAAGTATTCTCGGCTTACCTTCTCCTGAGCTTCTTCGTCCTCGCTGGAGAGATCGGCGGGCGGGAACGGCGGAACGCCCGGCGGTTCCTTGTTGGGCGTCAACGGGACGCTAGATGGACCGGTGTACGCGCTAGTTTTCTTCAAAATACTGGGCGGAATGGGTATGTTGATCAGCGGATGGTGTTGAGGCATGTAGTGAGGAAATATGTGGGTAGGCGGCTGTGGCATCTCGGGCAGTGGAATCTGTGATGTCAGAGATCCTGAAAGGGCAATCAATGTTAAACCTGAGCACCGAACGAGCGAAATGAAGAATAACACGACGCGTTTTAAGACGATCTGTCGTCTTCTCGCGCTCGTACCTGGAAATATTCGCGTCATGTCGTTTGCAGCTGACGGCAGGGGAATCTCGTCGACTTGAACTTGCTGCGCGTGTCTCACCGCCTCAAAGTACGACACCAGGTCTATCCTTCTGCGCTCATACTGGATCAGCTGCTCCTTCAGCTCCGTCCATTTCTCCTGATCATCTTTGGCCTATCGAATTGCAACTGGCTTGTAACAAGTTTCCCAATGATTTTGGCAACAAAATAATCATCAGATCTTACCAGCCCGTTATATCGGGCGCAAAGGCTTGAATTCTCTAATACTTACATACATTTTCAAGACACGATCTAAGGTCTCCTTCAGCTTCTTTCTCTTGTCTTTCAAGACCTTTTCGTTGAGAGGAGGCGGCTGCATGACGTTGTATTCTGTAGGAAAAATTGAAATTTCATTAATCGCTGATAGTTCTTTGTATTTTTTTTAATTTATAGCCATACAATATCCAAAGAAACGGAATGTTATAAAGTCGTAAAACACAAATTGAAGCTGTTTGTGCTATATTTAAGATTCTTCACTTTATGTTTTGTGCTGTTTTTGTATTGAGGCAAAGGATATATATGTGCGAACTAAATTGTACCCATTTGATCGATCTTCTCCATCTCCTCGATAATCTGGGAAGGATCTTTTCCCTTGAGAACCGCGGCTCTCACCAGTTGACGCTGTTTCTTGTTTTTCTTCAGTTCCTTCTTACGCGCTTCCTTTCCTGTGTTTAATTCATAAAATCGAAATCATCAAGGTCCTCGGAGCTCGTCGAAATTACTTTCTAGGTTATGTCGGTCGTCGATGTACTTACGCGCTTGATCCGTGGGATTCATGTATTTCCCACTTTTCGTGGTGTTTATCGAACGTCGGCCCATCGTGGGAGCGTTTTTTTATCACCCGCGTACTCGAGAAAAATATAATTATTAAGTCAATCGGCAACGCGAAGCTTCGGCGAAGCTCGGAAATCTCGCTATCAACATCACTCGCGTTCCGCCATAGCTAGACTTGACATCGTCATGACGGGTTTTTGCCGTAAGATGCAGGCGCGTGCGTAGAGGGGATATAACTCAATGGGCGGATGTTTATGTTCGATCGAAAAGACATTTTGACTTTTAACATTATCAATAATTGAGTTATCGATGCTAATAAAATCAAATGTAATACACTTTTCGCGCCAATATTCAATACGGTGTTTTTGTGTATCGCAACATAATTTTTAAAAATTGCATTCATTATTCATTATTTATCATTGATTATATCGAACGGTTCGAAGAATTTCTATTTTGCCAGCAGAGGTAATCGAAATGTTTATGTTCGATCGAAAAGACATTTCGTCTTTTAACATTATTAATAATTGAGTTATAGATGCAAATAAGGTCAAATGTAATACACTTTTCGCGCCAATATTTAATACGGTGTTTTTGTGTATCGCAACATAATTTTTTTTTATTGCATTCATTATTCATTATTTATCATTGATTATATCGAACGGTTTGAAAGAGAATTTCTTTTTTGCCAGCAGAGGTAATCGAACGAATCGTGTTTTCGACTGTCGCCGTTTTCGCATGTCCATTTAAAAAATGTCGCTTTTCGGACGCTTTGCCGCCAACTAACGAGTTGATTTAGAAACCATACTCAACCACGTGCGTAATGCGCACGTAACCTCTTAAACGTTTGGGAGGCCGTGGTGCAGGCCGATATCGTGCCTTGTGTATTGAGCCGAATTGTGAATCTTAAAAAAAAAACGAAACAACGGACACCGCTGTGCTTGATATTAGTTGAGTCGATCCTCCTTGTCGTGCCCGACGTAGGATGAGGTTTGTAAATGAGGAACGACGATCTGTTGGAGGAGGACAACAGAAATTGAGAGGAGAAGAAATCCGAGACAAGTAGTCGGCCTATCGACGATTCCAACAGGTAAACACATTGTTACTTAGTCATAGAGAAAGTTGTAGTTAAAAAAAATATTTTTGCGGTGTTTTACGCGTGGGCTTTCGTTTAATAGTGATGGGTACAAAATTTGACGAGAATAGATGGTGGTGTTTAAATTTGATAGCCATAGATAGTAAAAAAAAATATTGGCAAAAACTTCAACAGAATTTTTGTCCAGCTTCAAAATTCAAAATAAAGAAAACATTTATTTTGTTCTTTATATGAATGTTTATTATTATCATTATTTACAATAATTAGTAAGAATTAAATTTATATACATAAGTAAACATGGTATTTTTACTGTTTCACAGTATTTGCCTAATGCTATCAGACTGGATTTACGCTCCCTAGTTTCGTAGCCCATTCTGAATAAGAAATTGCGTACGAGGATAATTATTTTTGGTGGAGGATTTTTCTTTGACAAATGTGTCAGTAGGGAGGGTTTTCTGGCATGGTTTGGAAATGTTTGGATTTTATATTTTTTTATGTTGTCTTACCATCTTCTTTCTATTTTGCTTATTTATTCTATCTTAGATATGTTATATGAAGTGTTTTATGATACTCTTCTTTTTTGTTTCTTAGAGATTTTGTACAAATTTTGTTGACTAGAGAAAAAAATATCTTTTCAAAAAATTATAATTTTTTATGTTTCAGCTTAAACTTTGAGCGTAAACATGGGCTCCAATATGATTTCGGATCATATAATCGGCTGGCAAAAAGTTGATAATAACGTGGATTTGAAAATGGTAGATGGCTCTTTGCTGCATAGTTTAAAGACATCAAAAAGAATTGCGAGAAGAACCAGAGCACTGAATTCAGCGTTGAAAAAATTTTCACAATTGAAAAGTTATAGTCAGTATGTCAAGGCGAAGACCAAGATTCTCAGAAATGTTACGGATAACGAGTCCACTGACGAGGATACAGATACGTACTATGCGGGGCTGGAATTTCGCCGCGAAGATTCGTTTTCACTGTCGCCGTCGCCGTCGCCGCCGCCGGTAGAAAATCTGCCTACGGGCAATTTGAATTACACACGTAATACCGATTCTGTGAAATCCTCTGGGAAAGAAAAAGGAGCGAGAAGAAAGACGAGTGGCATAGAATTATGTTCTCTAAAATCGTCCAGGAAAGAACAAGAAGCAGTAAGAAATACGGACGAGATCAAATCGGGTTCTGTAAAATCGTCTGGAAAAAGAAAAAGAAGAACACAAACGGCGGTTCAGATCGAATCAGATTCTGTAAAATCGTCTGGAAAAAGAAAAAGAGCAAACGAAACCACAGATGAGATCGAATCAGAATCTGTAAAATCGACTGGAAAAAGAAAGAGGAAGATGAAAAAGACCGATGAGGTTGAACCAGATTCTATAATATCGCCTAAAAACGAAGAAAGAGCGGCGAGAAAAACGGATGTGATCGAATCAGATTCCCCAAAATCGCCAAAACAAGAAAAGGATGCGACAGAAAAGACGGATGAGGTCGAATTAGGTTCTCCACAATCGCCTAAACAAAAAAAGGGAGCGGCAACAACGACGGATGAAACTGAATCAGATCGTGTAAAGTCATCTGGAAAAAAGAAGAGAATGACGAAACAGACTGATGAGATCGAATCAGATTCTCCAAAATGGTCGAAAAAAGACAGGGAGGCGACACGAAAGACGGATGAGATCGAAACTGATTCCGTAAAATCGTCTGGAAAAACAAAGAGATCGCCAAGAAAGATGGACAACACCGAAAACGATTTTTCCGAGCCAACGGAAACAAAAGATATGGAACACACCGAGCAAGCCTCTATCAAAGAGAAGAATATGGGTTCAAAGCAAAAGAAAATTCTGTCAAGCGTTAAGAGAAATTTAACATCGGCTTTGGACAATTTCGACAACGATATCAGTGTCCCTTCGCCTCTGACAATCAGTCCTATTGCCCGGAATTCGGAAATCCACGGCGAACAGAACGACCACGACGTATCTAACAGTATTGAGTCATCCAGGGCTGTTAATCACGAAAGTGATTGTGATTCGGTTTACGATAAACCGGCATTTGTCACCAACGAAATATCCGTTGATGTCCATGCCGAAAATGATGATGAAGAAATAACCAAGGAGGATGAGAAGCAAGTGGAGCAGGAGACTGATGACAACGTGAACCAGGAGAAGGATGAGGATGAAGACAAAGATGAAGACAAAGATGAAAACGAAGATGAAAACGAAGATGAAGACGACAAGAAGAAGCTACAGCTTCCGGAAGACCCAGAATCGATGGACGAATCACCGTCGAAAAAATCTCAACCGGTAATCACATGCACTGAAATCCTGACATCGAAATACAAGATTGTTCGGGACGAAAATGAAGCAGATGTTGTGGAGTCTCCCGATGTGGATAAATCTGAATTCCCTCTTGAGACAACATTGTCGATGAGCGGAGAAATATCCGAAGTCAATGAACCTTCACCGGAAAGCAAACGCGTTGGTCAAATGAAACGCATAAATCTAACGACAAACAGCTCCGACAGCGAAGAGAGTGAGCTTAGCGAACAAGAGGATGAGAAAACTGTAGCTCCGGTGGTCACCAATCGCATCGATGCTTCTGAAGAATCACAGAAAGAAAAGTCGTTTTTGCAGAAAGTATCGCCGCCGCTGCCGTCGTCGTCGCAAGGAATTGGTCATCCATCAGATTCCGACGAATCGGCCGATGAAGCGGACGATGAAAAGCGTAAAGGAAAAGTATCGCTTTCAACTATTTTTGATAGCAAAAGTAGCACTTCGACTAGAACGGAAAACGAGCATCGTACTCCAGACAAAAATACGGCAAAAGACGAAAATCAGGCAGACCTCGTCGAGAGTCTTGATTACGAGAAATCTGAATTCTCTCCTGAGACAAGATTGGTAATAGACGAAGAAGCAATCGAAGAGAATGAACTATCACCAGAAAGCAAACGTGTTGGGCAACTGAAACGCATGAATCTAATAACCAACAGCTCTGAGAGTGAAGAGAGTGAACAAGAGGATGAGAAAATTGTTGCTCCAGCGAGCACCAATCGCGTCGACGCTTCTGAAAAATCGCAGAAAGAAAAGTCGCTCTTGCAGAAAGTACCGCCGCCGCTGCCGTCGTCGTCGCAGGCAATTAGCGATCCATCAGATTCTGACGAATCGGACTCTGAACCGGAGACTAAAACGAATAACAGAGAAGCATTGATTGTCGAACAGAAAAATCACAGTTCGTTCTCGCTTTCAACTATTTCGAATGGCAAAATTAGCCCTTCGACTAGAACGAAAATCGAGCATCGTACTCCAGAAAAAAGAGCGGTGAAAAATACAATAGATGACGATAACGCGGAAGATCTTGTCGAGCGTCTTGATTTCGAGAAATCTGAATTGTCCCCTGAGACAACATTGGTAATCGACGAAGAAGTAATTGAAGAGAACGAACCTTCACCAGAAAGCAAACGTGTTGGGCAACTGAAACGCCTGAATCTAATAACCAACAGCTCCGAGAGTGAAGAGAGCGAACAAGAGGATGAGGAAATTCCAGCGGGCACCAATCGCATCGATGATCCTGAAGTATCGCAGAAAGAAAAGTCGTCCCAAGTAATTGAGGATCCCTCAGATTCCGATGAATCGGCCGATGAAGCGGATAATGAGATGAATAACAGAGAAGTAACGACCGTTCAATCGAATAATCACACCTCGTTATCGTCTCCAACTATTTCGGATAGCAAAAATAGCGCATTGGCTACGACGGAAAACAAGCCTCGCAGTCCAGAAAAAAGACCGCTGGAAAATACGGTTAAAAAGTCGACTAAATCTATCAGAAGCCAAATTCTTGAGCAAGAAAACGTCGACTCGTCTGCTGTGTCGGAAAGGATTGAAGAGGCGGTGGGTGAGGAGAAAAGTCCCAAAAAAAGGAGAAACTCAGGGTCGATCATGAAAGAATCGTCGACAACCAGCGATAAAGTTGACGATGTTGAAAGCGAAGACGGTGGAAACGTAAGGACAATAAATAAGGATGTCAATCGGATTACGAATCATGTGCCATACAAGAGTGACGCCCTTCGATATGTATTAAAAAATCTAGCTCGTAACGAGGACGAATCGGAACGTGAAATTGAGAATTTCGCTGCGAGCTGCAGTTTAGCAGCGGAAAGAAGGAAGAAAGAAGAACAGGAAACGGAAGACTTTCCGAAGCCACGTTCAAGGCCAGTGGAGGTAATATAATTACGGTTGTAATATAATTACATTTAATGCTCTCATCCAAATTAACTGGTTTCACCATAATAATTTTTTTCTTTTCAGTTGTGCGACTTTATCGACAGAGAAGAACTGGTCGCTAACGAAGAATTATCAACAATTACTGCCAAAGATTTAAAGGAGTCTGCACGGGAAGACGGGGATGAGGAAATTTGGCTGATGGAAATTCCAGCGTTTGTAAGACTTTCTCCATTCTTTCTTTCAATGATCCCGGATAAGCATCGACATTATCGTATTTCATTGTTGTGTTAATATATTTATAGATATTCCCGAACGGTGTAGAATTCCGTGGGAAAGATATGACGATCGAAAGCGGAAGAATGACAATTAATGGCACTACTTACAAAACCACATGTAGGGATGAAAAATCAGTGTCATGTATTTTACGCGCCGGGAAGAAAAAAGCCCGCTTCAAGACAGGCAAGTTTGTCTTTCCAAAAGAAAAGAGATGATTAATAATGAATGATTGAGTAACGTGTTATTATTATTACAGTGCACCTCGAGACTGCTGGCTGCATCGTCGTTCGTCAGGAATCGTCCAAGAAGGCAGCATCGCCATCTAATAAAATCCTATCTCCAGCACAAACCCAGACTCCAGTACAGCGAAGCATCGTGCCCTTTCCGAAAAATCTTAAATTGCGGAATCCGCTGCTCGGTCTCGATGCACTCGATACCAGTCAAGACCCTTCGACGACGAAGCATGCTCACGAGAGTTCCTCGTCGAAAAAATCGCGAAAAAGAAAGCAAAACACCGACGATAGCAATAAGAAACGGAAAAAGTGTAAAAAGTCCGAGAAGACACGTTGGCACGTCGATACATTTGCGATAAAAAGCTCAGCGAAGAAGAAGCGACTTGATAAGACCGTCGAAACGTAACATTAGTTTTTATTATTTCATTAGTGTACTAAAAAGTGCTACTATCAAAATAATAAACTGTTTTATAAAACGCGTTACTTATTCTAATAAATATGTTTTAGAAAAAAAGATTGTGGAAAAACGGAAGTTACCAAACCGAGTTTCCGTTGTTATCGTGAAAAAATGAAAATAAAACTTTCACGCGAATCAAATACAGTTTTCTCTTTGATCTACATTTTTGGTGCCACGGACGAAAAAAAATACAGCGTTGTAAGATAATTGTTTGAAATATCGGTGCAAAACTCACAACTGTTATCAACAGTCAGTACTGGCGGATTATAAAAAACAAATCCGAGAATTCAAAAAAGCAGCTGCAATTATCAGTATCAGGGAACGCTTGATGTGGTGGTGCGCGCGTCGTGTGCGTCGCCCTCAACGTGGCGAGTTTTACTCACGAGTTCGTCTGAGTTCGTCGAACAGCTGTCATCACGAGACGCAAGAACGTCGTTGAAACGACCGCCCAAAGTGTTATAAACTCTAATAAGTCGCTGCAAACAGTCGTACGCATCAGTTTGAGCCGCGAGGTGAACAATAACGTTATAACTACCGGTGCGTGGTGAAGCGAAACCCACATAGTACTGACAATCATACGTGAAACTGAATAACCTATATCCAGTAGATTGGTCATGGAGATTGGTTATCGTTGCGACTTGTGACGCATTAATGGCGCACAAGCGTCCATTGAGCCTCGTATCCGTCTGAAAAAACATCTGGTTTTTTTTTTCTTCTTTTTCACAGATTTGTTTTGAGGCTAAACCGCAGTCTATGAAATTCGTGTATTCTCGTTGCAAGATAATTCGAGTCGATAATTGTGTCGAGTGTTCGTCGGAAAAAACATACTGATTTTTTTATTTTTTACAGATTCGTTTTGAAGCTAAACGACGGTCTATGAAATTCGTGTATCTCGTTGCACGATAATTCGACTCGATGATTGAGTCGAGTGTTCGTCGGAAAAAACATACTGATTTTTTTCTTTTTTACAGATTCGTTTTGAAGTTAAACGACGGTCTATGAAATTTGTGAATCTCGTTGCAAGATAATTTGAGCATGGCTACGATACCACTTTTGCTTGTTGAAGAGGATGTCGAGGGTGGAGGGAAGGAAGAGGCTGCTGGTGGTATACAAAATGACTTCGCCTACAATAACAATGTTAGCAACGCTAACATCAAGATACGGATGGGTAAGAAGTTTATTCAAATTACACAAATAATTTAAACAATAATTTGCTGAAATAAAAAATTTCTCCTCTCTTAATCTATGCTAATCTTCATTTATTATTATAGCTTTCTTGCGAAAAGTCTACGGACTCCTGAGCATTCAATTGCTCATCACCGTCATAGTCGGCACTGTGTTTGTCAGTTGCGAGCCGGTGAAGTTGTTTGTGAGACAAAAGTAAGAGTCAATATTCACAATATTTCATACAGAGATATTTCACAATATTTCGTAACTTTTAAATACAAACTTTCTTCTCTTTACCCTATAATTTGTTTATTATTAAATGTGTAGCAAACGCGGCCTCAATGCTTCAACTTTATGAAAAATCCCTAAAACACATTTTTGTACGTTTACCAAACGTTTAATAATTAACAAATTATAGAATAAATAAAAATGGGTGTATTTAAGAGTAACGAACGCTTGACATCTCTGATTTCATATCTCTCAATGTTTGCGCAAATTGTACTACTGGATAATTTCAGCAACTGGACGGTGGCCGTGTCGTTCGTCCTGACGATGGTGACTCTGATTGCTCTGCACATTAAACGACGGGATCACCCCATGAATTTGATTCTTCTTGGCGCATTCGTAAGTCCGATTAACGCATGAGAAATAGATAAAGATGCGCTAATTATGCACATCTATTTATTTTAATAAATTATTATATCGCGTATATTATCGCTAATTATATTTATCGCGATATTTCAGACCCTGGTACAGTCTTACACTATTGGAATAATAGTATCGATGTACGAAACGACGATCGTCGTGGAGGCGCTTTTCATAACGCTGGTTATCGTTTTCGGCCTGACCGCTTTCACGTTCCAGACTAAACGCGATTTCTCCTTTCTCGGATTCGGGTAAATTGCGTCGAAAAAACTTCGTCGGAAGATCTTGGAGACGAAATGTAAAAATTATTATTAACGTTTGTGTTCGCAGTTTGTTCGCCGGATTATGCGCGCTGCTGATCGGAGGTTTCATGCAGATCTTCATTCAGAGCACAGCGCTGGAACTTCTCATTGGTATAGCCGGCGCGGTTCTCTTCTCGATGTTTATTATTTTCGACACCCAGCAGATCATGCACTGTCTCTCGCCCGAGGAATACATTGTCGCGACGATCAACATATATCTGGACATAATTAACTTGTTTTTGCACATTCTTCGGGCGCTCGCCGCGTCGAGACAATAAAATACAGCATTTTTCGGTTTGATCGCGCGCAGAGATTCGCCCGGTTGTCGCTGGATTGCGCGCAGCTTCTCTTTTTTTCTAAATTATTGGGTATACAACAAGGACTGCGTTAAGAGAAAAAAAATGCACTTTTTGATGTACCGATGTTGAAAGTTTTCACACATAAGCTGGTATATTGGATTTAATGTACGGTTGCGATGTAACACCGAAATATTTGTACAGTGAAGTTTAAACGAAGTATTAAAATTAAAGTAATTTTTATAGTACAACCGAAGTGAATTATTGCAGCTGAAGCACGTCTAACGTTTAAAAAAAATATATATCGAACATCGATTTTTCATCACTCTTCTGTGTTAAATTAAATGTACCAGTTTTACGCGTAAAAACTTGCTGTACAAGTAGGGTGAAATTGGCCAGTTAAGCAGACGACAAAACTCAGTGAATGAACGTTTATATCACTGCGAGCGGAAATGGCTGCTTTTCCGCCCGCTTCGCGTGCGTAAAACCGCCGTATCCGCACCTTGTAATATAAAATTTCGTACATCCGTCGTGCGAAACACAATTTTTTTTCTCGTGATTGCAGCACTCGCCTTTGGCTCGAGCTGTAAACTCACATTCGTTAGAAAAAGTTGTTTCGCCCTTATTTAGTAATGTACTATTTTTATGTTCCTGATCTTGTGGAAAGTGTTCATTTATTGGTTACTATTTACTGGTCGATTCACCCGACATCAGATTTCCAGCTGATTTTTTCACATTGAGGGACCGCGCTGTTATAGGCGTAAAGGAAAATGGGGAATGTTAGTAAATCAATAATGAGGCAAACGGAGGAACGTCAATTGATGTTTCGCTGGTTTATTGGTGTACATCTTTTCTCGTCGTCTCTTAGATGATATTTATTACGAGCTCTCCATCGCGGCCGTCGTTTCCTCGGTGTACTTGCCCTTTTCCTTGCCCAATGCAGCCAGACGTCCCTTGCTGCGCCTGTCGATTATCTTTTTGCGGTCCTTGTCCATCTTCAGTTTGACGATTACGGTCTGCGACGGGACAATTTTTTGTTATTATTGCACATAAATGGGAACAGATCAGAGCTATCTTTTTTTTTGCTCAAACGAAGTTGGCCGCTGCAATCCAGTTGGTTCAGAGCAATCAAAAAATATAAATTGTATTCGTGCATAAATTAATATATGAAAGACTCCGAAATGAAAGATAAAAGATCTGTCATCGTTAGTCTCGGTACACGCTCTAATTATCCGAAATACAAGGTGAATTGTTAATCAAACATCCAGACTGCGAGTACCAACTTCATGCAAAAAATACCTCTGATAAAAAAGTTAATGCTGAATTACCGTCAACAATGTAAACATAAGATATAGTTTTCTGTGATAATAACTGATTTACCAGAGACAAGAAAATGTATTAAAATGATGTCTCGATTCAGAGTGAAACACGTTTGTGATTGGAAGCACCTTGATAAGCTTGATGTAAAGCTGTTTCTTGAGGCTCTTTTTATATCTTTATCTTCAAAACATTTCAATTTCTTTGTACAGTTTATCGTCGTTTCAACAATAAAGTATGTATATTTGGTTCCTCATATGGTGTACTGAAATCTCTGCAGCACGAGGGTTACCAGAAGCATTCAGAGGTGCTTCAACACATTTCCAACAAATGCAATCTCATCCCAATCACAATAAGAATATTTCATCAGTAAAACTTTACACAACTTTTCTCCCAGTCAAATGCAACAGACAAAAATCACCAGGTGCTCCGTCCGTTAATAAACAAACTTGTATCAATTACCTTGGATGGATCGATGCCGACGTAGACACTAGCGCTGTTGGCCTTCTCTCTCTGGATTCTCTCGATGTATATGACAAACTTTTTCCTATACACCTGAATCACCTTGCCAACCTGTTGTCCCTTGTAGTGTCCTCGGACAACCTGCCAAGCGATAATTGCATTACGTTACAAATGTATATTTAAAAATTCCCATTTCTTGCCTTCAGAGGAAATGATACTTTGCTCAGAATTGTATCACCCAATATTAAATGCTTATAGGGCTATTTTTTTCGCACCCAGCGCTGTCTCTCTCACACCTTTTTTCGTTTGATTCTCCTGAACAAAAGGCTTTGAGAAACAAGGAGCCAAAAGATCAGCCCAATTCCGCCGGACTTCCATACATTTTATCTAAATCTGAGCTCTATCTGCCGAGTATTTTGGGAGAAAATAACTTTCAAAATTTCGAAGTGAGTATCACCGCCTCTTAAAAATTGTCCCATTCGAACAGCAATCACTGTTAATTAGTCTCACTGCTCACCTGGACTTCATCGTCCTTCCTGATGGGCATGGAGCGCACGTTGTACTTTTGGCGAAGCTCCTTGGAAAGGGGAGCAGACATTAGACGACGTCTGATGTGAGACGGCGCGGTGAAGTGCCTCTTGCGATTTTTCCTCCTCGAGGACGACACCAATCTGTTGAACTTCATTGTCGTTTCTGTCTGTCTGACACTCTCCTGCGGGACCGACAACTGTTGTTACTTTACAGGTTAACTTTGGGCGCTCGTCGCCGAGAGACGAGAGACGTCGCTCAGTCTCCCGACGTGCCGAAAATTCGAGGCCGCGAGCGACCGAAGTTCGCAGCGTCGACCCGGGCATCGTTGACGTTATTATTATCGCGCGTGTCTGAATCTCCAGCGTGAACGAACGACACGGCGGCGGCGTAAACACAGAGAGCGTTACCGCCATGCATCGGATTACGACAAACTTTTTCGCGTTATACGACGCGGAATGAAAAAAAATATCGTCGCCGCTGGGGCGATTGACTTTCGTCGCGACATTTTCACTCGAATATTCGGCGCGATAGTTAACATTGCGGTTGGATTAAAAGGATTCTCGGAGGAGAAACTCACCGATGATGGGAGATGTAACGGCAGCGAAACCGGAAGAGTTCACGAACACCTAAAACCAGCGTAGTAAGACCCTTCGCGTCGTATCTCGGCCGCCGCTGCTGCTGCTCACGGCGGCAACGGGAGATTCGAGTTCATCGGCTTCGTTACGGCGGAACTGTGAGAGATGGAGGCACAGGAATGTTCTCCACGTTACGTAGGGTCAAGGCTACTATTGAGCAACGACCGAACCTAGTCCGAGCTATATATATATATATATGTGTCTATATCTATATTCTTTCCATTTATATAGTCAGCATGTTTTGCTTTTTGTTTTTACGGCAATTATTATTATAATAGTAATAATAATGCGTATATCTATATTCTTTCCATTTATATAGTAGCGTGTTTTGCTTTTTGTTTTTACGGCAATTATTATTATAATAGTAATAATATTGTGTATATCTATATTCTTTCCATTTATATAGTCAGGGTGTTTTGCTTTTTTTTGTTTTTACGTCAAATTATTTTATTACGGCAATTATTATTATAATAGTAATAATAATTATTATAATAGTGATAATAATGTGTATATCTATATTCTTTCCGTTTATATAGTTAGCGTGTTTTACTTTTTGTTTTTACGGCAATTATTATGATAATAGTAATAATAATGTGTATCTATATTCTTTCCATTTATACAGTCAGCGTGTTTTGCTTTTTTTGTTTTTACGGCAAATTAGAGCCGCGCAAGTATAACTCTTATTGTCAGTTTGCTCAGAAATCACACATCTTGCCGTGAAAACAAGCAGATCGTCTCAGTCGTCTCAGTAAATACAAACTTATTTCTAGTTGGCAGTTAAACACACATCATCAATATATGACAATGAAAAAAAAAAAAATCTAAATTCTTATAACGCTCGTCGACCTTCCTCAAAAATAAAATCCGCGTCTTTCAAAACCGTCTCATGACGTCACCGGCTTGCGGTCACTTCGACCGTCCAATCTCTTATTTACTTCTCGCAGGTCACTTTTCGTCCGCCGCGAAGCTCTTCGGGCACGAGTTTCCCGATATTCCGATTGCCGAGTATCACGATGTCGAGGAAAGGAGGAGGAACTATAGAGATGGCGATTCTGTTGGTAAAAACGGGAAGCGATTGGCGCGGTCGCAAAACGCGAGCCAGCCGGCCGCCAGGTTGCCGCTCTCATCGTCGTCGTGCTCCGTGCCTCCAGCAGTCTAGCTCGCCTAGCACCGACCCACAACAGCCTGCTCGAGTCGGGCTTCAGCTTGAGCCACAATCGTGTTCTCCATCTTGAGTCTCTTCTGTCATAATCGCCAATAACGTCAGTAAGCGTCATGGGCTTGGATACTTTTACTGCTGATAAACGGACGACGATATGTCGGGAATGCAGGGTAAATAAATTGTATTGTTTCCGTCCCGTTTGCGCGAGAAGCGCGCCCTTTACGCCGCTGCGTAATAGCCTTGTCAATAACGACTCCGTTTCGTGTTGTTGTATACTGTACTATCTATACTGTTGCCGTATAGTCGCGCTGTCGCGTATTATTACCGCCGCGCGCACGTCGCGTTCTTCCTACTCCGATATCAATTCTTCGTGTTTACTATTTCGCGTGTTATACTTACTTCTTTCGCGCACTTGCGTACTGAATAGAATAGAATAGAATAGAGTTTTGTTTGTTTCCAGGGGATTTCTCTATTACAAATTGGATTATTTAATAATCACTCGCCTTTGTAACTTATAACTATGTTTGACAATTTGGCTTATTTTAGCCTAACCACATTTCTTTATAACGATAATATAAACGCTCTTATTTTGCACATCTCTTTTAAGTATATCGCCAGATTCTTAGCCTCGTCCTTCTTTAATTCGTCGAGAACTATCGGGTATACCACTTGCGGACTGCTTAAATAATAAATTCACCACTGTGGAACTATTCAGTGGATATTTACCTGTTGTATATCTGCTACCTTTGTCTGTGAAAACAGACAATTAAATTCGCATTATCTCTCAGTTCTCAGTACTCGTGCTGTGCGGACGCTTATCTGTGTTATCATTTAAGCTACGAATGTTTATTTCCCACAGTTGTTTTTCTTTTTTGCAGATTCCAAAGCACAAACTAGTCTTTAATCTTGAATTTTTTTCATTCAGTGGATGATTATTTTGCAATCTGCAAGACTTTCTTCTGCAATGATACGCGATAGTGTTTTTGTTTTGAGACTCAATTGCTTTGTTTGGATGACTCCATTCGCCTGTGGTTGAGTTTTGATACAGTAAATTGTATAAATAAGCCATACAACGTTGTTCATAATTTACTTATTTATTTCACAGTTAAGATCCTTTTATGCGAGATAACTGAATGTATAATTTGATACAAAACGTGTAAATAACATTGCATAGTATAGTAAATAGAATTACGTTAATAAAAAAATAATAAGTAAAATAAAATTTCCTGTAAACACGCTTCTTTCTTCTATTTCCAGATTACGCCAATGGTGAGAGTGTCAAGAGCTTTCGACTGGTAGTCAAGCTTTTACAGTAGATTCTAAGGACATCAGTAACAATCAATTTCAAAATAATCTTGACCAACTCACATAAATAAATACACACACAAGCACAGTAAATATATATATCAACGCGATATATACACAAAAGACATACATAAAGAAGAGGCCAAGCGGAAGTCGACCAGAGTTATCAGGACAGTGGAAAAGTATAGAGAGAAATTATCGCAAGAAAGTATCGCAAATCGTATAAAAAAAAATGGGATCTTCAAGAGGACAGGATCATTCGCTGGGCAGCGGTTTATCCTTGCCACAATGGATGAAGGGAAGAATGGACACCAGGTGGGTTCGGCTTGCGCTCTGTACCAACGTGATCGCACCGCGCGACTCGCTCTATTCATCGTTTATCTATCCTCGCGGATAGGTTGGCACGTGCGATGATGCTTTAAGCGCGCGTGTCTATTAATAGACGCAGTTGCATATACGTGTTCTTAGTTAGCACCTAGTTGCCTCCCGCATCCTTTCGTTGGAGCGTGTAATTGTCGACTGCGTCGTTGTTAATACGAAATCGAGCAAAAAATAAGATTTTACATACGATTCCAACCCTGTCGTGGCGTACGAAATAATTGGGTATATTAGCCACGACTGCGAGTTGCTTTTTAACATCGGAGAAGATAGTCGCATTTTGTTTTTCGCGTTAGAGGGAAAAAATTGAAGAAAAGCGTTCGCGCGTGCGACGTCGAGCGTGAGACTACGGGAGTCGAAACGCAGAAACCCCGATAGCCGTCTGATTTTCGGTGCGTCGAGTCTCGCTAATGTCTCTGAGTACGGCCAATTAATTGTCCCGTCTATTAATACCCCAGTATTAATACACGATACAAGGTTGCAACCTGATGTGTGTGTTTCGTTTCGTTTGCAGATACGACTTTGATCAGAGTTCGTTCAGTCCACCATCGCACGACGACAGTTTCTTTTACATAAGATATCCAAAGTTGACGGAGGCGAATGAGAATCCGGGCACGAGTAATCAGGAGGCTGGTTACAGGCCAATAAGCGCAGTATTGAGCGAGAAGACAATTAACCCGAGTCGTGCTGTCGTTGGCGGCGGCGGCGGCGGCGGCGGCGGTGGGGGCGGAATATCGCAGAGTGGATCCAGTGCAGCGGGAATAACATCGAAAATCAATGACGTTAAGAGTATCGACTTTAGTAAACATCCGTTGCCATGTCAGCCTTTTGTTCCCGCAGCAGGTAATTTTTTCGACCAAGCGCGAAAAGACCCGACGATCGTTCGCAACCGACTTCGCGAAGGTTGCGTCAAACTCGAGAAACTAGCAGCCGGATAAATTTCACAAATTTCACGACAACCGCCGCTTAAAATTGAGGTCACACTCGGTCGTCGGAATTTCGTCGACAATCGCGGCCGCAAGTTGACGCAACTTTTGCGAAATGTCTCGCAGAAAGGTTCCGCGACATCGGCCAGCACGGGACAAACACAAATTCATCATTTGTTTGCGTTTGGTTTCAGGGAGTAAAGAGAGAAAACCGGAGACTGGCTCGCTTGCTAGTAAAATCAAATTAGCGAAATCCCAGGGAACGGACGATGGTTTTCACGGCGAGCCGGCGCTCTGCGGAAAGTCAATAGTCGACGTCGCCAATCGGATAATGTCGAAGAATCTGATGAAAGTCGAGACCGACGGCGAGGGAAAGGAATCGAGGGCAACGATGGAGAATCTCGAGGATGGCTTCGCGCGAAAGGGCAGCAGCCGATCTCTGCCGGTGACGCCGATCGCGTCGCCGATCTCGACGCCGGACACGTCGCCGAAATCGCGGCGCAAAATGCACTCCAATCGATATTTCACCGGTGCCTTCATACCCGATCGCGACAAGTATCAGGCCGGTTGGTTGTTATCCAGTATTCTCGGGCAGTCGCGGGAGGTGATGAACAACAAGATACAGGAGGAGGACGAGGAGGCGCCGGGATTCGACTACGTTCCGTCGAAGTATCTCAATCGTAAGAAATCCATCTCCTCGCAAAATCTTTCGTACATCGGCAAGGAGGAGACGCGCAATATTCTCTCGTCCGCGACTTCCACCGCCGCGATTTCCAACGCGCAGTACTCGCAGCAGCAGCAGCAGCAGCAGCAAACATCCAAACCAACGACCGTTCACGCGAACGCCTTCCAGGCGAAGCCGTCGGAACTTCGGGAGATGAATTTTTGGTCGCCCACCTCTATGTAATCTCAAGATTTAGTTAATATTTATGCCTATCTTTTTAGCCTTTTTTTTCGAACGATTATCGCACCCTTATTTAGCCGCGTCGCGTGTGTCGACGCTGGACGTGAAATAGTATCAATGACGAGCTCGCGCGATTTGTTATTTCGTTGTTTGCGGTTACAGGCAAAATTATACGTTCAACGGTCGAGCGCGCGGTGCTTTTCGGAAAACTTGTATTACCGTACAGAAAAGAAAATTGCAGTCTACTCGATATTACGCAATTGAAGACAAGACGTTTGTACCGTTCGCACGTGCCTGTTTCTCATTATTCTGCAACTCTGTATTTTTAAATTGATATAAAGATGGATTATTTACTGGATGTTCGTTGGTATTGTTATTGATCCTTTTTTTTTCGAGGCACCGGTCGTCGGTTGCGATGAGGTTTATTCCTTTCTTCCCATATCTTCCCGTGGTACATTTGCTTACATTTTTTTTTATTAAAATATTACCAGTCGCTATTCTTTCGATCAATGGAGTTATTGTCCAACGTTGCGCGATGTTAGCATAGCGATAAATGCTGTAACAGAAAATGTAGTGTACGTCTCACGTTTCTGGGCTGCAACTCGAAACGGATTTGCATCACGCACAATAAGTACAAGCGGATCGTCGAATGGGAAAGTTGCGGTGTATCGCTCCTCGCAACATCAGCCTTATCGACGTGTCGCATATAGGCCATGTACTTATTAAGTAGTTCTAACTGAAAGTGCAATAATCTGAAGATACGTTTAATGTTTTTTGCTATTGAATTTCAACAGCTTCGGGTATTATGTGATTCTGAATCTTTCAATAATTCATTCCAAAGTGTCGACTTTTAATGAAAGTCGAAAAGACTGGTTTGCTTTTAGAAAAAAAAAAAAAAAAAAAAAAATATCGACGTTTCTTATGTCAGAATTCGTACAATCGGTTCCCGATCGAAAAATGCCGAGATCAAACTGATAACATTTTTCTTATCATATCGCCTTTTGGCCTATACTATATCATTGTCAAGTCATATATTCTACCCTAGAAAATATTGTTTTCAATCCTTTTTTTGCTTGATTTGAAAAAAAAAAAAAAAAAAAAAAAAATCGACGTTCGTATGTCAGAAGTGATCAATCCGGCTCCTGTTCGAAACCAACCACACGATTTTTTAATTTCTTAATTTTTTTAAGATCTTTTTTTTCTATACGTCCGCATTTCTTAAAATTTCGGACCTAAACTGGTCAAAACCGTAAAAGTTGCGAAATACAACTTTGACAACTATTCTTTTCATAGTTTTCTTTTCGCGAAAAATTCGAATTTTTTTCTCACTTTTTTCGATTTTTCGCAATGATCCATCGAGGTATCATTGAAAAATCTTCCAAATTCATAATCACAGAAAAAATTCCTATCTGATAAGACTAAGAGTAAATGACGGTTTTGATGCTCAACGCGGAAAATTAAATCGAATATAGAAACTTGGAAAAGTCGAAACAATACGAATTTTACTAGGGTCGCTGAATTGGAACGCTTGCGGTTCGGCAATAAGGGTTAAGGAGACCTGATGTCTGCTAAAACGACAGTTTTGTCGCGTGCACTACTTCTCGGAGTCAGGACTGCGGTTGCGACCCGCGATTTACGGGTCGCAAACGCGTACCAGAAATAAAGTTTAAAAAAAATTGATACTCGGAACTTTCCAGTAATACAGCGATTTGTGGGTCGCAACCGCAGACCACATCGTACATATAGAGTAAACGTCAGTAGACAGGTGTAAGGGAAGACGGATTAGGTATTACAATGTTATATCATTGAAAAATTCCGTGCATCCAATTTTAATTCACTCGATTTTTTTTATCCAACGTGTCACAAAATTTGTAACAATGTTCAGAAACAAAATACTCTAATTGTACTTTAAGGCTGATCTATATGGGGGATTCCTGTTAATTTCGACCTGGGTCTGACCCTCGACCTCTCGGATTTCGTCCACAATTTTTTGTGTCTAAAATCACCACGAAATTTCTTTCAGATTTTTTTTTTTTTTTTTTTTTTTTTTTTTTTTTTTTTTTTTCAAATATGAATTTATTAAAATTGTTCAAAATAAAAATATTGTTAGCCACAGTTTAAGAATTCTCAAAAATTCTCAAAAATCCTGGATAAAAGATTTTAAGTTTTCTCAGAGCCAAAGTGGGTCAACCCTTGCTGCTATTTTTTCGGAATTTTTATCGAAAAAATAAAAAAATAAAAAAAGTGAATTAGTAATAGTGATCCACACTATCCTAGTCTACTCTACGCACACCTATATAAACACTAATATTATGTCGCATCATTCGTACGCACACTTGAAAATAGGTGTGAAGCAGTTGATAAAAATGCGAGTATTAAATCTGATGCAATGGTTGCAAGTCCGATCGAGTTCTCGTTCATGGGACTCAAAGGGAACTTGAGACTGGAACTAGACGAAAAAAAAAACAAAGTCACTTAATCTGTACGTACCACTCGCCCCTACAGAATAGCGTATAAATAGGCAGGCACGATCGTTACAGATATTCAATTCGCTTTGCGTCTCCGATTATTGAGTACGTGAACTTTGTCGTGCAGCATAATGTTCAGAGTAAGTGATTTGATGTGTATAATTAAATCATTTTAATTTATTTGTAATATTTATATGGAAGCTTCGCATAATTGCAATAATATTGATTCTTCATTTATACTCCCGCAAATAAAAAACATCTACCTAATTTGAGATGGTCCTCTTCATGTATTTACCAGTCATCAAAATTCTGTAAATTGAGAAAAACGCACTACATTAAAAAAGATAATTATTCACGTTCCTTTACGAAAAATCACTGGGTAAAATATATCGCATTTTCGATATAATTATTATATGTGCAGAGAAAAAAATCATTTTTCGCGTTTTTCTCTTAAAATTTTGTAACATTTCGATAAAAAAAGCAACCTCGATTTTAGTGAGGTGACAAAATTTCGAAAAAAAAAAATGTTCATAGATTTTGAACCTGTGGACATTTTCAGCTGTGAAAGATCCAAAAATATCTCTTCGACCGCACTTTAATTTGTCGTTTTCGATTTAACTTGATTTTGATTTTATCGTTATTCGTAAATTGCAGGTCATCGTAATTTGTGGTTGCCTGATGGCCATCGCTCAGGCAGGAGTAATCAGCGGAGGCCTCATCACAGGAGTGCCTCTGTCTGTTCAGCCAGCATTTACGTACCGTCCTGCCGCCGCGGCCGTCGCTCTGCCTGCGACTGCTAATTCGGCCACGTCGTCTTCCAACATTGTTCGTGGAATTGGTGAGAAATCGTTTCGTAGATCACTTCAATTTTTAATTTTTCAACTCATTCATTGCAGATATATTTGCACTTGAATATATTAAACCGATATAAATTATGAAATGATGAAAGAATTAATCGATATAAATTATGAAATGATGAAGAAATTAATCGATATAAATGATGAAATGATGAAAAAATTAATCGATATAAATTATGAAATGATGAAAGAATTAATCGATATAAATTATGAAATGATGAAAAAATTAATCGATATAAATTATGAAATGATGAAAAAATTAATCGATATAAATTATGAAATGATGAATACATTAAACCGATATTAATTCGTTTTTTAGGACCAGTAGCAGCGGTTTATGGAGGAAGAGGACTGGTCAGTGGCGCCGAGTTGGTCACCGGTATCGGAGCACCTGGTCTCAGTATCGGCAGCTACGGAGTCTATTAAGATACCGAAGAATCCGACCACTTTTCATGTATTATCGAACGGAAAATTAGAGTTACACCGTCCAATTTATAATTAATACCGGACTACTTTCCGGCTGTAATTACAAACTTTCGGCATTAACGCTATACGGTCAAATAGCAGCAAAATTGTTATCAAAATTGAAGGTCGTGGAATATGTCATCTATCGTGCACTCTTCATATGTATGTGATTCAATAAAAACATATAATTAGACCTATGCTTTCGTTGACATTTTTTATGCCGTGACGTCTTGGCTCGAATCTGAGGCTTCGGTGCGAAAGTGATGATATTGAAGAACGGACATCGATAAATTGACTGAAAACACATCGTGCCACTGATTTTGGCGCCTTTCGACCGGACGACGGATTTATGGATAAATTGCTGAGAAAATTAATTACCTTTCAGTAGATCTAAAAATTCACCTGCCTTTTTTTTGGATCGAAAAATTCACCTGTCTTTTAATAGACCTAAAAATTCATCTGACTTTTAGTAGATCTAAGAATTCACCTGACTTTTAGTAGATCTAAGAATTCACCTGCCTTTTAGTAGATTTAATTGAAAGAATTCATCAGCCTTTTAGAAGACCTAAAAATTCACCTGCCTTTTAGTAAAAAAAAAAAAAATTGTTTACCCTTTTAAAAAGACGGGTCACCTCTGCACTTTCCTTAAAAAAAAACGCGTGGACGAAAATACCGAGCCCTAAAAAAGTTCCAGGAAAACCCGCCTCCCTGAACTAAATCGAAAGATACACATTGAAAGCTGATAGTTTACCCAAGCCGGCGGACTATTCGCCTCTAGTCTCTCCGCCCGTCGCGTAGTCTGCTTTCGGACCAAGCTGCGAGAGCGAGGTATCCGCACACACGCGGAGCCGAAGATCCGAGCGACGCTATGATTAAGCTTAAAAGCGTCTCGGGGGGCCTTCTAAGGCTTGGCGGCAGCTGAGCCATCCTCGCGGCACTGCAAGCGTCGCAAACGGCGCGAAGCTGCGCGGGAGCGGCGCCGCGGCCTCTATTTTTACTATTTCTTAATTTGTACCCCGGTTTTGCCGGTCCGCGCGCTTCTCTTCTTAGCGTTGGTCTCGGCGCACGCGGCTGGCACATGTGGCCAGAGTCTTCGCGGATATTGGTATCGTCGACGTTCGATGCCGCAGACACATTTTTCGGATCAACGAAGAAAAAAAAAAAAAAATATCCCAACACTATCAGCAAGACGCGAAAATCGATGAGACGATGGATTCGCGTGCGACGATCTTTTCCAGGCTCTTCGGCCACCCGATCGCTGCAATATATCACGTTCCGCCAATTGTGCGCTTACATTTTCTCTATATATATCCGTATCGCCGAACGGCAAAGGCCGCTGCCCTATTTGCAGACGAGAACGGATCCAGATGGTCGGTCTCCGAATCCGGGACCCCACGCGCGGGGTTCCCTCGCGAGTTCGAAGCGTAAGATAATTCGGCGTTTCGCTCGACAACGACGTGAAAATAAATTTCAGACTCCGAGTGCTGCGACCATCAGGATGCAACCAGGGCCAGTCGAATGCGTTGAGATTTTTCGAGAAACCACGGGAAAGCAACCAACCGATTGACGAAGATCGAACGAACGAAAGTGGGCGACTTATGTAGCGGGGAATTTGCGGATTATCGGTCGAAATCAATATTCGCGAAACCGTTACCATGTGTATGTATAGAATACGATTATTTATTATTATTATTATTATCATTATTATCGTTAATGAGGTATAATAAGAACAATACGCCGGGCAGCAATATGAGCCAGCGACGACGAGTCCATATACTTTCCGTGTACGTTATTTTTTCTTTAACGGTTTTGACAATCGACAATCAAATCAAATGAGGAACCGGGGGGGTCGGGGGGGTCTTCGGTGGGGTGGCCGAGGGGGGGGGAGTCACGAGTAATAATCGTTGGAGCGACAACGCGAGTGAATGTTGAACGGCGCGTTGACAAAAGTAACTTGGAGGACTAAGTAATAAATAATTAATGTTAATAACAAATAGTCATGTTGTATAAACTACAAAGTACAATACAGTCTGATAAATGTGTGTAATAAAGGCACTTGAGTAGTCGTTTAAACTGTGTGTGTTTTTTTTCCCTTTTGCTTTTCTCAATCTCTCCCCGTTTTTTTTTTGGATTTCCGTTCTCTCTCGGTTGTTGTGTGTCTTTGTTCTTTGGATAATGCGTATACGCGCGGCGCGGTCGAGTGTCCTCTTCGGCCGATGGCCCGGGCATGACGATTAGAAGAAGAAATATAAGCAAGCTGTGATTCGGCTATTTCGGAGTTTAGAAGCACTTGCGGTGGACGATGCCGGGGCCGGACTCGTCGTACTCCTGCTTGGAGATCCACATCTGTTGGAAGGTGGACAGGGAGGCCAGGATGGAGCCACCGATCCATACGGAGTATTTCCTCTCCGGGGGAGCGATGATCTTGATCTTGATGGTCGAGGGAGCGAGGGCGGTGATTTCCTTCTGCATACGATCGGCGATACCGGGGTACATGGTGGTACCGCCGGACAGCACGGTGTTGGCGTACAGATCCTTACGGATGTCGACGTCGCACTTCATGATGGAGTTGTAGACGGTCTCGTGGATGCCGCAAGACTCCATACCCAGGAACGAGGGCTGGAACAGGGCCTCGGGACAGCGGAACCTCTCGTTACCGATGGTGATCACCTGCGAACGGAAATGTATTGTTGAAAACGTTTGTCGGAGCCGAAATGCGATGGCCGCTTTGATCGAATACGAATTTTTGCGTACTTTGGATTTGAAATAGAAAATTCGGTTTATAATGTTTTCGGGATTACCTGTCCGTCGGGAAGCTCGTAGCTCTTCTCGAGGGAGGTGCTGGCCGCGGCGGTGGCCATTTCCTGCTCGAAGTCGAGGGCGACATAGCAGAGCTTCTCCTTGATGTCGCGAACGATTTCACGCTCGGCCGTGGTGGTGAAGGAGTATCCCCTCTCGGTGAGGATCTTCATGAGGTAGTCGGTCAAGTCGCGACCGGCCAAGTCCAGACGGAGGATGGCGTGGGGAAGGGCGTAACCTTCGTAGATGGGGACGGTGTGGGAGACACCGTCGCCGGAGTCCAGGACGATACCGGTGGTACGACCGGAAGCGTACAGGGAGAGGACGGCCTGGATGGCGACGTACATGGCCGGGCTGTTGAAGGTCTCGAACATGATTTGGGTCATCTTCTCGCGGTTAGCCTTGGGGTTGAGGGGAGCCTCGGTGAGGAGGACCGGGTGTTCCTCGGGGGCGACACGGAGCTCGTTGTAGAAGGTGTGATGCCAGATCTTCTCCATGTCGTCCCAGTTGGTGATGATACCGTGCTCGATGGGGTATTTCAGGGTGAGGATACCTCTCTTGCTCTGAGCCTCGTCGCCGACGTAGGAGTCTTTTTGACCCATACCGACCATCACGCCCTGTAATGGAAAACAAGCGCGAACGTTAAGACGGAGTCGCGAGCCGCGCGACGCGGTCGCGTTCGACTAACGTATTTTGCACGGGTATTTTACAAACCTGATGACGGGGCCGTCCAACGATGCTGGGGAACACAGCTCGGGGAGCGTCGTCTCCCGCGAATCCGGCCTTGCACATACCGGATCCATTGTCCACGACCAACGCCGCAACATCATCGTCACACATCTTGATCGGTTTATGTGATTACGTTCTGTGGAAAACAGAGGGACAATTTGAGTCATTAGTATCGATGAACGAGTTAAATATACGGCTCGCGTGTGGGGGCGAGATTGATTAGAAACTCGGGATTTTTTTTTCCGCGCGTTAGTGAAAACCGTGAATACGCGAATAATGAGAGTACTTGTCGTTAATATTGTAAGCAGCTCTGTCTGTAGAGTTTAACGTTTTTTTTTCTTCCGAAATGATTTTACTAGTAATCTTCTTTCGCGGTAAAAAAAAAACCATTAACGAAATTCCGATTTTTTTATTTTGGCTCGTAAAAAAAAATATTTGACACGCCAATGTTTAGCAAAAAAAAAGGTTTAATTAGCGGACGATCCGCTAATTATTTTTTATGACTCATTATAATACGCGCGAAAATAGTGAATACGTTTTTTTTTGTATTTTTGTGTATACTCGATGCGGATGGCACTCAATACACCTGCACCGTGAAGATCGTCCAGGATCACTTTATCGCACTTCACGGATCGTTACTCAACAAGTAAAACGCGCCACTCGCTGTTCCCACGAAATTTTCACAGCACGCGATGAATCCGGTAATATGACTGCGCAGACCCAGCACGTCGGGAATGTGACGACGTGCTGGAGCCGTGAAGTCGCACTGCCGGATTCGGCCGGTCGTGCCGATAAAATGACGTCAGAATCGAGCGTGTACGAAGCGGTCTTCGTACAAGTTTGAGCTTAGCTAGTACAGAAACACGATTGAGTATTCGATTATTTTCTCAGAACAATTGCAGTTTTTATTCTCTACTTTTCGCAGTGCACTTGGCTGATAACTTCCCGGCCGATAATCCAATTGTTATTATTATTATTATTATTATTATTATTTTTAATAGTCGAAAAAATCACGAAAAAAATATTCGTTGAAGACGAATCTTCGAAAAAATCACGAAAAAAATATTCGTTCAAGACGAATCTTCGAAAAAATCACGAAAAAAATATTCGTTGAAGACGAGTCTTCGAAAAAATCACGAAAAAAATATTCGTTGAAGACGAATCTTCGAAAAAATCACGGAAAAAATATTCGTTGAAGACGAATCTTCGAAAAAAATGCGGATATTACAAAATTACAGTGCAGACTAATTGCAAACACTAGCAGTCCCGATTATACACGATCCATCGCGAAACTGATAAGACAATCTTCACGGTCTCTCCAACAATCCGAGATCGCGAGGCAGTCGAGCGACAAAAATCAGTCTAACAAAAAATCGCAAAAAAATCCGACGATTCAACCTCCTATACGCGTTTCGGCACTTTCGCGACGTTCAACTGCGTACTCAATCTCAACTCTATACGAATCCGTTGAACGATTTCACTGTAGATCACGGTTATCACGAATAGTTGAAAATCCCATACGCACACAGTATACACAGAATATAACACAACGAAAAAAAAGAAGAATAATTTCTACGAGCCCGAAAATTTACCAAAAAAAAAAAACAAAAAACCAGATAACAGATTTTTCGATTCCCGGAGTGTCCGGGATCAAAAGTACAGCGGCAAAGTGTAACGTCGAGGCGTTTCGAGCAGAGTGGCGACAAAGAAGCGAGCGGCGTAAAAAGTACCGTGGAGCGAATGTAAAAATCGGCGACGCGCTGAGGGCTTTCGTCTTGCAAGGGAGCAAGCAGCGAGTGGCGGACTGCAGCCGATGTGGGATCCCTTTATCCATATCGGTCGGTGGCCAAAAATAGCGATCCGCCCCTTACATGGAAGTCCGCCGGTATAGCCGGGGCGCGCGCGAAGCGTCGACGCATAGTCCTTAGTCGCCCTAAAGAGCCGCCGGGCGTGCGAGAGAGAGAGAGAGAGAAGCCTCTCGCCTCTCGCCCGTGCGAGAAGACGAGGCGGCTGCGGCGACGTGGTGTACGACGACGCCGGGCACATCTGGACGCGAGCCGCGTCGACGCCCCCCGAACCCAAATAAGGCGGCGGTGCCCCACCCGGCGGCACCCAGAGGACATCGCCGACGAGGCTCGCCGCCGCCGCCGCCGCCGACACTTGGGACACGCGCCGACGACGACGACGACGAGTTTCAACCCCGCGGAGACGTCCGCGGGACGTCTTTGTCGTGACGACGGCCGCGGCCGACCGCCGAGCTTCCCATATACGGGCCGCCCCCTCGACACCCCCTCGAATATTATTTCGCACCCCCCCTCGTTTATTATATTAATTTCACTTTTCGCGCGAGCCGCCGACGCGACATAACCTCCGTCGCTTTTATTTTTTCCGGCCGCGCGTCACGTCCGCCGCGTTATCTTCCATCCACTTTTTCTCTCGCTGCGAAGCTGACGCTACGGCATCCTTTGTTCGCCTCGCTCTGTGATTGGACGCCAACCCCACGGGACGCGCCGTCTCTTCGCTCTCTACGTAGCTGTTTTTTTTCTGTTTTTCTTTTGTAGCTGTATTTTTTTTTTTTTTTTGAGCATCGTAGACTTTTTCGGTTTGTATCGGAGGAGATTCGATCGCCGGAGGCTCTCCAGCTGTTGTCTCGCTCTATCACTCTCTGTTTCTTTTGAGTGGTGTCTCCGGGCTCTCTTGCGGCTGGGAAAACGGAGGGATTTTCCGCTCGACGCTGTGCGAAACTGCGGGAGGGAATCCGAGAGTCCGACCGGCGGGAGGAGAACATCGTGGAACGAGCGCCGGATCTACTCGATCGGAAGGCCGTGGTAAAATCGATTTTTTAAGGAATTACGTGTTTTTTATCCTACCCACAATGTTACGCATGACCTTTTTTGTTATCTTGGACGACGAAGTAGACTTCGTTGCGTGTGGACGTTGTTCGCAAATGGGACGTCCACACACACAGGCTGAGACAAAGAAAACCCCGTGTTTCATGCAGGACGAAACGAGCTTTCTTTTTTTGTCCCCGGAGACTCTGTAATTTTTTTAGTGAATAAAATTAATTGTATATTAGTGAGTAGATTGTAGCAATAACAACTCACCGAGGTCGTGTGGATGGAAAGAAATAAAGTGCCGTGATGTCCACGATAATCCTCGATCTCGATTTTTTTTCCCCACCCACTCCTCGTTGTTTCTCCACTGTTCGGAGTGCATGAAGTGCGAGAGTCGATCGGGTTGCGATATCCAGGGGTTCGTGGATGGAGCAACGCGAAATGCGCACAGGATTTTTGCCTCTCTCGTGATATCCTCGTTTTTTCGGTTAATTCTGCAAAATAGAATCGGTGTACAGTAAAAAGTCGTTTTGTAAAATATGAGTTTACAAAGGTTTTATTTTCTTAACCCACGGATTTTTCTATGTAAACTTAGAAGTGGCGAGATTAATTTATCAATTTAACGAATATTCATTTTTTAAATTAGAAGTGACGAAAAAACGTTTATCAAATTTGTAAATATTGTTAGATCCAAAGAAAAAAAAAAAAAAAAAAAAATTTGCCATTATTACCAAATTTTACGAGAAATGTTGCAGTTTATGTTATTTTTCGTGTACATTTTTTGTTGCGAAATTAAGAAAAAGTTTCTGTGCAAATTTGTGGGCGAGGTTTTTTTTTGTTTAAGCTAGAAATATGTCAAGTTTTTTTTTTTACTGTATATCGGGTTAGAGTGGTTTAAGACGGTAAATACGATGGTTGAAATACGGTACCAGAGTGAATATCTTCTAGTGAACGATCCGACGTATTTTTGGAGCGTAGGGTCCGCAATTGTGTTCGAGACGGTATGTCGAGGACCATATACTCCTTTTTGTGCATCTGTCGCCTCTTGTCACCTTCGATCTTTTTTACTGAATTCTCCGCAGTGTAGTTTATGACGACTTCGCAGCGATTGTTATTCAGAGGTTTTCGGAGGTTTTTGGTGGGCATATTTTCCGAATTGGCTCATTTGAATAATGTTTATTTGTACGTTATCATGATTTTTATTTATGGTCGTGAGAATTATCAGTCACGTTGCCAATCTTGACGCAAAATTCGAGACCAAAAATTTGGGAGTTTTTTACGATAAAATTAGACGATCAACTCGTTAAAAAAAAAAAAAATTGGGGAAAACGCTTTTTCCCGTTGACTGATTATTTCAATTTTTGTTCATCGGCATAAAAACTAGTTGAACGCAAAAAACTGAACTGTACAAAAATATTCATTGATGTTCGGCGAATTTCTTCACAATTATAAAATATGTTTTGGCCGAATTGTTCTGTATTTACGGTGGAAATTTGTTAATGTTCATATTGACAAAAAACATTTGTTTTTAATCTGAGGCATTTGTGCAATTTTTGCAGGATATTCTCTTTATTTTTAATTGTCGACAGAATAAAATAAAATCTAAATCAAATCAAAATAAAAGCAAATCTAAAATAAAAGCATTTCTGCTGTATTTAAAATCTTCAAATTTGAAAAACTCTCGCGGCATGTAGCAGATTTTTTACACCAAAATTTGACTGGAATCTAGAGATGAAAAAAATTTGGAGTCGCGAGCCCTCGGGGGTAAAGAAACATTCTAATTTCGTACAACCCGAACCACGAAAAAAATTCGAAGAAACCTCATATCACGGAAATATTGTACGCTTTTTTGTTTGTGGACGTTCGGATTGCTAACGTAAACGATGGAGGATTTTACGACCCGCGGCGCTTTCGTAATAGACTGTACAATTCCCCCAAAACGCGAAGGTCTCAGCGGCTATTTTGAACCGCGTTCGAGCCGCAGGTGCATCGCGACAGAGTTTGCCCAGCTAACTATCGATTCATTAAATCAGACTCGACGAGCAATCCAATATAGATTAAGGAAAATCTATGCGATTGTTATTCAGCCTTTGCGTGATTCATTTCGCTCAAATGAATCACCGGCTCTCGAGTTTTGCCGCGTCAAATTTAGTCGGATTAATTATTCAGACTAGCCAAAGTAGATAAAAGGAGATATATGTACTGCAGCCTTAGTTCACGCAATTGTCGTAAGAAAAAAAGAAAAATCTTGACTTCACAAAATGCAAGACCAAAACGCTTTACCCATTGAAAAAAAAAAAAAAAAAAAAAAAAAAAAAACAGATGCAACGTTTAATTATTGCGAACCGACTGCAGACAAAAGCAAAGTCATGTCGCAATAGCACGCGTGATAATTAGGCCGTTTGTTTTAGTGAGGCGAAAGTGATAAACGTCATTATATCAAAGCTACTCATCGCTCATAACTAAACATCTCTGACTCTCATCAATGTTGCTATTGAATTGCCGAAAAAAAAGGTAAAATTGTTACTTCGAACTGCTAGAAATAATTTTACACAGAAAAATAATAACTAGTCGGATCGGAAAGGCGAATGCAATGCGAGATCGTCTTAAACTGATAAAAGTTTGAACCGAAAATTATCCTTTCGCAATATGGAGCGCGATAAAAAAAAATGTCACTTATAATTGTAAGGTAATTAATCTTGGAGGTGTCAACGTGGATGTAGAATCTTCAAATAAACGCGATAAGAACATTTCCGTACCGAATTCGGCATCGCGAAAAAAATCCAATTAAGGGTGCTAACGCTAAGTGATGCATGCATGATTAGTGGACATACCGAAACTCAAGATTTCGAGGCTGATATTCATTTATTTTTCAAATTTCTTTTCAAAGACTGCAAAATCGCACCTCTTCGACCGTGTATAACAACCGCAGTATATAAATTCGACGTCGCTCCTTAGTTACAGGCGAAGGCGAGTGCAGCATTTTCGGGCTGCCGCGACGGCTCACAATTTGCAAAATAAAAAAACAAAAAAAAAAACGTCAAAGGAAAAACAAGAAAATTTTGAATGCTGACTGAAAGTCGGTGCTCGGTGTCTTGAGCCGAGTTTGTCGAGGCAGAGTAAATAATTTTGTTTCGTACAACGAATGAGGCGTGAGACAGGGTGGCCGAAATGAAAGCGTGCATATTGAACGGCTGTAAGAATATACGATAGTATTTATTCCATAAGATGTTAACTTATATATACAAAAGATGACGTTTGCACTCGAATGACGACACTCGCCACGGGACTAGCTACATACAAAAACGTAATAGCACAGTGAGACAACGTGACGAAGCGGTGCGGCAGTATGCGGTGATTTCGGTTTCTTTTTTTTTTCTCAAAGACAAATTTTTTGCTGTTGTTGTTTTTAATAATAAAGTGTTTCAAGAGAAACTTCTTAGAAGCACTTGCGGTGGACGATGCCGGGGCCGGACTCGTCGTACTCCTGCTTGGAGATCCACATCTGCTGGAAGGTGGACAGGGAAGCCAGGATGGATCCACCGATCCATACGGAGTATTTCCTCTCAGGGGGAGCGATGATCTTGATCTTGATGGTCGAGGGAGCGAGGGCGGTGATTTCCTTCTGCATGCGGTCAGCGATACCGGGGTACATGGTGGTACCACCGGACAGGACGTTGTTGGCGTACAGGTCCTTACGGATGTCGACGTCGCACTTCATGATGGAGTTGTAGACGGTCTCGTGGATGCCGCAAGACTCCATACCCAGGAACGAGGGCTGGAAGAGGGCCTCGGGGGTGCGGAACCTCTCGTTGCCGATGGTGATGACCTGTCCGTCGGGAAGCTCGTAGCTCTTCTCGAGGGAGGTGCTGGCCGCGGCGGTGGCCATTTCCTGCTCGAAGTCGAGGGCGACATAGCAGAGTTTCTCCTTGATGTCGCGAACGATTTCACGCTCGGCCGTGGTGGTGAAGGAGTATCCCCTCTCGGTGAGGATCTTCATGAGGTAGTCGGTCAAGTCGCGACCGGCCAAGTCCAGACGGAGGATGGCGTGGGGAAGGGCGTAACCTTCGTAGATGGGGACGGTGTGGGAGACACCATCGCCGGAGTCCAGGACGATACCGGTGGTACGACCGGAAGCGTACAGGGAGAGGACGGCCTGGATGGCGACGTACATGGCCGGGCTATTGAAGGTCTCGAACATGATTTGGGTCATCTTCTCGCGGTTAGCCTTGGGGTTGAGGGGAGCCTCGGTGAGGAGGACCGGGTGTTCCTCGGGGGCGACGCGGAGCTCGTTGTAGAAGGTGTGATGCCAGATCTTCTCCATGTCGTCCCAGTTGGTGATGATACCGTGCTCAATGGGGTACTTCAGGGTGAGGATACCTCTCTTGCTCTGGGCCTCGTCACCGACGTACGAGTCCTTCTGTCCCATACCGACCATCACTCCCTGATGACGGGGGCGACCGACGATCGAGGGGAAGACGGCGCGGGGCGCGTCGTCTCCGGCGAAACCGGCCTTGCACATGCCGGAGCCATTGTCCACGACCAGAGCAGCAACTTCGTCGTCACACATTGTGGTGCCTTTTGTTTTTCAGGTTCTGCAACAGGAAAGAAAATTCGTTCGCGTTTAGCACGCCGCGTTTGCAATCCGACAACAGGTTTGTCTTATTTTTCTCCTTTCCCTACTGACGCTTCATAGGCTACAACTGGCTACACGGCTAATCTGGATGTGCTAAACTTTAGTGTGTGTGTGTGTTTTTTTTTTCAAAATCATTGGCAATCTACACGCGAAATTCGAGCGACGAAAAATATTGAAGCTCTCTCTCAAGATTCTCCGGCAGAAGGTAAACGTTTCACCCGCGAAACTACTGGATTTATCGAATGAAAAATAACTGAACGGTAATAAACAAGATACGCGACTGTGACGATTTTTTTTTAATAACTGTTGCTTTTTTTCGTTTTGTTCCAGATTATACGCAGCAGATTGACCCAGTTGCCTATAAAGCGATAGGCTGCCGTCGAGAGGCAGCCGCGCGGCGTCGTCACTATTTCGGGAGCGCCCGGGCTAAGTTTAGACGGACGGCGGACGCTCCCTATAAGTTCAAGCGTCGATTATGAACCCCCGACCGCCTCGTGAAGCCACCGCTGACGGACCGTCGAGCATAAGGGGTTACGCGTGCCAAAATTATGCTCGCCTCGCGAGCACGAGAGAACGCGAGAAAACCGGACAAAGACCTCAAACAACGGACATTCGCCTCGAACCGATTAACTGCACTTAATGCGTCGCTTTGAAATTTCATTAATTTCGAAAATTTACTTTCACTATTAGACTCTAGAAAATTGATTTTGTAATTACGTTTTGGAAATTACTTTTCGGTCGGCAACAAAGAACGAAGCGGTGGACACGAAAAATGTACAGAAAGGATAAAAAAACTGGGTTTTAATTTGTGAGCTATGCAAATTTAACACGGTACATTTTTCTATTCACTTGCGAATAATCAATGTGAAGGAAAAATAAGATATGAAAAAAGTAGGAAAGTAGGAAAAATGAGTTTCGAGAAATTTCGGAATTTTCTTGTCAATTTGATCAGACCGGAAATTAACAGATGGCATGAATTGATATTAAGACGTTTTAGAGCGAGAGAATTAAAAATTAGACGGACGAATACTGAGGTCCAGTTTGAAAGTTACTAGTTTCACTTTTTGATGACGCGTGGGGCCAAATTAATTTTTTTCCGTCCAAACTGATAAATCACACGAGGGACCAATGCGGAAGTGCGAAAAGAGAAAGAAATATGCATTCCAATTTCTAAGTTATCCGTCAATTTTTCTATACGCGATACAATTTTTTCTTTTTCAAAATTCGTTACAAACAAGCTACGCGAGAGTAAAAAAATCGCGACACTAAAAATGAGTATGAACTGACAAATTTGTTGCAATCTTTTTATCACTCTCCACCGATATTCCAATCAGAATCGACATGAGAACTGAATAATGTCTGAACGTTTTTGTATCGTTTCACCATCAAAATATTTCAAAAAAATTTCAAATTAAAAATGCAATGAAAGCATCAACAACAATAATTTAATTTAGTAAACCAAGATTTCTTTCGTATCGACTTCAACATAGTCCAATATTGTAAACCGTCTCACTAAACTAAAGCGGACAACTCGTAGGCAACTTTGATATCAAAAGTGTAATTAATTATTCTCAATATTTAAACAGAAAGGGATCTTAATTAGCAGTGAGCAGTTCACTTGAATAGAAGCTTGTCGAACTGAGTACCCGGAAAATATTTCATATTTGAAAAATAATGAAAGCTTCGAATTATTTAATATTTTAAAGCTTCGAATTATTTAATATTTTAAGATACTTTTAGCACTTAGATTCGTCGCGTCAAAGTGTTAAGAACCGAGCGAGGAGGACTTGGAGCGCGATAACTGCGAGTATGAGAGTCAGGGCTGGTGAGCAGCTTTCTGAATACGTACCGTGCACGGGACAGAGTGTGGTGGCGTCTGTGCCGAAAAGCTTCGCGACGTCGAATATATGCTCTCGCTCGGACGCCCCCGCATTTCCGTACAACGGAGCATCCTCGACAGGCACGAAAAAGGCGCGGGTCTCGGGGCGTCGCGACGCTCACCGAACTAGGCGGGCAACCCCAAGCGGACGCTGGATTCGCCAGTTTTTAATCGGCTGACCTGCTCCCCCGAAGCTCAATCTTTACTCTCATTTTTTTTTCGACTCTCGGCTCCGCGTTTCACAAAATCAGACACAATTTCCGAACGCTACGGGCGACTTGTTAATGCTTTGCAGCAAAAAATTCTACGTCAAAATAGATTTTGTTTATTTCTAACGTTACTTTCGATGTAAACATTGAGTGTTTCAGTCTTTTAAATCGAGACTGTGCGGAATTTTTCGCATTGGTATTTAGTAAAATTAGGCACAAAAATGATCAGTGTCAATTGTCAGTGTCAAACTCAAGGTCTCCTTGTGCTTTCCGTCCGAAAGTCGTAGCTGTTTGTTAGCAAGATTCGGTTTATAAATGCAAATATTTGTTTGCCCGTACGAAACGTGCATTAAAATGCACATTTTGGGACTCCTAAAGTTCTCAAGGTTTTCGAACGAGACGTCTGTGTAAACAGCTTTTTTATTTCCTCCCGCAGGCAACTCTGTTTTCACGATAAAAATTGCTTTCCAAATTTTCGTGCCGGAGTGCTTCAAGAGATCTAAAAAAATCTTGGAATCATATGTAGAAAAAAAATCGATGCTTAATTCTCTCTCTCACATTGACTACCGGGTTCTCAAATCTTTGGGACAAAATGCCTCAACGCTGTCATGACAGTGTTAGAAGTACGAAAATGTTCTTGAAAATCCGAGAAAAAATTCTTTCATTCAAGATTTCGTTGCTGTATAAAAATTCCTTTATGAAATTAAGATTTCGTTGCTGTATAAAAATTCTTTCATGAAATTAAGATTTCGTTGCTGTATAAAAATTCTTTCATGAAATTAAGATTTCGTTGCAGTATAAAAATTCTTTCATGAAATTAAGGTTTCGTTACTGTATACAAGGAAACCTGCGATGCACCGTCTTACAAATAGCACCTATATTAATTCTAAACTGGTTTCTAAAATTGTGCATAAACAAATCGTGAAGAAATTGTATTAGGGTAGATAAACGATACACTCGTTGGTCTCGCAAGGGACAACTACGACTACGAACTATGACGAGGGAACGAATTTTCGACTTCACATCGATCGTCACGCAAAACGTCAATTAATATCAGGGCCGTCAGGGGTTCGGAATTAATATCCGGGTCTTTGTAATTACAAAGCAGTTGTGGAAGGTCGCCGTAGTTGGGTTAAACGTATTGTTACACCCGCGTGAATCAATAACGCGATCGTTATTGGGGCGGGTATGTAAATTAACGCACACAACCCTACAACAGAGATACGTATTTTTGATTAGCTCGGTTGTAATAGTACGATTGCTACAATTAGTATCCTCATCTTACTTATGTCAGACGCAATTTCCGTCAGTCTCATGTGTCGAAAAGGGCCAAAGTTTGGCCTCGGATAATGGTAACCAATCCACAATTGTGAGTGCTGGTTGTTCTCTGAGTCCTTGCTGACCTTATTGATTACCTGTGCTGACCATCGTCCTTTGGTCCAGCAATGGCAATACCACGGTTCGAGTTTTGCTGGGTGCCAGCAATGCTTAATGGCTAGCGCTGGCCGTCATTGGCCAATGGCTAACACTGGCCAGCAATGGTTGATGGCTAACGCTGGCCAGCAAGAATTAACGGCTATTGCTGGCCAGGAATGGTTAGTGGCTATTGCTGGCCAACAATGGTTGATGCTGGCCCTGACCAGTAATTATCGGCAATGGTGAATGTTGGCCCTGACCAGTTATGGCCAGGAACGGTTAATGCTGGCCCTGACCAGTAATGGCCAGCACTGGCCAGCAATGATCAATGTCAGCGTTAGCCAGCAGTCGTCAATGGCTAGCGTTGGTCAGCAATGGTAATCAGCACCGGGTTACTCCAGTGGCCATCGCCGCGCCAATATCGAAAGATTGGCCGACAAAACTGGCCATTATGGGCTAATTATATACCCACATAGAAAAGGTATAGCGTGGCTGAAATACTGAGAACATTCTTCCCGTTCTCGTAGGCTCGACAGCGGAAATGAATCACACACTGTGATTTAAAAAAAGACTAACCATCAAACAAGTTTTTTTTTTCGCTTCCACGTGGATAACGGGTGCCTTATATTTATTAAAATTAAAAATAAGGTAAAAACAATGAATGTCATTAATATTTATTTATTTACGCTACATAGTTTCTAATCTTAACCAAACGACGCATGGAAAATAATTGGAATTACAAACATTCGAGCTGCGTGAAAATTCGACGCTACTTCCGTTCCTGTTTTTTTTTTCATAACTCGGCCGGTACTGCTGCGGGGTGTGATGTTATGGTGTCCCTCCTGTCGGGGAGAATTTAGCTGTTTCGGTTTGAGGATCAAAGGTTGAGTTATTGCCCGCGTAGGAATATCTCTATTCGTTAAGGTTAAAAGCTCCCGCGCTCATCGCACGCTATTTTTGTCCGCTACACGTAATCTCAAAGCATTGCACTCTCAACGTGGAAGCAGCCTAGCGGGCTGTGCTCGCCGCGCGCGGACCAACAACCATTTATGGTCACACAGAGCCAAATTCCGCGCGACGCAATTTTCACGAATTCTCTCGAGCTTTCAATCGCGGACCCGCGATTTTCACGCTCGTGGAAATACCAAATGCGACGGGTAACCTTCGGGCGACTATCAATCCGGGCAGCCGACTATTTTTAAGCTCCACGATGCGTAGTCGACCAAAGAAAAAATTTCGGCCACCATGGAATACCGAAAAACGGAATTTTTCCTGGCCGAAATGCTATAAAGAGAAAAAAAGCATGTAGGGAAAATTTTGAAGTAGATTTTTTTTATTATTAAAAAAATTCTGAATACTCTAGCATTAAAATCCCCCCCTGTAATCACAAAGCTTTCCACTGTCATGAAGTCAAAATAGCTCAACATTCTTCCTCATGGCTTTTATGGAAGATAAACAAAAGTAACATGGAAGCATATTTTTAAAAAGCATGAAAGCATGTTTTATAAAAAGATCTCGCGTGCCAAGAATCCAACAGGGTACGGGGGGGGGGGGGGGGGGGTTCAGAAGGGTTGCGAGTTCTGCGAAGGGCGGGGGTCCCGGGGACAGGGAATCCCCTAACAGTTCGGGGGTTGACCATTCTAGGAAAAAAAACTTTCGGGTGGGGCATCAAAATATGATTGGCAGAAAAACAAATTATCGAATTCATATGGAAATATTTATATGGAAAATATATGTCGCCGAAAACTTCTATATGTCGCATATATTTTTATATACAACATATATGTTGCATATAATTCTTTTCGGCGTCGTATATTTTGATGTAAATATTTCCATGCGTGTAGAATTTTTCGGCGACGTATATTTCACATGTAAATAATTCCATGTGTGTAGAATTTTTCGGCGACGTATATTTCACATGCAAATATTTCCTGATGGGAAGACGCCTTATTCGGACTCCTAGCAAGGGGTCCATTAATACCATTCATTAATACAGATGAATTTTATTCACTGCCGACCTGAGGAATGATTTCCGGATCCACATCAATTTTTTTTTTAATGTCCTCAGTATCTCACAGTCGGCTCGCAATTTTTTTTTGTTATGCGTACACGTGGAAATTTCACTATTTCACATCGTGGGACGTCTGACCATAGCGGACAGGTCGTCACTACAATGGGGTCCGAGGGTTACTCGAGCGAGCGGCGCTCAACGCGCTTGTGATATATACCCGCGATTTGGTGCGTTTTGCAAGAACGCAGAAAAACCCTGATAAATATATACCAGTGAAATATTCGTGTGAACGGCTAGCGAGCACTGGGCCAAGGTCACCGGGTAGGCGTACGTCACAACAATGGCTATTTTAAAGTATTCTCGTTCCATCATCGCTGTGTGGCACCCGTCGAGGTCTTATTCGGTCATGAGTACGAGACATCAGTGCGCTTCTGTTGTGATTTAGCACGTGCTTCAATTTTTTTTTCTCTCTCGTTGTAAATTGCAAATTAAGGGAAGAAATAATCGTGACGAATTTCGCTTAAGAATTTTTCTTCCAACAGTCGTTTATAATCAACTAAAAAATTATCTACTCGCAGCACGGAAATTCACGAAAACTATGTTTCGCTTCAATGCGCTGTTCCACTTTATGCGACAAGTCGACATGGACTCGACTGAAGAGTTTATAAAGAATTCCATTTTTTTCTAACAACATATTTTTCTTTTTTCAGCTTCTTCCTCCTCTACATATGTTTGTGGTTTAAAAGACGATTTAATTTTTGTTTTTATCGTGACGCACACAAACTGACAGGTGCTAACAGTGAAGTTGCAACATTTCAGTTTTATTCGTGTCACCTGCGAGGCGCCAAGGAGGCAACGCTGGATGGATTGTTCAACGAGGAAGAGGATATTCCAATTTAATTTTGGGAATTCCACGACCGGGAGTCGCCGACTGCAGGTCTCGTTTGCATCGGAGGAAACACGTGTTATTTGAGGAAATATAATATACGATATTTATAGGCCCGTTGGTAACAGCGAGACCGGGGCTGCCAAGTTGTCGCCGCAATTATATCAAAAGCCAAACTATCACCGACGCTAGATCTCGCCGTGTGGTAAATAAAAATATCGCCTATTTATCTCAGCGAAAGAAGAAAAAAAAAAAAAAATACCCCGAGAAAAATAGCAGTTTCCGAGGGAAACCAGCGGAATTAAACGTGACCTAGATCCTACTCAAATTTCAATCGGGCGCTCCGCTCGTATCTAGACTCCGGAAATAGCCAGCTAAGCCGACCGAGTGTGAAGCGACGATGATACCGATG